>VOPJ01003237.1:0-401020 GCA_014673585.1 Semibalanus balanoides
TGAGCCAGCAGGAATGCCCTGTCCTCATTGTTCTTCATGGAGAGTGCGTCGGAGTGCGCCACGTCAAATAGATCGTCCAGAACGTCGACGAACGCTTTCTCATTATTCGCCTGGGTCGCCGATTTCCCGGTTTGTGATCCTTCTGAGTGGCCTGCCACTTGTCAAAGAGCTTCAGCACCTTCTATGGGCATCGATCTTACACAATACAATACACAATACAAATGCATAAAAACCCTCGTTTAAGACAGCTATAGCTACTGTTGAAAAGAAAGACATTGATCAGCTATCCGGCATAACACCATAGTGTTAATTAAGTGTGAAATTTAATGTTCCTTGGGCGACCCCTAAATATTAATATTTATTTTATATATTTTTTAGGTGACGTTTCTACTTCTAAAGGAATAATATTTTGGGGCGGCCCGACAAAAAAATCAAAATATTTTCGCCCATACATCTAAGGACCACCCTAATGACCACAGTTTGCAAGGGGTCGATATAAAACTCTTATGATTGCATGAAGTCATCAGTATTGTGACCGACGCAAATGTCATGACGTTTTGAGCTTGGTCTTGCCTCGCATTTTGGCTGGCCAGCGGAGACTGTTCCCACGTAGATCCCATGGTATCTGCGAAACCATCGGGCCGAGAGTCTGCCAGCGACACGATCACGCAACACGTCAGGCCAACCTATTCACGCTCCCGGGTATTCGCACTGATACCGGCAGGAGGAGATTGTGCTACAGAGGTGTAGCTCTCCTTAACAGTGTTGGGTTAGAGCCGGGCGAACCAGCCTTCCGCGCGGGTGTCAAGCGTGCCGTCATGACGGAATGAGTAGACAAATGAAGATGAATGTGTGCTTTTGTCCTGTAACACTGAGTTTTAATGATTTGCACGTGAATGAGCGGAAAGCCATGATTTGTATGGATCTTATTTGAATACATCTGTATCTGTATCACGACGACACCTGTTCCCATGAAGTTCAGATAGATTTACGGTGACAGCTCACGTGCCCGCACAGCAGCCAGCTACCGCAGCTCGGGTGGGCGCGGATCCACCGTTATTATCGTTATTGAACATATAATATATTGTACTGTGTGACAGCTGTGCGTGCCAGTAGCGTGATCAGTTCCCAAGCATCTCGGATGGCGCGCTCGGCCATGCAAGAACGGAGCTCGTTATAATCGTCGTTAGAATATCAAATTAAACAACCCAATCTCGGCCCAGTAAATATTTTGTATTATACTTCACTGTATGCTCAGTGGTATTCGTCGTGGCCTGACCCAGCCACGGCAGTCTTACTTAGAGAGCCGCCGAGAGAAGTTATCGGCGGCGAGTGGCTCCGCCGGCTGTATGTCACGAGTTGTGTGCGCCGGTGTTACGTGAACTGATAGGCCTGCCTCGTGCAGTAACCTAATTGCGGCAGGAACGCCGCTGGACTGCGAGTCTTGAAACTCGGCTGCTGTGCGTGTGTCTGTGCATCTCAACTTCTCATCTATGTATAACTACGTTCTTTATTCTACACTTTTAGACTACAATAAACTCTGCAAAATCTTTTCTACTTTACAACACGAATCTGACCTCTTCAGCAGCGAACAATTTCGCAGGCCTCAGAACCAGAGGAAACTGCAGACCGTCGGCGACAAGTATCTACAAAATGTTGATATTGGATTTGTTCATATCGGTGACCTGAGGTCGGGGATCAATTTTGTGACCTCCCCATTATAAGTCAATAAAGACATTTTCATTTTTTTCCCAGGATATCAGTTAAATTAATTCTGGATAATGTTATCGTAGGATACTTATGATCAAAGTGCAAGTTTGATCAGTCACCCATACGGGGTCATCTGAGGCCAGCCGAGGTCAGCAATACTTTTTTGTCAATAACTCGATACGATGAAGATTGAGAAGGGAAAATATCACCAATGTGTTTGTCTCGTCCAGACACGTCTCCTCATATGCAGCATAACCTACTTGGGTCACCACTTGACCCTGAACTGTGATCATTTTTTAATTTGACCTAACATGGTGCAAAGTAAGACATTTCAAGGGCCCTTAACATGAAAAACACGATGGCGTAAGCAGGTTTGCGTTATCTTTTTATGTAAAAAGCTATAAGCAAAAAACATTTTGGCCCAAAAATATAATGTTTTACTTTTATGACCTCTAGATTCTAACTATTGACCTAAGGTCAAATTTGAGATCAATTCGTTAGTTGCAATTTGAGATGTCTGTTTTTTGCTTTTTTCGTTTGTTTCTACCTAGCATAGTTCCCGAGATATATTGGGGTTTCTGGTGCGAAGTCCTAAAACTGGGAAATTTGACCTTCGATGACCTCTGGTGACCTGAGTTTTGACCTGAGCGAATAAATTTTTAAATAATTCGAAATGATTTTTGACGACGTTTCCAGCAGTCTTTTTGGTTTTGGTCTACGTTTCCATAGGAGCCGAGTTAGAAGGGAGGGGGTGTTTACCCCCCAGTAGGGTGCGGAAAAAATCCATAACTTTCAAACCAAGCTAAATAGAACAACGCGGTAAGAACCAGCATGGGGATGGGCGCCATAAACTACTTTGTTGCGGCGCCCTAAAGCCACAATCATCATCATCATAAGAACCAGCATGTTGCCTCTATGTGAGGAATCTGTCAGTATGCAATTTTTAGGTTTCAGGTCAACGGGTGACCTTACAGGTCAAGTGAATGGCCTGCGGTCGACCATGTCTAAAATTAGCGATTTTTCGTTGTCCGTCATTGTTACTGTTATGAAAATTTAATGATTTGGTAAACGTCAAAATGTTCGTCGTTGAATTATCTATCGGTCCATACACCGATTTTTAGGTCTAGTTTAGTAAATGACCTCTTGGTCACGCAAATCGTCACCATAGATAATAATTGCTATGGGTGATTTGCATTAGAATCATCGACTCGATAACGTCCGGAATATCGATCAGAAAACCTCAAAATTGGAAATTGATAAATGTTAATAAAAAAAATGTTCCTAGGCCAGTTTTGTCTAAAAAATAACTTGTTTTTTGTTTGTTCGTATCTTGTCAAAAAATTCAAAAAAGTGAATGAAAAAATAATGTAATGAGTTTCTTACACTAAAAGGGAGCCATCGCTCAAGTCGAAATAATATATATTGCTTTGTAATTTTGTTTGAGGATTTTCCATAATCAGTTCTCTCACATATATTCCGTGTTTTAACATATTTGTAATTTTGATTCTGTATGGGTTTCCCCCCAAAAAATATGTCCTTTTTATTACTGAGATAATCATTTTAAAGATAATTACATTGTCTTGGAGATGTGGGGAATTTTTAAGGCATTGCGGAGGAAAAATCCTCCCTCCTCAGTTAACATGTTATGACCTGATTTGTGCTTAGATAACAAAGAAAAACGCAAAAATGCAGTGTTGGGATCGTATATGGCCTTTCATTTCTTCAGATCGCTCTTCTGTCTTGCTCTCCGCTCTCGCTCCCTCTCGCTCTCGCTCTCGCTCTCGCTCCGCTCTCGCTACTCGCTCTCGCTCTCGCTCTCGCTCTCGCTCTCGCTCTCGCTCTCGCTCTCGCTCTCGCTCTCGCTCTCGCTCTCTCGCTCTCTCGCTCTCTCGCTCTCTCGCT
Source organism: Semibalanus balanoides (assembly GCA_014673585.1). Classification (NCBI taxonomy): domain Eukaryota; kingdom Metazoa; phylum Arthropoda; class Thecostraca; order Balanomorpha; family Balanidae; genus Semibalanus; species Semibalanus balanoides. The sequence goes on from VOPJ01003237.1 coordinate 3,613, forward strand.
CTCTCGCTCTCTCGCTCTCTCGCTCGCTCGCTCACGCTCACGGATACCGTTCGGTGATAACAGGAAGTGCCCCATCAGTGACATAATGTGCCCCTGTAGGTGGCAAGACCGTGCCCCATATGGCAGGTTCTGTCAGATGAGTCATCACATTGTCAAAACAATCTGAGATACCACTTGAACTTCTAAAAACAATTTTAATCTATTGCTGTATGTAACAGTATTGGGAAGTATCAATCACCTACTCTTGAGAGTGTGCCCACCAGGGCCTTTTACCAAAAAGTGAAAGAATGTGCCCCTGTCCCCCTGCTATATGTTCACTTAAATCAGTCCTCCATGTACACAAGTGAAATTGGATGAGTTTTAGGAACTAAAAAGGTAACATACATATTAAACAGACTGTACATTGTACATATCTACAGTTACAGATCGACTGACGACGCCCCCATCCGTCAACAATTTATTTGCTCTGATGGCCTGACAGCCTGCTAACTGCTCCGCCTACCTTTCGTAGAAATTATCACTGGTTTCCCCCGGCAAAAAAGGTAGTGTAAAAAATCCGCCCCTGAGGGAAATCCAGCAAGTTCATTGGATTTGCGCCCTTTTAGGCCAGGGCGCCACCAGACAGTGGACCCCCCCCCACACAGTTTTTGAATGTAGCGACGCTTCTGGTGGTGGCGGGCCTCGGCTACATCACCTAACATCACAATCACCTTTGTTGTATTCCATAGTTGTGATTGTCACATGTTGATGTGATACTGTAATTATTTAGCTATGGGCACCATTTGACTTAGTTGTCTTTGTGTCCGTCAACGTCAATCATCATCCAACTGTTGGATAACATTGGGCCCAAATTCACTCATGGTCAGATTTATGTCTTTGCAAGCCTTGTGTTGGCCTTTTATTCCTCTTAACTCTGCAGTATCCGATTATGACCTGTTGTTTATAAAAGTGGCATCTCTGTTCTCTTTCCAGCCTGGTCCTTCAGGAGTAAAATGACTTTTACACAAGTCTTCTACACTTCTCACGTCGTCCTCTACATGTCTTCTAGACCTCTACATTTCAGCTGCTTGCACATCACAGAAGCAATCTTAGGTTCCTGATAATCATTCAGCACAGGCTGAGCCACATGTTTCCCGGTACTCTGCTACTGGTAAGTAGACCTCTTTTGAAAGGTTGCATGTGTTTCAGTGCAGTAGGATTCAAGCTTGCTGATCAAGCTTGCTGATCAAGCTTGCTGATCAAGCTTGCTGATCAAGCTTACTGCGGCTGCGCTGCCGGCCCTTCGGACTCCACGCAAGCGCAATAGAACGGGGTTACGTCCCCAAACAGGTATCTCTTCACAAAGCGAATGGAATCCTACAGAACTGATAGAGTTTACCCCCAGCCTCGAATGCTGCACTGATAAAATATTTTACTACCTTAGTGTGGTAAAGCGTCGTTGTCAATTTGTCGACCCACTTACCACCGATATAACACCGTTTTACTACCCCCCGTAGTATTACTTAACACCCACTTACTAACCCCTTTACTAACTCAGGGGTGGTAGAGGGGTCATTGTCAATTCATCCGGACCACTTACCACCTAGCTACTACCCTCTTGCTACCCCCGTAGTAACATTCTCCACCCACCGACCACGCTCCTACGATCCACTAACCACCCCTCTACCACCATTACCACCCCCTTACCACCATGCTGTGTTACCCTCTTACCACCCATACTACTTCATTACGACCCCTCTACTACCGCAGTACGACCCCCGTACTACCTCAGTACGACCCCCTACCACCTCAGTACGACCCCCCCTACTACCCCAGCAACACCCCCGTACTACCCCAGTACCACCTCCTCCACTACTCCCACTACAGCAGTGCTGCCCCCTTCTACTGCAGCTTACCACATCAGTGGTCATTTGTCAAAGACATCAGTTATCCACATTCCACACAATGTATTAATCAATAGCGTTCACGCGGTTTGCTGCGCTGACTCTGAACTGTCCGGGGGTACTGTACTAACACAACGGGGCACTTTTGGCTGCACGTCCACACTTTTTAAATTGCGGGCACTTCCCGCACCACCTCTGGTGACGGGCGCGCTTCAGGTTCAATCTTGAACACATGCACGGACATAAACCACATAAGGTTGTTTAACGCAGATGTACTTACGCGAACGTTAAAAATATAGTTCGCCAGGGCCAGGTACAGGACAGCATCACGCACATCGGCTGTCTCGAGGATTACGTCCCCATCGAGCATCAACCGATGCCGCTCCTCCTCCACTTCCACAATTTGCAGGCTCCTCCAGCCATCGTTGCCGTCACGCAGTATGACGTCCGCCCGTAGAACACGCAGAAGAGTTTCTACCGCCATCTCTGCAAGAATCACAAAACTTGTTACTGCATACTCTCTTCAAAATGTACCTGGTACTGGCCAATTCTTTTCCGATTTATCAACTGATTTATCAACTGATTTATCAACTGATTATGCGTTTAACATAGCATTTTAGCGCGACAATTTCATCCACTGGACTTTTAAATCACGGTTTAACATTTTGCCTTTGACGTGACGTGACCTATGACGTCATCGGTTACCCCGAGTTTATCAATATTAGGCTTCCCTGGGGGGGGGGGGCTATAAATAGCCCGCTGCTCCCCCCCCCAGCAAGTCGGCCGTTGCAGAATATACCCTAGTAAGTCGGGGTTAAAGGGGAGTGTGCCTACTCTTTTGAATTGTCAAATATATTTTTCTACGATAAAAGGCTATTGGTTTGATCATTGGTTACGATTTCAAAATTCACGCTGGAGCCCCTTTAGTTGATTTTTTATTATATTCCGGTTTTGCATTTGTTGTTCAAAACTCATTAAACGATCGTCACTATAAACAGAGTAACGAATTATGTTCTATAATGGCGCACCAAGGACGATAAATCAACCTAGACGAGCAATGTCATGGGGGTTGTTTATAGTTAGTCGAGGCTCTTGTTCGGCATTGAGCTGTTATCAGTGCCCGTTTGAGTTGCTTTTCTATTGGCCCCAGAGCTAAAAAACAATTATATGCTAGCGTGTTAATTAACCGCCGTTATCCGAAGGGGGAGAGGATATCCGCTCCCACAGGTTTTTCAGGACTAGCGGGGAAAAAACGGCGGCGCGTAGCGCCTCCAAATTTTGCTAGCTGGTTGGGCAATTCCAAGTACGCACACTTTTATGAATTTTTTTTGACTTCCCTAATACGTTTTAAGATCCACGTTTGTCAGGTCACATATAATGACCTGACCTCAGTACGTTTTTTATTTTCACAAATCTGCCCGATAGTCACAGTGGGTATTAGTGGATTTTAGAACTCGTGACCCAGTATCCCACTCGGATGGTGGAGAAGTTGAAATTTCTGTGGGTTTTCCTAGTATCCACTGGGGTGGGGCAACGAGGAGAGCGACGAAGCTGCAAAGCTGCTTAGGCGCTCCTCCACGTGTTCGTTCACTTCAGATGGACGCTGTACGACCTGGAAACCAAGCTATAGGTCGCATCATACTCGCCGATGGCACGTAGGTGGGGAGGAAAACGAGCCAGACCTGCGTCTAAGACGCTCTTTTCGCCCGAATATCGTCAGGTGGGGTCGAGAGCAGGGTAATTAGAATTGGGAAGTGGCCTTACCAGGCTTCCGCATCGGTCACTTGCCACACCCCACCCACTGTCAGCCACCTGGGCCGGCTCTGATCGACCTGTGTGCAGCTACTGCAACGCTCACTGAGCGTGAAGCACGTATTTATGTCTGTGACATCTCGCGTAACAGCTGAAGTGATAAAATCACGTTTCTTCCCCAATGCATCGCTCGTCGACGTTCTGGGGGACAGTGCAACGGTCGGCATCAGAGAAGTTCTTTCTTACCTGCAAAAGATCCGTTTTGACATCGTGTACGACCCCCTCGTTTAACTGCGCTGATTTAGCGTAGACGGTAAGGGCGCTTGATAGCCTCAATGAGCTTCAGCGCCCCCCCAAAAAAACAATAACACACGACGCCCAATAAGTCAACATCATGACTATCAGATGGACGAGCGAGAGTGACAGATGGACGAGCGAGGGTGTAGGGCGACAGCCGAGTGTGGTGGCACCCTGCCTTGGACGGCGCTGCCATGAGCGGAGGGCACTCCACGGCAGACATAAGACACATATCCGGGCCGAGACAGCCTAGGTTCGACGCTCGTTTACAGGGTAGATCTGGCGTAGTACTTCATACGCTTGGCCGACCTTTTCTGTCGTCGCCATCCGGCATGGCGCCGCGCCACCCACTTGATACGCATGTGGGTTCTGGAAATGGCGTACCTTTTCAGGATTCGCTTGTCCAGATTTGGATACTTGGCCTGCAGCGTCTCTACCAGACGGCTGACAACACCTGGTCTCCGGTCGATCTCAGACAGACCGTGCATCATGCAGAGCTGTAGCTCGAACTGCTCGACCATCTGCAGCCATCCCTCGGAGGGAAGGGTGAGGCCACCACGACTGAGCCTCAGAGTCCACCCGAGTTCTGGTCGAGTGTGGCCCGGTTGCGCACTAGCCGTCGCGGACACCCTGCCGAGGCTTGGGTCCACGTCCTTGCACTTGTGTGCAAGATATCCTGCGACGTAGGCCAGGGCGTCCTTGGTGAACCGCTGTTGTTGCTCTTCGCTTCCCGTGTCAGCTGTCCCGGAAACTGCTGACGTCGATGATACTGCTGCCGTCTCGGTCGCCGCGTTTGCTTCTTCCAGCAGGTCGCAGAGTTCAGAAACGTCGGAGTCAGGATCCGTCGTCGGCGCTCCTTCATCGTTGATGCCGAGGGCGGTATGATAACTATATTTCCACGGAACAGAAGCACACCGCAGTTGGATAACTCACTACGGACGTGGAAAAACTTTCTCGCATCAGCGGACAATAAGGCAGGTTTCGGCCACCTGCCAGAGCGCACGTACTCACGCACGACGCACAGTGTGGCATCCTCAGAGGACGCTGACCGCAGCTCTGCCTCGGTCACTGCCTCACATCCACTCACTGTGGACATAGTAGCAATAACCACATCATCGTCATCGAACCAGATCTCATCAGTCTGAGGCAGGCGACTGAGTCCATCTGCAAACACATTTGAAGATGACTTCACATATTTCACGTCAAACGAGTACGCCATGTCGGAGAGCATTCTGAGCTCATCCGGCATGTTGGTTCGATACACACTGTAGGGTAGCCGAAGAGAGAATGTGTATTACAGAAGGGTGCACGCAGATTATATACTGGGAAGAATGAGGACGCAAGGCCGGCTACACTGCCGGCCCAGATATTCTTCCGCTATACTTGGCACGCATAACGGGGCTGCGTTGCGGCGACACGCTCTTGCGTAATCTGGGTCGGGCGCTGGCGTCGGCACGTGCACTGGTGGCACGAGTCCGGCCAGCCACAGATCTGGTTCGTAGAGACGGCACTGTTCTAATTGTCCACGCCACAGCCATCAATCGTGATTCCCACCGCGTGATTCTACGACCAGCGCGGTTAGAGCCTTTAGGACCGAAAATGACATAAGCTCTGAGTATCGGTGCGAAGTTTGGTTTTGTTTGGTGTTAGGGAGAGACCGCTTCAGTCCGCAATAATTATTGCGCAGCCATGGGATGAAGGAGAAGGGGTAAAGTGGGTCAAAATGGACCGCTGACCGGGCAGCTCGCCCCTTATGAACAGGCCCTTCCCCCGCAGGATTGAATTTGCGAGGAGGGCCCACGCCATGAACGACGGGCCACACTCCCGGGGGACGGCTCGAGGGCCGTCACTTGCCCGGTGGCCAGCGGCCACCAGACCCAGGTTAATGTCGGCGTGACGGGATATAGGATCGGCAGGCGGGAGGATTAAAAGGTGGATGAAAATTAAGTGCGAAGTGTGTGAGTCATCACTTAAATATCATCCTCGCCGCCAATTTGTTACATCCACGCATCCAGTTCGAGTTAGCGGCAAACAGAAGTCACTTTCATGTCGGCTGTATTTCACCGTCCATCCGCTCCAGTTCGCCATTCCACACCTCTTCCCAGCCGCGTCATTCCACCAGCCGATCATCCCACCCCCGTGGTATCCTCGCACACTACATCTTCTCGTTACTCCGCGAGGTGGCAGCACCTAACACAACAACTTCACTCAGATGAAGAGGGTCCTTGTTGGGCAGTCCAGTAAGTCGGCCATATACGTCGTTGCCGCTCATCCAGACCGCCACATGGCCCCGCTCCATACCGAACGTCGACGCGCCGGCTCGCCAGGCTTCTACGTCTCTGGAGATGATGTAGGACTGTCCTCCAGGTTGCCCCTCCTGTGGCGCGATTCAGCAGCTAGTCCTGCGTGTCAGTGACCTCAAATCCAGCTCGGCGGGCGGTGGCATCGCCCAATAGCATGTGGAGTTGACCGGGTTCCCGGGTGCGCAGGAGACCGCGACTTGTCGCCCGGTCCGGCTCAGCCCGGTCGGTGCCTCGGGACAGCTGACTGTTCCTCGTTCCTCGGGACAGCGCTGCGGATGTTGCTCAGGCTCGAGCTGCCCGGAGAACCAGGCTTAGGCAGCCGCATCTTTGGGGATCGGGCCGATGGCCCGGACCAGGATCGGGGCAGGCTCCCACGCAGAGCAGTGGGAGCAGTGAGCAGGAGCCCTCCTGTGATTTGGCACCATAGTCTCGTAGAAGGACTAGGAAATAAATACAATGCAATAAATTAGCCCTTTGTGGGCGGATACAAATGTTAGTTATGTTTTTAACCCGCGCTGTGCCGGACGGAGGCGACAACATCGCCTCAGGGTTTCTGTCGATAGCGGAAAAACGGCGGCACGCCGTTTTTTAACACAGGTGTTCGGCATCAATAACGCGTATTGTGTGAAGTTTGTGTGGCTGTAGGCTACCGGTAAATCAGTTTAAATAAAAATACATGAGTGGTGACAGGTGAGCGCGCCATCAACTCGCAGCCGTCGAAGTGAGACCTTATACTATCCCAATAAACTGAAATACTAATAAAACGCGCCACTCGAAAAGTCCAAAATGTTATTGGATAACGGAAACCCTACAACAAGCAGTTCACCCACACCACGACCCACGTACCGCGTGTACGAACAGAAACTCGTACACTATTGGCTCGCAGAACAGTATGACAAAACGCGATGGCGAGACATCCGACATACAGTCTTTGATTCAAGAAAAAGCAGATCAACAGTCGTCTCGTCACACTCGCAATAAGGCACCATCAGCTGTCACTGCAGCCACACTGCACGCTGCACCGTCCTACCGCTGGCTGTTGACGTGTTGCCGAATCTGCTTCCGGTCACACCTGTCGAGCCGCTTTATGACTAGCTTCTGGCGCAGCCATCTGATACGCAGGTGAAGCTGAACGTGTGCGAGCCGGCGCGCCACGAGTATGTTCACTGATAAGATGAGGGTACCGAGCGCTGATGGCCCCCCACCACCCGCTTCATGATACCCGCCTCGCGGCTGAAGGTTTCGCCATGATGCCACAGAAGATGAAGGCTATCAGAAGGAAGAAAGCAAACTATTTTTAGTGATCTGAGAATGCAAGAAAACTGTATGTTATTGTGAAACTGTAATAACAAAATATGGCTGACAACCATTGTTGCTTACTTATCGTTTCGCTTCTATGCGTAAAGGTTATCAGTAAATAAACAATATGGAGACTTGTGAACAGGTACAACGCGAGCTATTTTCCAGGCATTAGGGGAAACGTGCATGTGGTTATAGATTTGTTGACGATATTAAGAATATGGGATCCAATAACAGCAAAACACTTTTTCACAGCATGGAGAGGGACGCCATCGATACCGACTGCTTTTGACGAGCTCATACGATTAATGGCCTTCGAAAGTTATGACAGGGTTACAGGGAGCAGTGCGAGGGCTGATGAGCACACACGGGGAGGCCTCGGTCCGTGCGAGCCCGGAACGGTAGTGCGCCCCACTCCGCGGCGATGCGTGACCCTGCGGACGCAAAATGCGCATTGAATACGTCAGCTCGGTCACTGATATCATCGTCCCCCGAAGCGGGACCCCGCGATGGTTGAACAGCGAAATTTTTCAGACGGCTCCAAAAAGACTGTCAGATAAAGAGAGGTCACACAAGAAATCGCGACGGGCCAGCTGAGCAGACTCTTCACTATGTTGCGGCTGTGCCGGCTGGTAATTCACAGCGAATTTCTGGAGTTCTGGTGCGCTCCCAGGTTCGCCGGGCTTTGTCGCGGTCCTCCATAGCCGAGGTCAGCTCGGGATCGCCGCGCAGCCATGGAGACGCTGGCCGGCGCCGTCTCACCGTACGAGCGGGCAGTGCTCGTCGATCACTGCATCCCAGACCGCCATGAACGCTGTCAGCTTTGTTACGAAAAGCGTCACGAAAATGAGTGTCTAGACAACGAAGGACACGTGTCGAATTAATTTATTGCCAAAACGTATCATAAGAAACAAAAGTCGCGTGGCGACACAATTGACGCGCCGTCTCCAACAAGTGGCGCAGATGACGACATCACAAGCTGCCAGATGATTCAACAGCAGCTGGGTACAACTAGCGCGTCTGAAGTGCTCTCCCAACACCCAGCGACATCTATGGCGAAAACCTGGTGCCGAGCGTAGTGCTAATTTCACAACACTCCCCCCTGTTGGAGTGGACAAGGCACGAACCCTAACACTGCGATGGTTCACTCCAACAAAGTAGCAAATCGACTCGAACGATACTACAGTGCGACGCGACCTATACGATTGCGACATACGATACGATGCGAGACATACAATGCAATCACAAATCCTATCCATATGTGCTCGTTATTTAGACTAACAAATGTAATGAAACTACCCATCCCACAGAAAATTCAGAGTGCCATTTTACTCCCTTCTCAGAGATGGACGGTTCACCGCTCCAACGGTGAGATAATTCTTTCTGAAGCCAGATAAGATAGATACCGTCTCTACCTCGAGATCGTGCAGACGCTGAACGGCTCGCGTCCGCGGCCCCTTCGCCGTGCGGAAGATCAGCCGTCCGCACGACACCGTCAGAGCCCGGGTAGAGTTTTGTGACCACAGCCAGAGGCCACATCAACCTTGGGAACGTTATCGTCTCGGATCAGCACCACTGAACCGACTTTCAGCTGACCCTGCTGACGGAACTTACGGAACAGAAACGGGAAGCTGCCGCAAATACTCATCTGACCAAATATCCCAAAAACGATTCAGACGCTCCCGACGCAGCCTGGCACGAACAGACAGCGATACCTGCGACACCCCAGCCGGCTGCTCCACCGGCTTCGACTGAAAACCTGACGCCCTGCCGATCAAGAAATGACTAGGCGTCAGCGGAGAGGACGAGTCAAAGTCATCTCCCGAATACACGAGAGGACGCGAGTTGACACACGACTCGATCTCAAACAGCAAAGTCTCCAACTCAGTCCTCGTCAGGCAGCGCTTACCTAGCGACTTCTTCAGACCTGACTTCACGCTCCTTATGAGGCGCTCCCACCACCCGCCTCTCCAGGGGGACAAGGGGGCGATGAACCGCCAGGTAGGAGCGAGGTGACCGAGCTGAGCCTGCAGATAAACGTCAGCACCCTTCAGAGTGGCGGCGTTGTCCGAGTAGATCACGGACGGCATCCCTCTCCGAGCTGCGAATCGTCTCAAAGCAAGAACAAAATCAGAGAGCGACATCGAGTCCATCAGCTCCAAATGGACGGCGCGGGTCACTGCGCAGGTGAACAAACATATGTACTTTTTGCGAGGCGGTCGAGACAGAACAGCGGGCCCGCAAAATCCAGTCCGGTCACCGCGAATGGTGGAGACTGTGTCACTCGCGACCTGGGAAAAGGCGCCACCGGCGCGTTACAAGACCGAGCGTCCTGCTTCTGGCACGCGACACATTGTCGCTTCACCTTCTTTGCGAGCCGCCTGACACCAACAATCCAAAACGAGTCTCGCAAAGCACTGATCAGAGTCTGAACTCCGGCATGCTTCATGAGAAGGTGCTGCTCGCGCACCAAAAGCTCAGTCACATGACCACTCGGAAGCAAAATAGGGTGGATTTCGTCATCAGACAGGTCTGCCATCTGCAGCCTGGTTTTTACACGAACGAGCCCGTCGTCTCCCACAAACGGGTTCAGACGACACAGCGACGAGCCCTTTGGAACGGCGAGTTCCGACTCTAGAGCTCTCACCTCCTCAGGGTAGGCCTCCCGCTGCGTCAGTATCAGAAGCTGTCTCCTGGCCTCCGACACCTCATCAGTCACGAGCTCACCGCGTCGGCACCCGGCAGTAGCCTGACGCGTCCTCCGACCTCGCACCGCGGCACCGCAGCGCGCGTTGTGAATGAAACGCCGCACCCAGGCGAGCACACGCACCGCGCGCGTCAGGGAACCCCACCGCTTAGTGTCCAGCGGGCACTCTGGAACAAAAGCAGCAGACGTGAGGGCGGCGGCACCCTTCACCCAGTAGCTTCCACATCACGCTTCATTGGCCTTTCACACTCGACAGGTCGGCCGTCGACCTCGGACAGCCAGCGCGGGCCTGATCTCCACAGACTGGAGCTGAGCAGCTCCTCAGCAGTCACCCCTCTGGTGGTCAGATCAGCAGGGTTATCAGCACTGGACACGTGAGACCAGCTCGAAGGGCTAGTCAGCGACTGGATCTCTGTGACCCGATTGGCCACAAACTGTTTCCACTTCCGTGGACTGGCTCTGATCCATGCTAGGGTATCATCGAGTCACTCCAACAGAAGCACGGCGTGGGGACGTCAGACAGGCGGAGAGCTTTCTCACAAAAGACCACCAGCCGGAGCCGCGATCAGACAGCCAAGCAGCTCCAATCTGGGCAGACTGACCTGCTTTAGAGGAGCGACACGACCCTTCGCCATGACCAGAGAAACACTGTACGTGCCGTCTGACAGGGGGACCCGAGCATAGACAGCCGCACCATACCCCTTTGGTGAGGCGTCGCTGAAGACATGAAGCTCGACAGCTCCCGAGTCTTCCCACTTCCTCTCCGAGTAGCAGCGCGGGATGCGGAAGGCCTTCAGCACCTCCAGGCCCCTCAGCCACCTGCCGAAAGCCTCGCCGCTGTCGAAAGGGAGCGGATCATCCCAGTGCAGCCCCAGCTGCCAGAGGTCCTGGAAGATGCATTTCGCTGTCATCACAAACGGCGTGAGGAACCCCAGAGGGTCAAACAGGCGAGCTATGACACTCAGCACGACCCTCTTGGTCGAAACGATACCCGATGGTAGAGTCACACCGAGGAATGAGAAGGCGTCCTCACCGGGAAGCCACGTGACACCCAGCACCTTCACACTTTCCTCCTCTCCACTGCCTGAAGCGGAATGGGCCTTGTCAAACATCACACGACTGTTCGACACGCACTTTGTCAGCGTCATGCCCGCCTCTGCCATCACAGCCTGAGCTTGGGACAGCAAAGCACTCGCCTCCTCCACTGAGTCGGCCCCAGACAGAAAGTCATCAACATAGAAGTTTTCCCTCATCTCTGTGATGAGAGGAGAGTCAGGGTATTTTAACAGGTGATGACGAATGGTCGCGTTCAGGAGGAATGGTGAGCTACAAACACCAAAAATCACCCTCTGTGACCTCATCACGCGTGTCCGACCCCCACACGCCCACAAGAACCTGTGAGAGTCCTGGTCCTCCCTGCTCAGTCGAATCTGGAGGAACGCCTTTGTCACGTCAGCAGTGACAGCGACAGGCCAGCGTCGCAGCCTTATCAAGACTTCGACCAGGTTAGGCAACAGACACGGCCCCACCTCAAGGCAATCATTCAACGAGACTCCGTTTGGCCCACGAGCGGACGCGTCAAACACAGGCCTGACCTTCGTGGTTGAGCTGCTCTCCTTAACAACAGGTCGGTGCGGGAGATAGAAAGTCGGATATGGACTATCAAGCTCCTCTGAAGGAACCTCCGCGACCACACCTGCCTGCTCCATGTCCTGGAGAGCTCCGTTGTACCTCGCCTCGAGCAGCGGATCCTTGGCCAGCTTCCTCGTCAGTCCAACCAAGCGCGCCTCAGCCGACTCTCTGTTCGCTGAGCTTGAGTCTCCGTCCTCCTTCGCAGGCAGCTTTACTCATATACCGTCCCTCTGTCATCAACACGGAAGGAATCAAAGTTAGACAGAACATCAGACTCTGCCTTCTCGTCAGGCTCTATACCTATCCCTTCGAGCGACCACAGGTTCCGCAGACTGGACTCGTGCAGGTCGCCCAGCGTGAGCAGCTGACAGCCCACGGCACACCCCAGACTGCCCTCGACTAGCCCGGACAGCAGCCAACCGAACGAACTGAGCTGCGCGACTAGACCTCCTCCGCTCTGGACTCTCCCAGGAACCATGAGGGTCCAAAACTGGTCCAGTCCGATCAGAATGTCCACTGAGATCTGCCTGTCAACATCACACCTGTCAGCCAGACCCAGATTAGCGAACAGGTCCAGCACCTCAGCCGGCACACGAGGCCGCTGCAGAGGGGCGCATATCATGGGAACCTCCATGGCTTTGATTGTCTCCACTGTGGGGTTAGGCACATTTACCCCCGACACACACAACTCATACAAGTCACGGTGAGACACAGTCGACCTCCCCCCACCAAAGGCGGCATACGAACTCTCCTTAGAGCCCACCCACTTGGCCCCTGTCCTCTGAACAAGAGACGCGCTCACGTAGCTCCGATCTGAGCCGCTATCGAACAACACAGTGGCCTCGACAGGCCCCCTCGAGCCCTGCACTAGCACCCGAGCAGTTGGAAGCACTGTTAGCTCCCTCCCCACACACGACAGGGACGCCCCCACTGCAGCACTGTCACCCTGACTGCTACTACATTCTCTCTGTTCAGACTGGTTAGCACCACGAACATGACTCGCTGCAGGCGGGACACCATGTTGCTTAAAGCAGCAGAGCTTATGGTGTCTGCCCCGACACACCTCACACCTCACACTGCATGACCTAGCCATGTGGCCTTTTTTCAAACAAAGAAAACAAAGGCCAGCAGCTTTTATCCGCTGTTGTCGGTCACTTACTTCCATCGTTTCCATCGTTGAACACTTCCCTGCAGTGTGGGGTTGACCGCAGAAGCCGCAGCCTGTCTCAGCTACAGCCTGAAGAGCAGCTGCTGAAGACTGCCTGTCCTCTCGCCTCTGGAACCTCCGATGGCTCTGCTCCTTGTCCTTGCGAGCAGGCCCTGCAGAGCTCTCAGGTCCAGTGAGGGCTCCCGATCTCTCGCGACGATCCACCTCCTTCTCCAGGAACTCAAGAAGGTGCTTCAGATCTCCTTGCTTGCCAGCTCCATCCCTGGACCACTCAAGACGCACCCCAGCAGGTAGCTTGGACAAGATCATGGGAGTCAGGAACAGTCCGTACTTCTCTCCTCCATAGCCGAGGCCTTCCAAACTGCGTACATGGACCAACAGCTTGTCCTGCAGCTTGCGCAGGTCAGAGAAATCTGCACTGCTAAACGACAGCAGACTCTGCACATGTGCAAACACAATCTGCTCTGTCTGGCCAAACCTTCCCTTCAGCAGGTCACATGCCACAGAATAGTTCTTTCCAGTGAGCAGAAGGCCATCTATGCACCTCTTTGCATCACCAGAGAGGAGTGACTTCAAGTAAGTTAGCTTAGCCACATCAGCCAGGTCAGAGTCATGGACACAGGCACTGAATGATTCCCAGAACTCAGGCCAGCTCATTACATCACCTGCAAATCTGGGCAGATCAAGTTTGGGCAGCTTGATCGCTGACTGTGAACACGCGCTCACCGAACAGTCACTTGCATGAGCCACAGTCGTCAAGCTTCTCGCCTTGTCCAGCCACTGGCCCCAGCTGTCTCTGAATTCCCGAGCACTGGGTGATATCCCTTCCGAGATCATCATCTTCCTAGCTCAAGCTCCACGGCAGCTTGTGCAGCATCCCAACTTGTCAGCCTTCTCTGGAGCTCACATGTTGCTTTTTCAAGTTCAAACACTGAATGTTCCTCTGCATCGAGCAGGACTTGAAGTTTCTGCACTTCCGCTCAGCCAACTTTTACAGCTACCCTTGAGGCGCTTTACTTCGCAAGGTCAGCCATGACAACAAATCAATCAACAATTCAAATCGAATCATCTAAATCTTCCCTGGTTTCGACGCCAAATGTTACGAAAAGCGTCACGAAAATGCGTGTCTAAACAACGAAGGACACGTAGCATCCGAATGATGTATTGACAAAACGTATCATAAGAAACAAAAGGTCGCGGTGCGACACAAATGGAACGGGCGCCGCTCTCCAACAAGTGGCGCAGATGACGACATTTAGAGCTGCCAGATGATTCAATCAGCAGCTGGTACAACTAGCGCCATCTGAAATGCTCTCCCAACACCCAGCGACATCTATGGCGAAAACCTGGTGCCGAGCGTAGTGCTAATTTCACAACAGTGTGCGGGTTAAGCTTATAATGTTTTTGTTTTCAGGTAAATACTGATTGTCAAGCCTTTGTTTGTTCAATTTGCACTTCTTCCTTCCTGGATCTTGGAGAGTTCTGCGCAGACATCTCAATAATAATGAGCACTTCGCCAGCAACCCATTCTTAATTTTGTGTCCTGCATGTAGGGCCTCATTTGTGAATCAGGTCCTTCCAGTATCATTTCCAGAAGCAACACTTCGTTCTCCTTTCTGCAGATCTCTGTAATATTTCGATTGGTTCTGCCCAAGGGTCTGTTGAACTAGATTCAACTCCAAACGAACCTCTTGATGACGGGGATGCCGCTCAGAAGTCAACTGACAAGGGAAGTGTGCCATCATTGCCAAGCTTGGTAGTGAACTTACGAGCTGCTAATGTGTCACTGAAGTCGTGTGGTGACGTAGTAAAATTCATCCACAAATTTGGTGAACACATTGCTCAGGAAGCTAGAGAAGGCAAAACAGATCTTTTGCGTGAGTGCAAGTCGTATGCACAAAGCCATCACATTGAGGATAAGGCACTTCATGAATTCAATGTTATTGAACCAGTCGAGAAGTGCTTAGGAACAGATGACACAGGAAAGCCTGAAACATACCAGTACATACCCATCAATGACCAAGTGAAGGAGTTGTGTGAGGGTGAACAGCTTTTTGACAGGGATGCCCGTGAGCCTGATGTGTGGTCCGGCCTTGAAGATGGAAGCGTGCATGCAGCATACCAGGACCGGTTGAAACTTGTCATCTACTATGATGGTTTCACTGTTGATAATCCACTTGGGAATAAGGTAAAAAAACATCAGCTAGGTGCTGTTTACTGTGCCATTGGCAATTTGTCCCGACCTTCTCATGCAAATAAAATATTGTTGGTGCTTCTATTTCAAGACAAACTTTTAAAGAAGTATTCCTGGGGATACGTTTTATCGCTTTTCATTTCTGACTTTAAGCTGGTGGAGACAGAAGGCATCAAGTTGTCGCTGAAGAACTTTGTAGACGATGTTAACGTGAAGATGGAAATTCCGGCAGTAATCGGTGACAATTTGGGAGTTCACGAAATAGCGGGCTTCACAAAATGCTTCAGTGGTGGTGCTCGGATCTGCAGGTTTTGCACAGCCACTGTGCGGACTGTTCAGACGGCAACAAGTACTGATCAGCTGTGTCTACGCACGCGAGAAGAATATGACGAGCAGATTCAGTTTTTGAAAGAAGTTGAGTTATCCGAGAATGCTTGTCTTTCATTAGGCATCAGAAACACGTGCCCCTTCAGCGAGCTTTCGACGTTCCATCCCTCCCACTCTCTGCCTCCTGACATAATGCATGATATTTTGGAGGGTGTCGTACCTCGGACTGTAGCTTTAGTTCTCGCAGACTGCCAGAAATCTCGGCTGTTAAAGATAGATGATGTGAACCGCGCGATTGAAGAATTTCGGTTCAGTGATGTTGACACAAACAAGCCGGAACCACTTCGTGTGACAGGGACATCAGTGGTCGTCAAGGAAACTGCTAGTGAAGCCTGGTGCCTCTTGCGTCTTTTGCCGCTGCTGCTTATGTCAGCAGGAATCTCGGAGGCCCAGCTAGCGAACAGCCCAGCCTTCATGCTGGTCCCGAAACTCATCGGCATCATACTGCGCATCATGGCCTTCTACATCAGTGTGGAAGATCTGTGTTACATGGAAGGCAAAATAGAAGAATTTCTCTCTGAGCTGATCATTTTGTTTGATGACTTGAAGCTCACACCAAAACACCATTACATGCTGCACTATGTGCACGAAATTTTGAAGCATGGTCCCTTGCGGCATCTGTGGTCAATGCGCTACGAGGCCAAGCATCAGGTCCTCAAGCGTGCTTTGGCGTTGTCAAAAAAATCGGGAAAATATATGCAAGACAATTGCAAAAAAACATCAGCTCCAGTCAGTCAGTAATAAGCTAATAAAAAATGAAAAGTCATCCGAGTGTGCCGATGAAGAGTTTTCTGTCAAATTCAGTGAAAAAAATGCTTGGAAACAGCCCAGCTTATCGGAAGGTATCTGCCAACGGTTTCACATATTCCGCAGGAAGCATTGTGGTTACCTCTCACGGATTAGCAAAGATCGAATGCGTATCGGTTAGTCCTACGTCGGTCGATTTAGTCGTCAGACATTCCACGTCAACATACAATGCGACAGTGGGGGCCTTTGAGGTCAGCTTGGCTTCAGACCGGTTCACACGAGTCAATGTGACTGACCTCGCTGACCCACATCCCCTAGGGTTCTATGACGTACAGGGTCGGACATTCTGTGTTCCCCTCCACAAGATCCGTGGAATGAAAATGGAGTGACCAGCATACTGGGTGAGTGTCTTTGTTGTCAGTGTGCTCTAGAATGGTACTTGTGGCACTGTTATAGCTAAATTGTATAACAACTATTTACATTTGTTTAAGTTAATGGTAAAGGAGCATCGAATGTCAAATAATTATAAATAGTCATCTAATCTACGTATTTGCAGACCATGAAGGCTCTAGTGACATATAACGGTGTGAACAAGATCGTGGGATATGACCTCCCAAGAAACCTTTTGGATAAAGCTCGGAGGGTGTTTGATGTACAGCACCCATGTGCTTTGGAGTATCGTGACGCTGAGTACAACGTAGACATAAGAGTGGACGGAGGAGACATCCCGCCAGGCGCACGGCTGATGTTGGTCGAAATCTCACAACAACCTGCAATGTTGTTGCCGCCTGCCTCATCTCCTGTCGTACCGGTTTTGACGACGGAAAGCGAGGCCTCAGACTCGACTATGTGAGTGACTTAGATGACGACTCTTCACATTTAACAATTTTATGTATGCTTGCTTAGCTTCTAAAGTTGTGTGCTTCCCTGTTAGACGCTTAAAGAGAGTGGTCTATGTTTTGAATTGGCCCAATGGTTTTCTTTGATATATAATATATATATATATATATATATATATATATATAATATATAATAATATATATTATTTGGGATGAGGCAAATTTCATATATAACCCGTCATTTGTTGTATTTTGTACTTATATGTTTTTTCTTCTTTTCTTTTGTTAAGATGACGATAAAACCGAACATTGTGAAACGGCACATCTGAGACAATAAGCAATGCGCTTCCGAATGGATTACCGAAATGCTATTTGCCGCTAGCAACGACATGCTGACTAGTACATCACTGTTGACAATATTTTTAGTGATGGGATGCCGTCTGGGGTGATTTTTTTTTCGCAAACGGTTTTTAGGAGATAAACTTAATATTTCAGCGACATAGTGCATCTCTGTAAATCCTGGTATGGATCGATCCATCGAAATCTGTTTTTATAAACTTTTATCAAAAACTACATACGACCAATATCAGTAGACCCACTCTAATAGTTAATGCCATAGAGCTTACAACCGTCCGTTGCATGCGTCATATAACTTACAGCAGTGCATTGCATGCTGCAGTATTTAGCATGTAGTAGTAGTACGCTCGAGTGAAAGGCAGGCTTCTATGCCTTATCGGTATGCTCGTATTCTCACCCACGTATTGAACTAAGCCAGCAGGAGCAGGCTGTGTCGTTAATGAACCCCGTGTAGTTCAGTATTGAAAGCGCTGGGCAGTGTGACCTCACCTGGTGGTGTGACCAGTCGGGTTCGAGTCGCTTTAGCGCTCCCTTTTAACCCAGAGTAGTGACTGGGATGAACTGTAGCCGGTGGCAGTGGTCGCACTCAAGGTCAAGTTACCTCAGTGAGCGCAGTGCACTGAGAGAAAAAGTTACCAGGGGTCTACCAACCTCCGGCAGTTACCAGGGTCAATACCAGGGAGTCATTACCCAGTTGCCACCATGGTAAACACCTTAGTTCACAGTTTTACTAGACCCCTGGTAAGCCCTAGTTCCAGTTCTTTAGACCCCTGGTAAGCGCCTTAGTGTCAGTTTACCATGCCTAAGCGCACCCTGTAACACCTTAGTCTCGGTGACTACTGTCACTGTAACCAAGGCCTTACCAGGGGTACGTGCATGGGGTGTAACAGTTAGCTAAGGAATACCAAGGGAGCACAGTGACCAAGGTGGTGCTCATTGGTTACCACGGCCTTGGTACTGGCATGGTCATGGTTACTAGTCCAACGTGCAATTTCAAATCGCACTGCAGATCGCGCAATTTCCTTGCAGGACGTCGACGCGTTTGTGCGTGTGCAGTGCTCTTCTGTTACTTGTCGAAGAATATAAACGGTACAGGTAAGGTTTGTGTCGTATATATGGAAATGTTATATATTTTGCAGCAAAATAAGACGTGGCACATGATTTTCATAGGAGGGAAAGCGCTTCCACAAGTGTCAAAGCGTCGGCCTGCGCGTCGCTTTCTCAAGCGGGCGTTGTGGGTTGTGGGGGTTGTACGGATTTTGCCACCGGATTTTGTTATCTTGTCTAAACAATATTGCTATGAAGCTAATTTTATTGCATTCCAGCGAAGACAATTACCGTACGTATTATACAGAACAATTAGCACATGAGGCTTAAATGATATGTTGTTGTATCTTCCGTGGACTGGTGCCAACCTGAACCGGCGAATCAAATGTTCATGTGAATAGGATTTGGAGGGCTCAGGCCTTATTTGAACAATTAAAATTTAGTTATAGTGCGAAATGTCTCGGGAAACACGTCTTGTAGTTAATTAAATGTGATATTTCTGTATGATTGGTGGGTGCGTAAATTATACGGATTACACTAATAACTAATGTGTAGATCTGTTACCCCACATGTTTTTGATTTCTTATTCCAGACGCTTCTTAGCCACATGACAATATTTCGCTTCAGCGTTGTCAATTTATTTTTTGAAGGACTTACGCCATATATTATTTTAGGTTTTGTTCTTTGAGGGTCGGACTTAATTGGCTATATATTATCTTTAGGTGTTCTCTCGATCAGACTTAATGGCTACATATATATCTTAGTTTGTCTCGGCTGGACTTTTATGGCTATATTATCTTAGGTTTTGTTTCTCGATCCGGACTTAATGGCTATATATTGTATCTTAGGCTTTCGTCTCGATCAACTTAGGCCTATATATTATCTTAGGTTTCGGTCTCGATCGGAACTTTAATGGCTATATATTATCTTTAGGGTTTGTCTCGACAGACTTTTATGGCTAAATATTATCTTAGTTTTGTTCTCGATCAAAACTTAATCTATATATTGATCTTAGGATGGTCGTCTCGATCGGACTTAATGGCTGTATATTATTTAGGTTAGGTTAGGTTATATGTACGGAATATAAATTGCAGAACCAAGTATGGACGATAGCATCCGTTTTTTAACAGCTAAATTTCTCTAGGATCCTCAGAAAACCTACTTAAGTCTCTAGATTTGCCTCTAGAAATCAGATACAAATTAGGCTTCTAGAATGAAGGTTTTTGCCTCTAGGGACAAAAACCATCACATTTGGTAGCCCTTCATTTGACAGGCCGTGACTGGCCTTGACGACTGCAGTAGAATGGCGCGCACTGTAGTTATTAAATTAGATATTATGCATCGATTGGTGGGTATATTATAGGGATTAATTAATATATAATGGTGCGATATCCGTTGTTACCGCCCAAATTTGCATAGATATCCTGCATAGGGGTATTGGTTTCCCCTCAAGACGGGATTAAAGTTTTGCTGGCCCCCTCACTTTTTGTCACATTCCCACCATCCGTGTAGAATCAAGAGCGCAATTGGTATAAATGATACGTCAAAGCAGACTCGCTATACAATTCAATTTCGTTGAACGATTCAATCACGACCCAAAATTCAACATTGACTGATTCATCACAACTCAATCAGACCTTCAAATTTTGTCGAACGATTCAATCACCAACTCAAAAATCAACATTGGGGATTCAATCGGCAACTCAATCGACCTTCAATGGCATCCGATTCAATCAGACTTTGAGCTAGAGATTTCCGACTTAATCTATTTCAAAATTACTTTTAGCCATATCATGACCGATTTCAATCATTTTTAATTGTATAATGACTTCAATCACAGCTCAAACTATGACAACATTTGCAGCCAAATTGGAAAGGCCATTCATTTTAAGGGAACATATGGTGTGACCCAGTCTTCAACATAACACATCTATGTGGTTACCCACATGGTTAGTATGGGCTACGTGGGCTCAAATGGCATCACATGGGCACATGTGAACATGGGTCAAAGGATGGTGTGGCAAATTGGCGATACCAAATGGCCCCATGGTGGGTTGTGAGGTTAGAAGGCAGGGTGCNAACCTTTTGTTATCTATAAAAGCCAAAGGGAGTGTGCCTACTCATATCGTTGATGACACTGGTCTATAGGTACATCAGAGAGTTTGTAAAAGGCCTAACATGGTACAAGTTAACACATTTTTAAGCGACTTGAAACAAACACGATGGTGTAAACATAACATTTTTTATCTTTGTTAAGACTAAAGTTATTTGCGAAATTAATTTTTGCAAAAAAAAAAACATTTTTGACTTTTATGACCTCTAGAGTCTAAACTATTGACCTGAGGTCAAATTTGAGGACATTAAGTTAGTTGCAAATTTAAATGGCTGACGATTTTTTCCTCCGTATGTTTCTAGATAGCTTAGTTCCCGACATATTGGGGTTTCTGGAGCGATGTCCTAAAACTGGGAAAAAATACTTTCGATGACCTCTGGTGACCTGAATTTTGACCTGAGCAAAAACAAATCGGAATAGTTTCCAAATGCTTTTTGATGACGGTTCGAACTGTATTTTTGGTTTTGGTTTACGTGCCATAGGAGTCGAGTTAGAAGGGGAGTTCAAACAAATCCCCGTAGGGCGCGGAAAATGCATTGCAGAGGCCCATTTTGCGCGGGTTAAAGGGACACTGCCACATTTACATTATATTTGAGTTGAGATAGCCATTTTGGCTGCTTGGTATTTCAATTATGTATGGCAGTAGTCAAAACAACCACACTGGCCTAAACAAATATAAATTCAAGTTTGATTTTGCAATCTGTAACATCGCCAGCCCCCAATGTATTTGAATGGGGGCCGGTGTGAGCCGATGTCGTAAGTCTCTCTTTGCTAAATGTTTATTACAGTCGACTTGTTTTTACCTTTGGCCTACATATAGCTATCACACTAGTCATACTTATGGCAGCATGAAGGTTTCTTTTTTCCCCAAAATTCCTTCATATGACGTCATCAGCCCAAATATTAAAACGCATTTTTTCATGAAATTGAGCAATGTTTGCGAGAAACAAATGTCAACACAAACGCACCACAAACGCACCACAAACGGCGTACATTTGATAACTTTTTGGAAGGTGGCAGTGTCCCTTTAAGTAATAATAATTTTCAATAATGGCTAAAGATAATGTCTATCGCTGTTCAAAACCAATAAAAAGTGAAACATTTAACTGATTGGATTCCCGTGTCAAACACCATTGATTGTCTAAATCAATGCATAGTCGAGGTAATGAAGCAGTGACATGCGATTCTCTCCTTATCTTTATATACTGTCCCTTGGGTTTCTATTTCGGCCAAGGTCAGGATCACAAGTGTCTGCAGGTTTTGACCGGGGTATCGGAAAACAAAGCATATCGCAATCATTGTCTCAGATCCAACATCAGGTACACGTGGCCAAGACACATATTTTGCTTGCAAAATGTGTTATATACTGTTCAGACCATTTGCGCTAAAAATACTCTGACGCTAATAATTTTTACAAGTTTGTAATTCTTACTTTTGGTCCCTTCGGTGGTTGTGCATATATTCTTATCATAATTTCGAAACAGCTAATAATATTTGGGCATTTTAAATGCACATTTACAGGACATAATCATACAAACAAAGCATGTGCGACCTATGTTTGACGGTCATTTCCAGAAAACTGAACTGAGAAGGACGAGTTTTACCAAGACAATTACAGTCATCTGAGCAGCAGCAGCACATCTGACACTGCAACTGCTGCGCAGCTGCTGCCTACGATATTAATCTAAAGCCAAAGATCATTAGAACTTGCGCTTTCTAGCTCAGTCATCTTTGAATGGCCGATGAAGATACGTGGAGCAGACTATTCCCAAACGCTTGCTTACACCGGCGAGATTTGCTTCTGCACGTGAAGCCAGTAGTGCGCTGATTTTATCTAATGGTAACCACTCTACATATCACATCCCGACATTACGAACCGTTCCGTGCACATGACAATTACACACACCACGTAATACAAACGTGCGTCACTATTGGCGATCGCTGCCATAGTGTCACACACTGGCAGCAGGAGGGGAGCGGGCGCAGTGGATACTGTTTTTGTTCGATCGACCTTACGCCGTAGCCAGCCGGCAGCAATGGCAGTGTAAAATCGATCATAGTATGGTCAACAGTGGCGTTAGACATGGCCGGTGGCAAAACAGGCTGGCGGCGTGCGAATGACGAACAAATATCGTTCAGTTGACCTTGGCAGGAGGTCAATGCATCGATTTAGCAATGATCAGAACACAATGTCATAACAGTCTGCTTGTAGTCTCAGGGCTATTTCATGTTAAATAGCTATTTCATGTTAAATTGCAGGGTTCTCTCATGTGTGACAATAAACATGTTTTCGAGTGTGCATACATCATATAATCATGACCTGCTACCTGTGACTTGTGACATGTGACCTATGGCCTAACCTATGGCCTAACCTGTGACCTGTGAACTATATCTATGACCTGTGATCTATATCTATGATATGTGCTCTACTTGTAGCTCGTGACCTGTGAACTCTGACCAGACCTGTGAATTTTTGACCCATGTGATCTAACGTATGCTGTGACGTTTCGGCGCTCGCAATTTGCCCCTGACTGGGATGGCCTGCGGCCGGTGGCAGTGGTCGCACTCAAGGCCAGTTGACGTCAGTGAGCGGGGCGGACTGTGTTCACTGTCCAGGTATGTCGGGCACGTACAACTTTCGCTTCTAAATTCTGCCGGCTATCAGGATGGATGGTTGGGATGTATGGGTCGGGGCTGACGCGACAAGCTCTGCTTAGCGCCGCCCCTGGCTGACGCGACAAGCTCTGCTTAGCGCGGCCCCTGACTGACGCGACCAAGCCTCCTGCTTAGCGCCGCCCCCTGGCTGACGCGACAAGCCTCTGCTCTAGCGCGGCCTCCTGACTGACGCGACAAGCTCTGCTGGGTAGCGCCGCCCCTGGCTGATCGCGGACAGAGAGCTCTGCTTTAGCGCGGGGCGGACTGACGCGACAAGCTCTCGTTCTAGCGGCCGCCCCTGGCTGACGCGACAAAGCTCTGGCTTAAGCGCCGGCCCCTGACTGACCGACAAGCTCTGCTTAGCGCCGTTCCCCTGACTGACGCGACAAGACCTTAGCCGCCCCTGGTAGCGACAGAGCTCTGCTTAGCGCGGCCCTGACCTGACGCGACAAGCTCCTGCTTAGCGCCGCCCCTGGCTGGAGCGAGAAGCTCTGCGTTGCGCGGCCCCTGACTGAGCGACAAGCTCTGCTTAGCGCGCACCTGGCTGACGCGACAAGCTCTGCTTAGCGCGCCCCTGACTGACGCGACAAGATCTGCTGTAGCGCGCCCTGACTACACAAGCTCTGCTTAGCGCGGCCGCTGACTGACGCGACATTTGAGCTCTGCTTAGCGCCGCCCCTGACTGACCGACAAGCTCTGCTTATGCGCGGCCCCTGACTGACGCGACAAGCTCTGCTTGTAGCGCCGCCCCTGGCTGACGCGACAAAGCTCTGCTTAGCGCGGCCCCTGACCTGACGGGGAGCAAGCTCGGCTTTAGCGCCGCCCCTGCTTGACGCCGACCAAGCTCTGGCTTAGCGCCGGCCCTGAACTGACGCGACAGAGCTCTGCCTTAGCAGCCGCCCTGGCTGAAGCGACAAGCTCTGCTTACGCGGCTTCCTGACTGACGCGCAAGCTCTGGCTTAGCGCGGCCCCTGACTGACGCGACAAGCTCTGCTTAAGCGCCGCCCCCTGGCTGACGCGGACAAGCTCTGCTTAGCGGGCGGCTCCTGACTGACGGACAAGCTTCTGTCTTAGCGCCGCCGGGCCTGGCTGACGGCAGACAACTCTGCTTTATGCGCTGGCCCTGCTGACGCGACAAGCTCTGCTTAGCGCGCCCCTGGCTGACGCGACAGAGCTCTGCTTAGCGGCGCCGCCTGACTGACGTATCGGCGACAAGCTCTGGCTTAAGCGCGGCCACTGACTGGACGCGACAAGCTCTGCTTTAGCGCGGCCGCCTGACTGACGCGACCAAGCTCTGCTTAGCGGCGGCCCCTGACTGACGCGAACAAGCTCTGCTTAGCGCGCCTCCTGACTGACGCGACAAGCCTCTGCTTAGCGCGGCCCCTGACTGACGCGAACAAGCTCTGCTTAGCGCGCCCCTGGGAACTGACGCGACGCAAGCCTCTGCCTTGAGCGCGGCCCCTGAACTGACGCGACAAGCTCTGCTTAAGCGCGGCCCTGAACTGACGCGACAAGCCTCTGCTTAGCGGCGGCCCCTGAACGAGCGAACAAGCTCTGCTTAGCGCGGCCCCTGAACTGACGGCGAGCAAAGCTCTGCTTAGCGCGGCCCCCTGACTGACGCGACAGCTTTCCCCCCTTTGCCCTTTAAGCGCGGGGGGCCCCTGACTGACGCGACAAGCTCTGCTTAGCGCGGCCCCTGACTGACGCGACAAGCTCTGCTTAGCGCGGCCTCTGTCACCTCGGAAAACCATCCGTTTACAAGGTTCGAACTAAGTAAAACAATATCCTGACCTGCGACCTGACCTATGAGTATGACCTATGAGATAAGAGGTATGGGCTGACCTGTGACCTGCAGGATATGATGCAGCTGGTCCACGTCACTCTCCCCGGGAAACAGAGGATCCCCGGTCACCATCTCCGCGAACAGGCAGCCTGACGCCCATACGTCCACCTCCCTGCCGAACAAACATGTATCGAACAAACAGACATACAAACAAGGAACACACATGCTGCTTAATGGCCACACGTCCATCTCCCTGCCGAACAAATATGTGACGAATAAAAACAAACAGGCAGCATGTCACTTACAAATTCACCTTTCTGCCGAGAAAACAGGTGTACAATACAAAAATTGGCATCAAACAAAGACGTACAGGCGCCCTGTGGCCCAGAAATCCACCTCCCTGTCCAAGAAGCAGACATATTCAGTCAGACCAACGAGGGACATTTGTTTAGCCGTTCAAAAGACATCGGGCCGCCCTGTGGCCCGCAGACATCCACCTCCCTGTCCAAGAACAGACATATTCAGTCCAGACAACGAGGTGACATTTGTTTGCGTTCAATAGACACAGGCGCCGTGTGGCCCAAAACGAGGTTCATAGTAAGCAGACATATTCAGTCAGCCAACGAGGTACATTGTTACCGTTCAAAGACACAGGCGCCCTGTGCCCAAATCCACCTCCCTGTCCAAGAAGCAGACATATTCAGTCAGACCAACGAGGTGACATTTGTTTACCGTTCAAAGACGTACAGGCGCCCTGTGGCCCAGAAATCCACCTCCCTGTCCAAGAAGCAGACATATTCAGTCAGACCAACGAGGTTGACCAATTTGTTTAACCGTTCAAAGACACGGGCGCCCTGTGGCCAGAATCCACCTCCCTGTCCAGAAGCAGACATATTTCAGTCAGACCAACGAGGTGACATTTTGTTTAACAACGTTGAGGAAGACACGGGCGCCCTGTTGGCCCAGAAATCCACCTCCCTGTCCGAAGCAGACATATTCAGTCAGACCAACGAGGTGACATTGTTTACCGTTCCAAGACGTACCATGGCCGCCCTGTGGCCCAGAAATCCCCACCTCCCTGTCCAAGAAGCAGACATATTCAGTCAGACGCAAACGAGGTGACATTTGTTTAGCCGTTCAAAGAACAGCTGAAACATGCTTGCAAATGGTCGTTTTAGACCAAACAGTGCTTAAAAAGACTGTATGTATGTCTATGATAAATTTTCAGACGGACATGGGGAAGTCCAAGCGTAAAATTTTCTATTGGATGTAAAGCAATATACATAGATGCACATTGCACATGCACATTGCCTTTAACACCCAATAAACGAAAGAAAGAATTCTGCCGATACATGATGCTAATCTGCAATGGTTTCCGACTATCAATGAAAATATGCAATATTTCTATGAGCTGACGGACAACTCGCCAATACTGACTCTGCTTGCAAGCACCGTATGCAGTTGCTGAGTCCTCTGCAGGAAAATCAATATTATTAACGAACCACACAACGAACCAATAAGAACACGATCAATCCAACATGAATAGGATCCAATATTATCTAATTCTGACTAAATGCGCTCAAATAAAATATCCTTAATTACAAGCTCCCATGCTTCAATATCAACCCTTGCGTGCTGAGGGGCTTAAAGAGAAATAATCACCTTTTTTCCACAAAAATGGAGTTACCACTTGAAATCGACAGATGAGACCAAAATATAATGTAAATTCATCATGTTTTGTATAAAATCATTTCTACTAAGAGCTTTTTCAAGTTAAAGTTGATAAGCGTTCCACGCTTTCAATGACCGGTACTTGGCCGGCTGCTTGCAAGGTACTTGTGGATTCCATCAAACTGCGGGCTTTTACCGGGTAGGTTTCTTTACGAAGGGAGTGGAAATATAGTTGGAATCCTGCTTGTTTCGAGAGAGGTATTACCGGCGATCCTATACATTTGATAGCCATTGAATAAACAAGGAAACCAAATTATCTGTTTAACTTGGGTCCCTATTGCGGCCAAGCGATACTGGTTTCGAAAAATGTTTCATAAATTTGCAGTATTAAAAGTTCTATTTAACTTTGTCTCTGGCTGTGAACAAGACTTTGGTGTATATCATCATCGCCAAATCCTTTTTTCCCAAAATAGCTCGACAAACAATTTCACATTGCAATGTCAATTTGAAAAATTAACTTGGGAACTTAACATAATTATTTTAGTGTCGGCGATTTGTTTGCAGGGACATTGTCCAGCGTCGAACAAGTTCTAAACACCGGCGCCATATATGGCGCGCTTCAATAGTGATTGGCAAACACTGCTCACGAGTTTCGAAAGAAGTATATGTACTTTATTTTAGTTTGTAAAAACTTACAGCATTGAACGAGGGATTAATTTTATTTAATTATTAAATTTAAATTAAATTATAAATTAATTAAATTACGCTTTACCATCACGGAGTAAAAAAAGATTGATGCCAACAAAAATGAAAGGTGATTATTTCCCTTTAAGTGACTTCATAGTAATTAGTTCATTTTGATATCGGCCTGTTAAGCCCTGGCCTGGCGTATACCATTGCTGCAGATCATGCTAGATGAAGGTTCAACATGTGCCTCGTTTTGGCGGATCACAATGTTATAGAAGGAAACAATTGAATATACACGGCTTATTTAAATCAGGTCAATTTTTGGCATGTGTATTTTTCATCAAAACGTAATACAATGCTGCAGTTAAATGAAGTAGTAAAAACCAAAAGTGTAAGCTGTCATAAAATTAGATGACAAATGTGTGGCTTGGGCACTGGGTAGTCCAGAGTAGGGGCAGATGGTATATCACATGAGGCAAGTTTCCGTAGTAATAATACTTAATTATAATATATATATATATATATATATATATATAATATAATATATATACGTATATATTATATTATATATAATATATATATATATATAATATATATACTATAATATACCACCTCACTCACACACTATATTATATATCATAAAACGATACATATCTTATTATAAATACAATATATATATATATATATATGCCATTGTTGTATCATCAAATAAAATTACCTGTCAAGACATTTTTAAGGATTCGAACAGAAAGTTTTCTTTACATGTTTTCCCCATATCGTTTTTATTATTCTTTTTTTGAGTTACGAAAGCTGTTTTGAGGAAAGTTATTTCCCGGGGAATAGAAGATATGACTGTTTTCACTCCGATGCACAGTTTGCACCGCTTTGTTGTTGTATAACTTAAAATTCCGTAGCGGTATCGCACATCGTCGTGTGGCGTTGTTCCACGCCTAATGTTATTCACACTCGACCTTAGCCGACCTTCGGAGAGATTCAACGATAGCTTAAAAAATACAAACAACTACTTAAATGTGTCGATGTAGCGGAAACACGACCTTTGCAGCTAAAGTTTCTGATTCACCGAGTCATCCAATGCATCCAATGCATCCATCCAATGCATTTAAAGCAAAACTCTCACTACATACATACCTAAGTATATCTTTGAAAACGTAGTCATTTTAATGTGTCATTGTACCGAAAACAAAACGTTTATAGTACATGTTTCAGGCTCACCGATAAAGCTTGCGACCAAAGTACCGATAACACTGTCTGTAGTTTGTAGCACTTACTTGCCGTACGCCGTGTCACCAACCAGAAGTTCTGGAGCACGATACCATCTGGTAGCGACATAGTCAGTACAGCTTTCGCCAGGCGCCGCCAGAGGTCTCGCAAAGCCAAAGTCACACAGCTTAACGACGCCGCCTGCAGAGATGAGCACGTTTTCCGGTTTAATATCCCTGTGAATGACCTGTGGAATACAGGAGCGACGTTCAGACACGAGCATGTGTCATGCCACTAGGTTTGAGGTTCCGTAAGTAAGTCTAGGTGAGCCAGTTCCTCGAATCCAGCCATTGTGGAGGTAATGAGCCAGGTTGCCAGGGTGTGGCCTACTATGTTGACATCAAACCTTTATGATGATCCCATTAGACGGCTCAATTGTGTCACGGTTTAAGCATATGATCAAATGATATATGAAGGCTCACAATGGACCACAATATGGCGTCTGACACAACGACACAGATGTCTGAAACTTCCATCACAACCCGGAACCACCAGAGCACACTCACACGTTGGTTATGAGTGAACTAGTTACAAGGACCTACACAACCTAAAGACATAAACCTTAACCCTAAAACTTAAGTGGCGTAAGTGCCTTTATAACTCCCTCATTGTCACTCATTACCTACGTAACGTGCTATCAATTCGCGAACACAACCCAAGACCCCATAGAACCCAGTGTTGACGAAGGCTCTGTAGCGGCTCCTATTCAGCCAGTGTTGACGAGGGCTCTGTAACGGCTCTGTAACGGCTCCTATTCAGCCAGTGTTGACGAGGGCTCTGTAACGGCTCCTATTCAGCCAGTGTTGACGAAGGCTCTGTAACGGCTCCTATTCAGCCAGTGTTGACGAGGGCTCTGTAACGGCTCCTATTCATGGCCCAGTGTGACGAGGGCACTCTGGTTGTAACGCGTACCTATCGAGGACCCAAGCCAGTGGTTGACGACGGCTCTTGTAACGCGCTCTATCAGCCAGTGTTGAGCGAAGGCTCTGGTAAGGCGAGCTCTATTAAGCCCAGTGTCGACGACGGGCTCTGTACAGGCTCCATTTCAGCCAGTGTTGACGAGGGCATCTTGTAACGCTCCATATATCAGCAGTGTTGCACGAAGGACTCTCTAACGGCTAATCTATCTCAGCCAGTGTGACGATTAGCTCAAATGTACGGCTGGATCCTATTACGACCCCAGCAGCAACCCGTCAGATTGACGAGGGGCTCTGTAAACGATACGTAGTTCAGCGCAGTGTTGACGAAGGGCTCTGTAGCGGGCTCACGAACAGCAGTGGTGACGAGGGCTCTGTTAACGGCTCTTTCAGACCCCACAGCACAAGTGTGACGAGGCTCTGTACGGCTCCTATATCAGCAGTGTTGACGAGGGGCTCCTGTAACGGCTTCCTATTCAGCAGTGTTGACGAGGGCTCTGTAACGGCTCCTATTCAGCCAGTGTTGACGAGGGCTCTGTAACGGCTCCTATTCAGCTGCACACCACTCACCGACTGTGCATGGCAGAACTGAAGAGCCCGCAGCAGCTGCAGCATGTAGCTTCTCACGGCGTCTGGTGGCAGCCCTCCGTCCCCTCTCGCCTCCAGCAACTGGAGTACTGTGTTCTCTACGAACTCGAACACCAGGCAGAGCCGCCGCTTCTGGCGGAACACCTCCAGCAGGTTCACCAGGTTTTCGTGCCGCAGACGCTGTTAACATGACGCAGAAGATGCCGTCAGACTCCGGTGACGATGATGGTTTGTTGTCATCAACCCATCCCATCTCTGCCGCCAAGCAGCCATCAACCCACCCCATCCCTGCCGCCAAGCAGCCCTTGTGCGACGCTGTGATCTAATGGAAACTATCATGTGAACTGGTGTTTAACATATTAGACTGGGTATTGATTCAAGTTTTTTTTTGAACGATTCAATCACAATTTATTTCGAAACATAAATGATTCAATCAACGTTTGATTCATTGATGACAATTTTGAGAAATGATCATTTCCAATTCAAAGAATAAAAACAAATTTTGATTCATTCACGTTCGATTAATCATTTCAACAACATTGACAATGCTTTGGATTCGATCCGCCTTGTTTTTATCCAAGTTTTGATTCAATCACGATCCATGAATCAAAATATCCAGTTTTTAATCAAATATTTTTATTCAAGGAATTTTGATTGAAAGATTCCAGTCGGTTCAATCAGAGTCAAATAAATAACTAGTCTGAAACATATGTCGGTCAACACATTCCTTCATTATCTTCCTTCCAAGGAAAGGGAGTGGTAAAATATGTTTTACAAAATGCCGAGATATCCTTTCAACATTTGCACGTGCTTTTGGGGGAAGCTTTCGGCCCGCTGTAGCTAATGTTATTATCATATGTCTAAGCATGTTTTAACATTAGCACGAGTGTGTGATAAAAGGCTTTCAGCTCTCAGAGAATTAATGCTAAGTCAATTGGTCAAAGCTTTCGGCCTGCTGGGCATTTACATTTTATCAAGCTTTTTCACGCAGTTTTTCAAAACAGAGGTAGACATATTATGCAATAAATGGCCGAAACAATGTACTAAGGACCTTGGTCGTTGTTGGATTTTCCACCCTCGACTTTCGGTCTCAGGCGGAAAATGAAACAACGACCTCAATCCTAAATACATTATTTATCGGCCCCGTGTAGTATAATTTAAATATATTTGGAAAACGATTTCGACTTCGGTCATTTTTATTTTCCCAGACAACTATTAAACAGAATATTGAGAGCAGAAGTGCCAGAACAAAAACGTAAACGACATTATGCCATAGCAGAGCATTGTTGAACACATTTTCAGAGTCTGGCTGGCGATGTTGATACAAAAGCGCCAGGTATAAGTCGCGGAAGTTCCAATCAGAAAAATGCTGAAGGATTGCATATTCATAACTTCATAAATTCACTTACTTTAGTTGATTGTTAACCTGGATCTTGAAGTGTTTTCTTCCTCCTCGGATAGGGTTAATGAGGTACCCTACTAGCAGAAAGTAGGCCACTTCTCAATGTATTGACCAATCATCTATTCACAATGCCAGTGAGCGACTAATATAATTGCTCACTTCAAATTTATTTTTCTTTTCTGTCGATCAATCAGGGATACGCAAAAATTGTTCTCAACCGTCATGCGTTGGTGTAAATTGAGCAATATGCGCTTTTTGTCATAGGCTTTGTCGTTCCTCGAGGCTAACCGTCCCTGCGGTCCTTCGCCTAACCCAAACTTCGGGCTGAAGTATTGCAAGATTGCTATCAGACAAGTCACAGGCATGGGCACATAAATGCAATAAAGTACAGTGTAGAATAATATAATGAAAGTTAGAGGCTACAGTGTATATGGTATTATGATGTAGTATAAGGATATTATATAATATATATATAATTTCTAATAGGATGTGGATACATATTTCACTCACTATGATATATATAACTATGAATAGCATTAACATATAGTATTATAGGTATAGTTAAATAACAAAGCTATAAAAATGCATGATATATATGCTATATATGTAATAAATAAAGAGTGAGTATATCTATTGAGAATTAGATATTTTCATTTGCATTTCGATAGATGGTCAATCCAAAGAAATCTCAAATTGTACACTCAACCAGCCAAAAAACAAACTCTGACCACTTTTTCCATTCACGCTTCCCTCTCCAACAGGTCTTCACCTCACCTTGAGCATGCGAATTTCACGCATGGCTACTTTGCGCACGTGCGGGTCCTGCTCCTCTCCTTCTAGGAAGCGTTTGATGGACCGACAAGCGCCGGCACGACTGCGCGTGGCGGCACTCTGCAACTACAGGGCAAACGGACCGTACACCACCATTCTGACTTTGCGGACGGACTAACGAGACTGGTGCACTTGTCCATCGCCTATAGCTTGTCGAATGAACCCGTTACGCTCAATAACTCAAAGTCTATCAATTGTGATGAACTAATGCTGATTGTAGGTGCCGATAAACAACTTATTTACAGCAGTTTTATTTCTGAATCTGCGATGGGGTCGTCTTACCAGTGTCCTCTCCCATGGTTACTGAAACCAGACATTATAGGCTGGTCACGTTCACAACCGTCCCTGAATCCGACTCAAGAGCTATACTGGTACGGATGTCCTCGATATTGTTAGGCCTGTAGACATGCTTTAACTATGGTAAAGCGTCGTGAATGACATTACAACAAGCGAAGCGTCAAGCCAATTCGTAGACCCTCAATGAATACCGGTACTTTTCCCGCCAATATAGCGGCGGCCCGAACCACGACCCGATCGCAACCCTTGCGGTCGCTACACATCACGGCACTTTATCAGCAAGAACCTGTATATCTATTCAAGAATCCCTGTCATCCGCCAATTGCAAAGCCAAGGTCCTGTACTCCAACCATGAAGCCCATTTGATTACAATTGAAATGCGTATCTTAAATACTATGGTTTCGTCATCCACAACTGTGCAAAACACGCAAAGTAGATGGTCGAGCATGTGATGGGTGTCCAGGAAAACGTGTATATCCTGGCTAAGCGGAAATTAACAGACAACAGGAGACAGCGAGTTAAGCTCGAATTATTGTTGGTGGTTAGTTGAACCACAACTACTCAGGGCTCATAATGCTCAACAGTTACCACTCAAGGAGATTACAACTGCACCCGTGGGCCAGTGGGAACGTGCACAGGCAACAACTCCTAGTTGCCGTCACACCTCAGATAAAGCGGCTGGAACCATGTAAACTGCCGGCACCTGCGGGGTTCGCGCCGAACAAACCCAGACTGCATAGGAAGGCAGTTGATTTCCGCGCCCCCGTAGGGATCTCGCAACAATACTAGCACCCCTGGCCGCAACGTCAGCGACAAGCGGAAAACGGGGCACTAGTAAGCTCCTCACCGCGGCAAGCTCTATCGAAAGTACTCAGTCTTTTGCTTCAGATCACGCTTCACCAATTCGAGACTCACAGTGCGTCACCAAAGGGTCAGATTTTCCGGTCTTCTAGGTCCTTCTTTTAGGGACCTCGTCTTTCACAGAAACCCCCCCCACTTATCTCGGAACACTATGACTAGCCTAGGAGCAAGACGACTTAAGAGGCAATCGATAAGCTATTGAAATTTGCAAATCCATTTAAGTCTCAAAATTGATCTCAGATCAATAGTTAGGCTCCAGAGGTCATGAAAGAGGTCAAACCCGCGTCTCCTCTCGCTTTAGCAAAACAGGTATTTCCGTGAGCCAAATAGCATGTCCACTAAGAAAGACTAGGAAACCCTTTTTGAATTGACCATCTGTTTGTCTCATTGATGCGCTTATGAAACATAATATTTAACGCGTGCACCCAGGTAGGTTCAACTTCCCAAAATTTGACCTCAGGTCAAGCGTCAATTTTGGTGACCATGTAGGTCATGCCTGCTATGGTCAACGCGACCAGACGAGCACGAACACCACTTTCCAGCCCCCGCCGGAGAACTGCTGTTGTCAACTTAATCGCTCTATCTCTTTTCTCATCATCAGTTATTAGCAATATTGCTGATGACTCAGAGACTTCAGATTGACCTGCGTGTCCCGTATGTCAGCGTAAGCAACAACTGCACTTGATCATTTCGAATGAGATAATAGCATGATTCTGAAAGAATTACCTATACAAATGCATTATTTTTGAAGGGAGGCAATTTGTTTATTCTCTCCCATTCACTGACCTAATGGGAAGGTCAGGAAACTGTCGACCTGACCTTTGGTCACCGATACCGAAAGATCCGAAAAGATAACGATGTAGACTGAATATTCTTATGAAACTCCTGCAAAGTTTCAAAACTTGTTCGAAAAAAAGACTGTTCGCTTTGCACGAACGCAAACAACTGTTTTGAAGGTGAGTCATTAACATTTGACTGTGAATCTGGGACCTGTGAGATTGAACTCAGTCAAAAATTTCCCAAAGTGTGGGTAAATTGATGCCCCACCACAGGTTGTACGAAAATTTGGCGGCGCTGCGGCCGCCGTTTTTCCGCTAACTCCTGAAAAACCTGAGGGGGGGGGGCGGAAATCAACCCCCCTGCAGTGCGCGGGTTAAGCTTGAATTTAGGGTGTCGTTTGAGACCTGGCAACGTCACGCAAGTCAAACTCTCGGGCTCGCTCGTCCTTCGCCAAAAAAGACGTCTTACTGGTGTTAGACGTAACATGATGACATGTTAAAACGACATTCTGCTGAAATACACACAAATAACTAATTCGTTACTTCTGCTAACTTTTCTGGTCTGTTCCGTGCTTGCCGATTTCAACATTGTGTGACTTTGTACGGTGATTGATGGGCCATATAGTGTTTGGTTTGTGAATGGCTAAACAAACATTCCTTCCAGGTACAAACAGCAATGCTGCTTGATTGCATCATTCCGGCAGTATGTTCAATCGTTAGTCCTCGCTAAATTATACCAGCTGAGCTAGCAACGACTGAAAATAATATTCAAAGTCCAGCATTCATGCAATGTATGTATGTATGTACTAGGGGCGGATCCAGGGTGGGAGCATCAGGGCTGGCAGCCCCTCTCAATGGAAATAGGCGCCCCTGCGCCGAAGGCGCAGGGGCACTAGTTTTGCGCCGAATGCGCAATCTTGGCGCCGCAGGCGCCCCCAAGCTCATGCAAGGTAACCCCAAACCCATAGAGGGCGCCCCCAAACCCATGGAGTGCGCCCCAAGCCCATGGTGGGCGCCCCCAAAACCCATGGAGAGCGCCCCCAAACTCATGGAGGGCGCCCCCAAACCCATAGAGAGCGCCTCCAAAAACATTAAGGACGCCTCAATTCCGGGAAGTGTAACTTCAGAACTTCGGAAGGTCGCCTTCAAAACTCGAAAGCGCGCCCTCGAACGCTATAAGGCATGCACACAGAATCTGAGGAAGGCGCCCAAATCTGAGGAAGGTGTCCAAATCTGAGGAGGGTGCCCCAAAAACCATAGAGGGCGCCCACAAGCCCATGGAGGGCGTTTCCAATTCTGGGGAGGGAGCCCGATGCCCGAGAAGCCCCCAAACTTCGGAAGGTCGTCCCGAAACTCAGAAGTGTGCCCACAAACACGATGAGGTAAACCCCGAATCCAAGGAAGGCGCCCTCAAACTCATGAAGGGTGCCTTCAAAACCATGGATTACGCCCTTAAACTATAGCATTGCAAAACAGTTAGGGTGTGTTACAATAATTAGTTATTTTTGCGTGAAACTGAAAATTTTCCACGACCACCTTGCCGCACCTCATGACAAATGACCATGGCTAATAGTAAATCCAAGGGGGGGGACTCCCCCTTTCACCGGAACATGGCGGGCATTTAATACAAGCATGCCCCACGTGTTTTCCTGCATTGACCGTAATAATCGATAGTTAGCCCGCGCCCTGCTGGGGGGGGGGGGGGAGGACAACATCTGCCACCTCCCGGATTTTCTAAAAACTTAAACAATTAACTTTACATGTTAGACATCGAAGATAAATTTGCAGCACCTTATGCAGCATCAATTCCATTTCATAACAAATGTAAAAATATATATAGTATGTTGGGAATAATTACG
Source organism: Semibalanus balanoides (assembly GCA_014673585.1). Taxonomy (NCBI): domain Eukaryota; kingdom Metazoa; phylum Arthropoda; class Thecostraca; order Balanomorpha; family Balanidae; genus Semibalanus; species Semibalanus balanoides. The sequence goes on from VOPJ01003237.1 coordinate 39,949, forward strand.
CATTATTGACATCATGACATGGCCTTTTTGGTGGAAAAACGATAAATGTTGGAAAAATCGTACAACATGATGCAAATTGCAAAAGTAAAACGTCAAAAGAAAGGAAATTGCATTGTCCTCAAAATGCCTATCTCAGATTTGCGTATTTTGTGGTCTTAACCCCAAAAACTCAACAAAACTATTTTTGGGAAACATTTACACGGCGCCCCCTTCAGGTGCCGAAAAGGCGCCCCTAGCCCTGCAGCCCCCTCAATGAAAATCCTGGATCCACCACCCTAGAAGCACACATTACTTTTACGACGCTGTGACAACGTTTTCACGACGTAATTACGTCGCATGAACGTTGTCCTGACGTTGTGACAACGTAATGTGCTACCAGTGCACTGGTATGTACTTATGTACAATGTACATACATACATACATACATACGCATATGAGTGTGATGACTGCAACGTTCTTAGCCGTTGATACATTGTTAAGCAGTTAGGACTTACATAGGTATATAAAAGATGATGTGTGGAAATATGAATAAATCTGACACATTAGTCGTTTTCACAATATATTATTGCGCTGAACAGATTCTAAAATCTCTGTGTGAAATGTTTTAAAATGTTTTGGTATGCAAGTTTTTGTAGGCATATGATGTATCGGAAAAAATAAATCACTAGCTTGGGCGATATCTAACTTACAATTTAAAGAAAGTCTGTCTGTCTCTTTGTCTGTGCGTATATTCCTAATTCAAGTTTGCCAGTCTGCCTTCAGATGACATGTGTCCGATAGCTCAAAGGTTAGTGCACTGAACTTCAAATCTGAAGGCGCTGGGTTCTATTCCGGGTTGACGCATCACTTTTTCAGTAGTGTGTTGGTAGTGTGTTAGTAGTGTGTCTTAGTAGTGTGTTTCGTAGGACATGGACTGGTTGGGCAGGGAGGAGTAGGGGGAGGGATTTCTTTTCGGTAGGGTACCTCCATCCAGGAGATTCGAGACACCATCCAGGAGACTCGGGTGTGTGACGGGTACGAAAACGTATTATAGGTACGACGGGTGTGCCACGGGTAGTACAGGATATCAATCCCTAATTGCTTATCACTGGCTTGCACCACCACTCAACCTGTAATCACCCAGCGGAGCAGACGGGTTAGCACTAGTGTGACCTTTCCTTCAGTCATCACCATGTCCCCTTGTCCAAACTTACCTCTAAACTCCTGCAAACCTTCCTCTTTCCCGGCCCAGTCTCGAATCAGTGCACTGTTAATCTAATGTAGTCCCAGCTGGTCCTTAACCGCTCTCAGCTGAGTTGCCCTCAGGCGATGTGTGCTTCCGTGCCGAGTTGCCCTCAGACGATGTGTGCTTCCGTGCCGAGTTGCCCTCAGGCGATGTGTGCTTCCGTGCCGAGTTTCTCTCAGGCGATGTGTGCTTCCGTGCCGAGTTGCCCTCAGGCGATGTGTGTTTTCGTGCGCGAGCTCACGGGTTAATTCACCTCCGGGCGATGTCAACTCCCGGTTCTTCAGTCTTGACAGGGTGCTTGCTAGCAACAACTCTCCCCGGCATCATCAACGACTCTCGCTGACTTGATCAACAACTCTCATTGACTTAATCAGCCACTCTCACTGACTTGATAAACGACTCTCACTGACTAGATCAACCACTCTCACTGACTTGATAAACGACTCTCAGTTACTTGACCAACGTCTCTCACTGGCCTGATCAACGACTCTTACTGACTTGATAAACGGCTCTTAGTGACTTGATCAACGACTCTCACTAACTTGATCAACGACTCTCAGTGACTTGAATCAACGTCTCTCAGTGACTTGATCAACGACTCTCAGTGACTTAATCAACGTCTCTCACTGGCCTGATCAACGTCTCTCACTGGCCTGATCAACGACTCTTACTTGCCTGATCAACGAATCTCACTGACCTGAACAACGAAACTCACTGTCCTCTTCAACGAATCTCGCTGTCCTGTTCAACGACTCTCAGTGACCCAAACAACAACCCAGAAACTCCAACAGTCACTACGTGACCAAGACAGCACCCTACTGACCGGCACAGCGCCTGAGGCGTTTCTGGCCGTCGCGGCAGTACTAAGAACGCCGCCGCCGCTGCCACCGCCTGCGGTGATGTTATTGATCGTCGTGAGGCAGGGACTGGACAGGTGTCCACGTGGAAACGTGTGTTGTACCGAGCGACAGTCGGCCCAGCGGGTCAGGTCAGCATGTTTCACGAGATGGACCGTTTATTAGGCATATAATATATAATATATAATATATATATATTATATATATATATATATATATATATTTATATATATATATCTTTCTATATATATGTGAATGTTCATCTCGACAAATATGAAGAAATAATGGACAACAATAAAATAATTATACTATTATGTAGACGCGTTTTCATATTACATCTTCATCAGTACATAAAAGATACACAAAACAATCGATACAATGCAGACGATCCATGGCGCTTTAAGTTTTAAAATTACAAATTATAAAACCAATGCAAATCACGTGACATTAATTTGTTCCTCCCACAGAATCCTAGCTATTATCGGAGCTAATATATAATCCCCTCCGTTATAATTAATATGGGCAATTCGAAATCCACAGGCCTGCCTTAGTACTCATGCCACATTGTACGTCATGACCGTAAAAAAGTGTTTAGGAAGAAACGAAACCGAGAGACTTATACACTATTTTCAGCGCACATGAAAAGGGTAAAGTCAGGTAGTTAATTTGGGTTTTTCTTACGCACATTATCGCATATGCCAGTGAATGAATATCTGGACGCTTAAATTGGAGCTATTTTCGATTCATTCACAAGCTTAATATTCGAGGGCATTCTTAATTAGATGTCTACGAAAAGCAAAAGAAGATAAGACGGGCTCCGACGTCTTCACAGACTCGGTCCAATTATAAAATTTCATATGGCTCCAAGCAGTGAGCAAAAACGGAAGCTATAGCAAGAGCTCTAAGGAAAGCAGGATGCGTGACAAACTGCATAGAAAAAAACGGGTTCAAAGATGAGAAATGATCAAGAAAAGAAAAGGAAAGAAAGTAAAGATGATGTGGTTCTACCAAAGTGCCATGTAGTGGATGCTCGACAGCGATACTTTTGGAGAAAAGTATCGAGGAACAAAGAAGAGGATATATGAACATAAATCAGACATCGCCATCATAGAACGACAGTCATTTCTCGTAATTGCCATCATGAGAAGCATCAAACATCTGCCCAATGGGATAAGACGGAGATCCTCTGGAGCGGCAAGACAAAGAAACGAAAGTCGTAGAGCAGCTGTGATTTCGACATTACCCATAATAATTCTAAACGAGGATTATATATTACTTCCGATAATAGCTAGTATTCTGTGGGAGGAACAAATTTAATGTCACGTGATTTGCATTGTTTATGATTTGTATTTTAAAACTTTAAAGCGAGCATGTGGATGATGTTGTCCCATTTGGGCGTTGTATGACTGTGGATTCTTGACAATTACCGAACCGGTCGCGTACTCTTCTGCTGCCATCTAAATCACGAGCCAACTTATACACAACGACCAAACAGCCCGCCAGCCCCCGTACATGTTCTGTGGTGGTGATGCCGTCGTTCTGCATTGTATCGATTGTTTTGTGTTTCTTTATTGTACTGATGAAGATGTATATATCGAAACGCGTTCTACATTAATAAAGATTACTTTTATTGTCTATATTGCTCATCATAGTATATATATATATATATATATATATATATATATATATATATATATATATATGTATATAAATATATATATATAGATCAGTCCAGTAGTTTTGGAGATCAGAGGGGAAATAGCCCCGCCCCCCAGTAAGTCGCGTTACAGAACAGTTTCCAGTAACTCGTGGTTAAATATCTGGTATCACTGGCTTCCTCTTACTACAAGCAGCACGCTCAGTTCTTGTTTGTTTTGTTTTGTTTGTTTGTGAGATTTATTCATGATACACATCATAATGCATTGAATACAGTCAAGCAATTGGTGCAAAAGTGCTAAAGCACTTAAATCATGGCACCGCTTGCAAACATAACAGGTAGTTATTTTGTTGGGCCGCCCACCAGAGTGCCAGATCTCGCGCGTCCTAGTTAAGTTTTAGAGCACCCGCTCACCGCCGCCGCAGCGCGACCCACGTTACTGATTAAATCGACCGGAGTGGATCAAAAAACTTGAAAGCTCCGCATCACGCGCCACCGCCGCCGCCGCCCGCCACGAGACCGGGAACCGTAAGAAGCATGTTCCAGCTGGTTTGATGGAAAAGATAGAGAAATCCGTTCTTGTAATAGTCCTGAAATATTCCGAAAAGATTGGTGGTCTGAGCTCTGGTAGTTTAACAGTCAAGTACGAAATGTTTTGTGGTTTCTTGTCTGTAACCACATCTGCATGCTGTTCTTAATTGAAGCACTACCTCAATGAGCGTATCCTTGATGACGTCACTTGCTGCAGGCTCTCAGTTGGTTCAGCGAGTTACGTATGCGACTGCGACGTTGGCAGAGGTGCAGCAGTTGGTCTCACTGGAGGCGTGGCTTTTTTCTGATCTCGCTTCTATCATGTTTGCGAAGCACATGTGATAGCTTAACGAGCCGTACCTCTTATGTTTTTTGATTATTGTTGTTTTTTATTGTGTTTTCTTTTGTCAAAACATGCTCTCCAGACTCCAAAGATAAGTAGAATGACAAATATAAGGATTGTGTGACTTAACACTAAAAAAATGAAAAATATTTACAGCATGAAACGCATACTTTGCAATATTAAACTCCAGTGACCATATGACCCTTAGAATAAATGTATATTCCCTCCTCTCCGCCTCTAGCGTATCAACCCAGCTGTACGTTTATCTGATGTCACTATTCTCTCGAAATTTCTCCCGACACGGTGAGAGTCAGGTGCGAGTTTTCCCACACACCGTCTGTCACTGAGCTAGCTCAGAGGCAGATCAATTGCAGCGATACTGCATCTCAGTGGCGGACCGAGCGTCTGTCACTGAGGCTCAGAGGCAGATCCAATTGCAAGCGATACTGCCATCTCAGTGGCGGACCGAGCGCTCTCGTCACTGAGCTCAAAGGCAGATCAATGGCAGCGGATTACTGCATTCTCAGTGGCGGACCCGAGCGTCTGTCACTTGAGCTCAGAGGCAGATTCAATGGCAGCGATAACTGCATTCTCAGTGGCGGACCGAGGCGTTCTGTCACTGAGCTCAGAGGCAGATCTCAATTGCAGCGATACTGCATCTCTAGTGGCGACCAAGCGTCTGTCACTTGATGCTCAGAGGCAGACAGATTGCAGCGGATACTGCATCTCAGTGGCGGACCCGACGTTCTGTAAAACTGAGCTCAGGAGGAGATGCAATGGCAGCAGATACTGCATCTCAGTGGCGGAACCCGAGGTCTGTCACTGAGCTCAGAACAGATCAATGGGCAGCGATACTGCATCTCAGTGGCGGACTCGAGCGTCTGTCACTGAGCTCAGAGGCAGCAATCAATGGCAGCGATACGCATCTCAGTGGCGACGAGCGTCTGTCACTGAGCTCAGAGCGCAGATCAATGGTCATCGATTAACTGCCATCTCTAGTGGGCGGACGGGGCGTCTGTCACTGAGCTCAGAGGCAGATCAATGGCAGCGGACTGCATCTCAGTGGCGGACGAGCGTCTGTCACTGAGCTCAGAGGCAATGATCATTCGCCAGCCCATACTGCATCTCAGTGGCGGACGGAGCGTCTTGTCACTGAGCTCAGAGGCAGATCAATTCAGCGATACTTGCATCTCAGTGGCGGACCGAGGGCGTCTGTCACTGAGCTCAGAGCAGAATCAGATCTGCAGCGATTTACTGCATCTCAGTGGCGGAAAAAAACCACCACCCCCCCACCCTGAGCGTCTGTCACTGAGCTCAGAGGCAGATCAATGGCAGCGAATACTGCATTCTCAGTCGGGCGGACGGAGCGTCTGTCATGGGCTCAGAGGCAGATCAATTGCAGCGATACTGCATCTCAAGTGGCGCGACCGAGCGTCTGTCACTGAGCTCAAAGCGGCAGAATCAATGCAGCGAGTACTGGCCATCTCAGTGGCGGACCGAAGCGGTCTGTCATTTTGAGCTCAGATGAGCAGAATCGCAATGGGCAGCGATACTGCACTCCTAGTGGCCGGACCGACGGCGTCTGTCACTTGCACTCAGAGGGCAGATCAATTGCAGCGATACGCATCTCAGTGGCGGACGAGCGTTGTTCACTGAGCTCAGAGGCCAAGATCAATTTGCAGCGATACTGCATTCAGTGGCGGACCTAGCGTCTGTCACTTGAGCTCAGAGGCAGATCAACATGGCAGCGAATAACTGCATCTCAGTGGCGGACGAGCGTCTGTCACTGAGCTTCAGAGGCAGATCCAATGGCAGCGATACTGCATTCTCAGTGGCGCGAACCGAGCGTCTGTCACTGAGCTCAGAGGCAGATCAATGGCAGCGATACTGCATCTCAGTGGCGGACGCTGAGCGTACGTGCGTCGTCTGTTGCCTCAGTCAAGTCTCGATATACGGTTCGCCCACCACATTTCTCTGCTTTTCACCACCACCACTTCACGCAGGGCTGCCGCCGTATACCCCGCCTGCCCTGCCTCAAACTGGCTTACCTTCCGAGACAAAAGAGCTCATGGTCCGCGAAGGCTCTTTGTGGATCAACCAGTGGCGGATCCAGGGGGCGTCACGGGGGACATGCGACCCCACCCTTGGGCCGTATAAGGGCACCACCGTGCCGGGGCACCAGGGGCACCACCAAAATACAGAGAGAAAAAATTGCGCCGCTACGCGGCGCAACTTATTCAGTGTTCTTTGAACCATGGGCACCGTGACCTGGTCTGATTCTGCACCCCCGGTATGTTTTTGCCTGCCATTTCTTAACCGTTCATCTTAGAGTCTTGAAACTTTTGTACTTTCCCTTAAATTTAATTACACTTGCTGCGTTGAAATAATAAAAATCGTCTCAGCAGAGGCGGATCCAGGCTGATGTTTTTAGGAGGGCATTTCGAATGCGGTTTTGCGGCGCATACTTCCTTCGTAGCTTGCGGTGCAATAAATGCGTCAGAAACAGAGTCACTGCTATATACGTCATACAAACTTACTTGGATTTTAATATTTTGGGCCAAAGGCGCACTTAGGTATGAAAATGGGAGGTTAAATTCTTCGCCAAGTTGGGTCCAACTTCAAATTAGCAAGATGGTAAAAGGCGTTCCGCACGTGGTGCCCCCCACGTTGTTTACCTGGATCCGCCTATGTGCAATATATTACATTTAACAAATTATAACAAATAAGCCCACATGTGACGTAACTATAGTCCCAAACAATCACGAAGAGAACATATTTGTTATCAGAAAATCACCTATTTTTTCATCCCCTGAATAAGCCTATTATTTTTCATTTTGGTACTTGTCCCTTTAATATATTGAAGATAATTACATTGAAAGCTCAAAAACGTTTTGAGCATGATAATCGGTCAAATCACATGGCTGCAATGACCTTTAAAAAAACACTTACAATTTTCGTATTTTTGGCCCCCTGCACCCCCATTTGTTAACCAAAAATAAACCTTAAGAAAACAAAATCTTACCATAACGAATCGAATGGTGTTTGTCCTATCGAAACCGGCCGAGCGGTTCTCGAAATCTCTGGGGAGGGGAGCCCCCGCAGGTTAACATAATTATGCCCGCCCTTAAATTAGCTATTTCAAAATAAAACGTCATGAGTACCATAATTAGGGATCCATAATTCAGTCAAAAATAATGATAATGCTTTGAAATTTGATCACAGTATTGCTCAAATGTGGTTTCCCAACACATTTCCCTTTTTAAACATCTTTGCGAATTTGTTTTTTGTTTGCATTTTCCAAATAAAAAATCTTAAATTTTAAAGGTAACAAAAATATCACGTAGTGCTTTAGCAAAGATCATATATAATGTATGCGAATGCTTTTTGATCGACCTTCACCTTCAAGTAAGCAATCCAAATATTGCAAATATAACAGAGTTACATTTGTATTCGGGCACAAGCCCTCCTAGCTATAAGGGCCATTCTGGGCTCAGATACATTCGAGGAAGGGCTGTGCCCGAATGCAAATGTTACTGCTGTTTTATTTGTAATATTTAAATTGCCTATTTCCAGGAGAAGGTTGATCACAAAGTTGACATATAAATTTGTTTTCTTCTTAAAAAATCCTTTATTAAATACCTTTTTTGTAGGTATTGCGATTTGCTTTCTGTTGGCCTTGATATTGCATTTTGCTTGAAAAATGGTCTTGTTATAATCTGTTAAAGTTAAACTGATATTATCGTCAAACTCGTGCGTAGTGACTAGAGATGCAAATTTCAGTACCACAGAGCCGGTGCCGGGCCAAAATTCAGGCACGGCGGGCATGAAGCTGTTTTTGAACTCAGGGTTGGAGGTCTCATGCCAAGTTCAGCGTAAGTTTGGGGGTTATAACATTGTTTAATTTATTATGAAGTAGACACAAGACATGCAAATTGCTGGCTGCCGAGTATCACTGCCGGTTCTGGTGGGTGCTGCCACATGTGGCCGGGCTTGATGCCAGTGCCTTACTTATGTGTGCTGGCGGTGGCGATGCCGGTTTTTGTTTTTGTTTTATGCATTTTTACATCTCTAGTAGTGACGTCACTAAACTTGCTATACCTCACAAGTTCATTAACCGAATTGCTTCATTTTTGCACAGAAGGTATCAAATTTATGTGGAAGAACGTGCCCAAAGTTTCACGTTGATAGATAAAGTTTCACGTTGATAGTTGAAAGTTTCACGTTGATCGTGGGGCAGAATGTGCAATTTGGGCATGCCGAGCATGAAGTTACCGAAGGAATTCAGGCTCTATTACTCGAATTCTTTAGGTATGAATCCATGCAATGGCTTCGCCAGAATTTTTAGGCTGGAGAGAGGGGGAATCTGTGTCGCAGATGTTAACACGCGCAACAGGGGACAGAAGGGGTGGGAGGTTTCCCCTTAGGTTTTTCGGAAATAGCGCAAAACGATAGCATTTCGCGCCGCCAATTTTTGCACAACTGTCGATTAATTGCTCAAATCCTGTTCAATGTTCGACCTTGGGTCTCCTCAGGTCAGGTCACTAGGTCAAGTATTGTGATCCCACATCCAAAAATGTAAGGTCGTGCCGCAACCAGATTGTTTGACCAATCAGTTGGAAACTCACATCAGGCCATCAATACCTAAGATTCTGCTATTTCGGATGATTTTATAGCGGTAATCTAAGGCGAAGTCGATGTTGTGACCACCCACATTTTACCATATGCCGGGAATTATATAATACCGCATGAGGCCGGTGTAAATAAATTGGCAAGACCGAGGTGCTTTCTTGATTTTTGAACGAGGCTGAAGGCCGTGGTCAAAAATCAAGAAAGCACAGGGGTCTTGACAATTAATGCCGGCCGAGTGGGGTATGATTTTTACCATAGTAAGTCATTCGATGAGTTTTTTATCTATATTTTTTCAATTATGTTTTAATCATGACTAGGTCCTTACCAGAGAAAGAAATTAGTTCTTTTTTAGTTAAACTTTGACTTCGATCATATTGAAGAAGTCTTGGAAGCGAAGTCGACAAAGCTTTCAAATTCCAGTCAGAATTGTATCACACACACACTGTTTTCACGCGCTCTGGTACAACAAATTTGCTCTAGGGCTCTTTTGTTTTACCAAGTTGCACCACACATCTCCGGCCAATGTATTTTGATATCCCTATAACTTATAACTATATTGAATATCCCTTAAACGTTAGCACGTGAGGGCAGTATAACATTTCAGCTCAATGTTATTGATCGGGAAAACATTTCTGCCCCGGGCCGAAATGTTTTCCCAAATCTCGTGCAAATAGTATACAGAGTGAAAAGTGACTGAATGAACAACACGTTTTTTCATCAAAATAAAAACAAATAAAATTCAATTTAAAACAGTTTAAGTTCAATTAAGAACATGAGAAATTCATTTTAAATCAAATAAAATTCAAATTATAAAAAGTAAAGTTTGAATTTAAAACATGTAGAATTCAATTCAAGAAATATTAAATCCTATCAAAATCAGTAGTTTGCCTATTTGTGAAAACGTCGTGAAAACTGAATGGAAGGAGAATATTGGAAATCTGCATTGATTGGTATGCGTTGAGCAAAGGGTGGGACGTGCATTTATGGGGATTGAGACTGCAAAAGAGGTACAACAAACATTGAATGTATTATTATATTAGCATATTTCAGGGATGTGCCCATGCAACTAAAATATTTTTAAAAATCAGCAAAGCTCGGTGAGCCACATGAAACAGAACAGAAGACTCTGATTCAACATAACAGTGAACCATCACACAATGACACACTCACTACCCCAAAAGGCACAAGCAGGTCTACGAGCATCAGGCATCCCGAGAAGTGCTTTAGGATATGGTTACATGACCGCAAACACGTTCGAGGAGTAACGGCGGCCATCGCTGGATCGATCTTGCTCTCGATGTAGCGGAGCCGGTGTTCGGTCTGTGGCAGCCCTGGTGCAGTCCGCAGCATCTCTTTGAAGGTCGTAGAGATCTCCATTCTCCAGTCTCCCATGCTTTTCCGTCTCCATCATGCTTTTTGTCTTCTTGTCCGTCTCCCGCGCCGTCCTCCTTGTCCGTCAGTTTTGTATTTGTTTTTAATTTAATTTGAGATGTTTTTAATTCGAACTTTACTTGTTTTAATTTGATTTTTATTTGTTTTAAAATAAACTTTATTTGCTTGAAAATGAATTTCATTTGTTTTCAAATGAATTTTACACGTTTTAAATTGAACTTAACTGTTTTAAATTGAACTTTAACTGTTTTAAATTGAATTTTATTAGTTTTAATTTGGATGAAAAAAGGTGTAGAGTTAGAAAAGATTGAAAAGAGTGTATGAATTAGAAAAGAGTGACTGTATCAACTCTCTGATTTTCTTCATTCAACTTCGTCGCCGAGGTTGAAACCCAAGTATCATGGAAAATATGATTCATTTGGACCATCTCAGCGGCATATGGGAAATTTCTTACCACATACCGTGTGGTATTATATAATACCACACGACAATTATAAGTCAAAGGGAAACATTAAAGTGAATATAAAATCTGCAGGAAATGGCTGAATGTTGCCAACTTTCACCAGACTCATGAATCTTTTGCTGACTAGATAAGTACACAAATCCAGGTGACATTGTCCTGCGACCTTCACGAGGTCGCAGAACCCAGATGCCATGCGTCATTTTTCTTTTTTAACTTTTTACCAAGTCAATATAGAGCAATGTGATGTTTACCGTAGTGTTTTACTTGTAGAGACACTGACACTTTATTCGATGTGAAATGTCACCTTTGATGGTCACCTTTGTTACGAAAAGCGTCACGAACGAAATTCGTGTCTAGACAACGAAGGACACGTGTCGAATGAATGTATTGCCAAAACGTATCATAAGAAACAAATCGCGGTGGCGACAACAAATGACGCCCGTCATCCAAACAAGTGGCGCAGATGACGACATTCAGAGCTGCCATGTATGATTCAATCAGCAGCTGGTACAACTAGCGCCATCTGAAGTGCTCTCCCAAACATCCCAGCGACATCTTGTCGAAAACCTTGGTGCCGAGCGTAGTGCTAATTTCACAAACACTCCCCCCTGTGGATTGACAAGGCCACGAAACCCTAAACACTGCGATGGTTTCAATCCAACAAAGTAGCAAATCGACTCGAACGATACATTACAATGCTAACCGAATACGATTCGACATTACGATACGATGCGAGACAATACAATGCAATACAAATCCTATCCATATTGCTCGATTTAGACTAAACAAATGTAATGAAACTACCCATCCCCACAGAGAAAATCAGTGTCATTACTCCTTCTCAGAGATGGACGGTTCCCGCTCAAACGGTGAGACTATTCACTTTCTGAGCCGCCTGTGGTCCGGTCTCTACCTCGAGATCGTGCAGACGCTGAACGGCTCGCGTGCGGACCCTTCCCGTGCGGAGCTCAGCGTCCGCACGAACACCGTCAGAGCCCGCGGTAGAGTTTTGTGACCACAGCCAGAGGCCACATCAAAAAACCTGGAACGGATCGTTCGGATCAGCACCATGAACCGACTTTCAGCTGACCCTGCTGACGGAACTTACGGACAGAAACGGGAAGCTGCCGCAAATACTCATCTGACCAAATATCCCAAAAACGATTCAGACGCTCCCGACGCAGCCTGGCACGAACAGACAGCGATACCTGCGACACCCCAGCCGGCTGCTCCACCGGCTTCGACTGAAAACCTGACGCCCTGCCGATCAAGAAATGACTAGGCGTCAGCGGAGAGGACGAGTCAAAGTCATCTCCCGAATACACGAGAGGACGCGAGTTGACACACGACTCGATCTCAAACAGCAAAGTCTCCAACTCAGTCCTCGTCAGGCAGCGCTTACCTAGCGACTTCTTCAGACCTGACTTCACGCTCCTTATGAGGCGCTCCCACCACCCGCCTCTCCAGGGGGACAAGGGGGCGATGAACCGCCAGGTAGGAGCGAGGTGACCGAGCTGAGCCTGCAGATAAACGTCAGCACCCTTCAGAGTGGCGGCGTTGTCCGAGTAGATCACGGACGGCATCCCTCTCCGAGCTGCGAATCGTCTCAAAGCAAGAACAAAATCAGAGAGCGACATCGAGTCCATCAGCTCCAAATGGACGGCGCGGGTCACTGCGCAGGTGAACAAACATATGTACAGCTTTTTGCGAGGCTGGTCGAGACAGAACAGCGGGCCCGCAAAATCCAGTCCGGTCACCGCGAATGGTGGAGACTGTGTCACTCGCGACCTGGGAAAAGGCGCCACCGGCGCGTTACAAGACCGAGCGTCCTGCTTCTGGCACGCGACACATTGTCGCTTCACCTTCTTTGCGAGCCGCCTGACACCAACAATCCAAAACGAGTCTCGCAAAGCACTGATCAGAGTCTGAACTCCGGCATGCTTCATGAGAAGGTGCTGCTCGCGCACCAAAAGCTCAGTCACATGACCACTCGGAAGCAAAATAGGGTGGATTTCGTCATCAGACAGGTCTGCCATCTGCAGCCTGGTTTTTACACGAACGAGCCCGTCGTCTCCCACAAACGGGTTCAGACGACACAGCGACGAGCCCTTTGGAACGGCGAGTTCCGACTCTAGAGCTCTCACCTCCTCAGGGTAGGCCTCCCGCTGCGTCAGTATCAGAAGCTGTCTCCTGGCCTCCGACACCTCATCAGTCACGAGCTCACCGCGTCGGCACCCGGCAGTAGCCTGACGCGTCCTCCGACCTCGCACCGCGGCACCGCAGCGCGCGTTGTGAATGAAACGCCGCACCCAGGCGAGCACACGCACCGCGCGCGTCAGGGAACCCCACCGCTTAGTGTCCAGCGGGCACTCTGGAACAAAAGCAGCAGACGTGAGGGCGGCGGCAACCTCTTCACCGTAGCTTCCACATCAGCTTCATCTGCCCTTCACACCGACAGGTCCGGCGTACGACTCGGACAGCCAGCGCGGGCCTGATCTCCACAGACTGGAGCTGAGCAGCTCCTCAGCAGTCACCCCTCTGGTGGTCAGATCAGCAGGGTTATCAGCACTGGACACGTGAGACCAGCTCGAAGGGCTAGTCAGCGACTGGATCTCTGTGACCCGATTGGCCACAAACTGTTTCCACTTCCGTGGACTGGCTCTGATCCATGCTAGGGCTATCATCGAGTCACTCCAACAGAAGCACGGCGTGACGTCAGACAGGCGGAGAGCCTTTCTCACAAGACACAGCCGCGATCAGACAGCCAAGCAGCTCCAATCTGGGCAGACTGACCTGCTTTAGAGGAGCGACACGACCCTTCGCCATGACCAGAGAAACACTGTACGTGCCGTCTGACAGGGGGACCCGAGCATAGACAGCCGCACCATACCCCTTTGGTGAGGCGTCGCTGAAGACATGAAGCTCGACAGCTCCCGAGTCTTCCCACTTCCTCTCCGAGTAGCAGCGCGGGATGCGGAAGGCCTTCAGCACCTCCAGGCCCCTCAGCCACCTGCCGAAAGCCTCGCCGCTGTCGAAAGGGAGCGGATCATCCCAGTGCAGCCCCAGCTGCCAGAGGTCCTGGAAGATGCATTTCGCTGTCATCACAAACGGCGTGAGGAACCCCAGAGGGTCAAACAGGCGAGCTATGACACTCAGCACGACCCTCTTGGTCGAAACGATACCCGATGGTAGAGTCACACCGAGGAATGAGAAGGCGTCCTCACCGGGAAGCCACGTGACACCCAGCACCTTCACACTTTCCTCCTCTCCACTGCCTGAAGCGGAATGGGCCTTGTCAAACATCACACGACTGTTCGACACGCACTTTGTCAGCTTCATGCCTCGCCTCTGCCATCACAGCCTGAGCTTGGGACAGCAAAGCACTCGCCTCCTCCACTGAGTCGGCCCCAGACAGAAAGTCATCAACATAGAAGTTTTCCCTCATCTCTGTGATGAGAGGAGAGTCAGGGTATTTTAACAGGTGATGACGAATGGTCGCGTTCAGGAGGAATGGTGAGCTACAAACACCAAAAATCACCCTCTGTGACCTCATCACGCGTGTCCGACCCCCACACGCCCACAAGAACCTGTGAGAGTCCTGGTCCTCCCTGCTCAGTCGAATCTGGAGGAACGCCTTTGTCACGTCAGCAGTGACAGCGACAGGCCAGCGTCGCAGCCTTATCAAGACTTCGACCAGGTTAGGCAACAGACACGGCCCCACCTCAAGGCAATCATTCAACGAGACTCCGTTTGGCCCACGAGCGGACGCGTCAAACACAGGCCTGACCTTCGTGGTTGAGCTGCTCTCCTTAACAACAGGTCGGTGCGGGAGATAGAAAGTCGGATATGGACTATCAAGCTCCTCTGAAGGAACCTCCGCGACCACACCTGCCTGCTCCATGTCCTGGAGAGCTCCGTTGTACCTGCTGCCGAGCAGCGGATCCTTGCCAGCTTCCTCGTCAGTCCAACCAAAGTGCGCCTCAGCCGGGATCCTGGTTCGCATGAGCTTGGAGCTCCGTCCTCCTTCCAAGGCAGCTTTACCTCATACCGTCCCTCTGTCATACACACGGAGGAATCAAAGTTAGACAGAACATCAGACTCTGCCTTCTCGTCAGGCTCTATACCTATCCCTTCGAGCGACCACAGGTTCCGCAGACTGGACTCGTGCAGGTCGCCCAGCGTGAGCAGCTGACAGCCCACGGCACACCCCAGACTGCCCTCGACTAGCCCGGACAGCAGCCAACCGAACGAACTGAGCTGCGCGACTAGACCTCCTCCGCTCTGGACTCTCCCAGGAACCATGAGGGTCCAAAACTGGTCCAGTCCGATCAGAATGTCCACTGAGATCTGCCTGTCAACATCACACCTGTCAGCCAGACCCAGATTAGCGAACAGGTCCAGCACCTCAGCCGGCACACGAGGCCGCTGCAGAGGGGCGCATATCATGGGAACCTCCATGGCTTTGATTGTCTCCACTGTGGGGTTAGGCACATTTACCCCCGACACACACAACTCATACAAGTCACGGTGAGACACAGTCGACCTCCCCCCACCAAAGGCGGCATACGAACTCTCCTTAGAGCCCACCCACTTGGCCCCTGTCCTCTGAACAAGAGACGCGCTCACGTAGCTCCGATCTGAGCCGCTATCGAACAACACAGTGGCCTCGACAGGCCCCCTCGAGCCCTGCACTAGCACCCGAGCAGTTGGAAGCACTGTTAGCTCCCTCCCCACACACGACAGGGACGCCCCCACTGCAGCACTGTCACCCTGACTGCTACTACATTCTCTCTGTTCAGACTGGTTAGCACCACGAACATGACTCGCTGCAGGCGGGACACCATGTTGCTTAAAGCAGCAGAGCTTATGGTGTCTGCCCCGACACACCTCACACCTCACACTGCATGACCTAGCCATGTGGCCTTTTTTCAAACAAAGAAAACAAAGGCCAGCAGCTTTTATCCGCTGTTGTCGGTCACTTACTTCCATCGTTTCCATCGTTGAACACTTCCCTGCAGTGTGGGGTTGACCGCAGAAGCCGCAGCCTGTCTCAGCTACAGCCTGAAGAGCAGCTGCTGAAGACTGCCTGTCCTCTCGCCTCTGGAACCTCCGATGGCTCTGCTCCTTGTCCTTGCGAGCAGGCCCTGCAGAGCTCTCAGGTCCAGTGAGGGCTCCCGATCTCTCGCGACGATCCACCTCCTTCTCCAGGAACTCAAGAAGGTGCTTCAGATCTCCTTGCTTGCCAGCTCCATCCCTGGACCACTCAAGACGCACCCCAGCAGGTAGCTTGGACAAGATCATGGGAGTCAGGAACAGTCCGTACTTCTCTCCTCCATAGCCGAGGCCTTCCAAACTGCGTACATGGACCAACAGCTTGTCCTGCAGCTTGCGCAGGTCAGAGAAATCTGCACTGCTAAACGACAGCAGACTCTGCACATGTGCAAACACAATCTGCTCTGTCTGGCCAAACCTTCCCTTCAGCAGGTCACATGCCACAGAATAGTTCTTTCCAGTGAGCAGAAGGCCATCTATGCACCTCTTTGCATCACCAGAGAGGAGTGACTTCAAGTAAGTTAGCTTAGCCACATCAGCCAGGTCAGAGTCATGGACACAGGCACTGAATGATTCCCAGAACTCAGGCCAGCTCATTACATCACCTGCAAATCTGGGCAGATCAAGTTTGGGCAGCTTGATCGCTGACTGTGAACACGCGCTCACCGAACAGTCACTTGCATGAGCCACAGCCGTCAGCTTCTCCGCCTTGTCCAGCACTGCCACACAGCTGTCTCTGAATTCCCCAGCACTGGTGATATCCTTCACAAGATCATCATCTCCTAGCTCAAGCTCCACGGCAGCTTGTGCAGCATCCCAACTTGTCAGCCTTCTCTGAAGCTCACGTGTTGCTTTTTTCAAGTTCAAACACTGAATGTTCCTCTGCATCGAGCAGGACTTGAAGTTTCTGCACTTCTCGCTCCAGCCAACTTTTACAAGCTACCCTTGAGCGCTTTAACTTCGCAAGGTCAGCCATGACAACAAATCAATCAACAATTCAAATCGAATCATCTAAATCTTCCCTGGTTTCGACGGCCAAATGTTACGAAAGCACGTCACGACCGAAATTCGTGTCTAGACAACGAAACGACACGTGCTCGAATGAATTTTTATTGCCAACCACGTATCATAGAAACAAAAGTCGCGGGTTGGCGACACAAATGACGCGCCGTCTGCCAACAAAGTGGAGCAGATGACGACATTTAGAGCTGGCCAGGGATGATTCAATCAGCAGCTGGTACAACTAGCGCATCTGAAGTGCTCTCCCAAACCCAGCCGACATCTATGGCGAAAACGCTGGTGCCGAGCGTAGTGCTAATTTCCACACAACCTGTTCACCTTGACTTTGACCTGTTCTCGGATCAGGTCAGGCGTAGGCCATTCCCACCCAAGGCAACAGACTATTCTTACTTTCAACCTCCCTTAAAGGGAATGTTTCACCACATTACATAAGATTTGGAAGTTGAGATGGCCAAGTTGTTGGATTTCCATTGAAATTCAGTATTTGTAGAAGTTAAACACCCACAGAGGTCTATCGAAAGTAAAATTTGAGTTTGGTTTTGACATACGCAAAAAAATAGAGCCTAGTGCTCATTAGTGGTATTCTAAAGCCGATGTCGTCATCCTTTTTATCAAATGTTGGATGAAAGTAGACTTGTTTTACTTGGCTCTAACATTAGCCATAACACTAGTCATACATATTGCAGCGTGATTTTTTTCTATTCCGAAAAATTCCTTCATATTGAACGTCATCACCCAAATACTAAAACTTAAGTTTTTCCGTCATGAAATTGAAGAGCACTGTTTGTGAGAAACAAATGTCAGAATGTGTTCGGCAGCAATTACTTCATATTTTGCACCACAAGCGGCGTACATTTGACAACTTTCAGAGAAGTGAAACATTCCCTTTAAAAAGAAAATGAACTGACGCGATGGGAACTTGCCAAATATTGACGGGGGATCACTGTATGCATAAAAATGGTTGCTCGCCTGGTATTGAATGGTTTTGAATACAGTTGACAACGTGTCTTCTTACAGATATAATCCCACGATGGCGTGAGTTTGACCATTAGGCCGAAAGCGATCGAGGCTCTGGACCAATTTACTCCCGAGTCCTCTGGTTTAACCAATCGCAAGGGGTGGTCTATTTTAAAATCAAGTCAAAACATTCATAGTTAAGCGAAGAAAGAAAAACACTTAACAAGCGCCGTGCAGGTGCTCGGCACCAGAGACTATCATGGGTGCCCAAACCTCAAGCCCAGCCCAGCCGAAGCCTAGGAACACCAAGCCCAGACCCAGACCAGACCCATTCAAATTAATAATATTGCTACCCATGCCCATTGGGGCCCATTCAGATAAGGCAGATAATTATTTTAACAAAAGTTTCAACCATTATCCTAGCATGTTGACTTTCGTGTACTATTAACGATAAATATTACAGGCACCTGTGTGTTTGCCTGTTGATTTGGACATACGAACACTTTGCGGTCAACATTATCATATTGGATCAGACTTAGGATCAGACATGATTTAAAAATCTTACTGTCCATTTACTTACCACGATTTATTGTTGTCATATAATTGCCAAAGTCCATTGTTTTAGTGTCCTATATCATTACAAAACCTGGTTAAACATATGGTTGTCCAGTAAAAAGAACGCTTAGCGACATTGTTCTAAAATTGCCATACACATGCCCGCCCAGTACCCATGAAAAGTCAAAAATGCATTCCCAACCCAGAAATCGGAAGATTTGAGTGGGCACCATGGGTGCACCCAGCCCATGATAGTCCCTGCTCGGCACCACCTTCGCCATGGCGATGGCGACTAAACGCACCGTTCTAACTCCCCTCTTATGGGGAGTAGACGAAATTTACAAAATGCCGTTCGATAGCACGCCATAAATCATGTCGAAGCTATGTGGTCGTTTTTGGGCTCAGGTCAAAATGAAGGTCACCAGAGGTCATCAAAGGTCGAGTTTTTAAAGTAACAGATTTTGTTCCAGAAACCCCTAAATATCTCGGGACCTATGATAATTAGGATTTAGGAACAAACAGAACAGAATCGACAGCTCATGACAATGCAATCGCCATTAGTGCCCTCAGTTCAATAGCTAAGGCTAGGACACCAAACGTCGCGATATTTTCTGAGAAAAAAGGTGAATAACTTCTTATCGGTTGAACGTTTATAACTTATTTTGACACTGTCGTGTTTGTCTCATAAAGACACTTTGAATCACATCATGGTGACCGGGTCAGGTGGTCAACTTCAAAATCTGACCTCAGGTTAAATTCATTTTGTGACTCACATGCTGGTCATGTTGCTTATGGGGAAACAAGTACAGTGCTCGACGAAACAAGTACAGTGGTGTCATCCGCGCGCCTTTATCTTCATTACATCGTAAGTTATTGGCAAACAAGTGTTTGTGACGTCAGATGACCTCAGCTAACCTTGCAGAAGTCACTGAGCAGCATTTGCACCTGGGTCATCGATAATTAGCTGAAATAACACGATGATGAAATCATTGACCTGATTTAATGCATATTTTCTATATTGGAAGCATTTGTATATTTTCCCAATAGCCGTTTTTACGATGAATTATTTTGCGTGAAATATTTTAAAACATTTTAAAATGTTTTGAAATGTTTTAGTAGTAGCCGGTTTCACGATGACCTAATTTGCGAAAAAAAAATCACCCTCGCCCTTCGGGACCGCAGGACGAGGGTTAAAACATTTTTTTTTCTCGCAAATTAGTCCATCGTGAAAGCGGCTACTACTAAAACATGTTAAAACATTTTAAATGTTTTAAAATATTTCACGCAAAATAATTCATCGTGAAAACGGCTAATGTGGGTAGTTGATGTCTCAAAAGCTGTGGTAAATTTTGCGGCGCTGCGCGCCGATGTTGTTTCGCTTTACTCGAAGAAGAACAAAACTAAGGGGCGTCTAAACGTCCCCCTCCCCGGCACGGTGCCTTTGTGCAAGATACACAAAAGGACATCTTTTGTGTAGTGACACAAAAAAAACATCTGTAGGGACACAAATTGCATCTTCCTCGAAACGCAGAGTCTTAGTGGGAAAGAAGATAAGATAATTGGCGTGCGCAACAGCGATTTCTATGTGGGCATTATGGAAATATCTTCCCTATCCCAACCATAAGCGTCGCCACACGAGGGGCAAAAGGGCTGGCTTCCAAATATCGTTCCAAACCCAAGATTAACAAGATTAACAGTAATATAACCCTATGTGAATGGGAGATAACCACCTGGTTACCCGACCAACCCCCCCTCACCCACCCACTCCAAATTTTGTGTCGATGTTCCTAGTCTAACTGCCACCGATCTCCCCTACTCTGCCGGTAATAAGCAATTGTTTAAAGGATACTAACATTCATGATATTTCGGATATAATTTAAACCTCGCCCGTGTAAAAAATCTCACTGCGTGACCTGATAGGCGTCATGAGGGCTATATTTGAAAATCAAAGCACTTTGCTATTAAAATGACTCTAAAAACTGACAGAATTAAAAAAGATCATGTCAGGTCATTTGAGGTCATTGACCTCGATTGACCCTTTGGCAGCGCATAACCCCAGTGGAACATATAATCATATTATGTTGATCCTGGAATTGAAATCAGCGTCAAAAACTGCACTAGAAACGGACAAAAGACGAAAAAAGACATCTGAGGTCATCGGAGATCACTGACCTCCGTTGACCTCCGAAAGGGTCCATCGAGATCACAATCTTTCCAGAAGCCACAACTTTTTACCTAGAAACGCCTTTGCATATGCTTCTGAACAACAAACACTCGGATCTGCACATGTTTCAAGGATCGTTACTACGGGTCGCCAGTTTCGCAAAGCACGACCTTGAGAAACAGGTCAAAGGTCATGGGTCATACGAGCTAGAAATTCAAAATGTTCAGAGTACGTGTGAAATTGACGCAAAGTAGGGTACTGAAAGTTTCATCGCGATCACTAGATATTTACGTGAGTTATTCTGGAAAAACCGAGGGGTGGCATCCACCCTCCCACACTGGCGAGGGTTAAATATTTTTTTTCTGGGAAATACTACAAACTAAAGTAAGATTATGATGGAATTTATCCTTGTATTTTAATCAACTTATTAAAAGGTAAGTATATTGTATTTTATTTGTAATGCATATCAAGCGGCAAATTACATGTAATTAATGACATCAGGGTGGACAAAATGTCTTGACTGGGGAGGGTCAAAACGGCTTACTAGAAGGACTTGTCCCCCCGGTAACATTTAAAGTAGACCTTGATATCTGGTAATGCCATCTTCATCTATCTATATGTTATCTTTGATTCCTCTCCTTGGCGTAAAAACAAAACTGGAACAAAACCAGCTAGCCGAGCACATCCTGCTTTTCTAACCTCTACCCGTGCAGCCGTGCTTTACGCGCCATGCACTCCCACGCAATGGCGCATTTTGTGAGTCATTTACAGGGCCATTTTACGTACACGTTACCATTTGACGGCCAGTAACTGTCTCAGCGGCACACCTAGCCGGCAGCTTCGCTTACCCTGTGCTCATTTTAGGCTCATTCGTGCGTGGTGTTCTGCCGCGCGACGTCAGACCCGAGTCACGATTTGCCGAGTTCTGCTGGTCCGCAGGGTGTCGGATCTGGGACGACATGAGGCGCCAGAAACTGGAGGCTAACACTCCGTTATAACAGGCCGACATGTCATCTTCCTAATGGGAGTGTGACGTCATAAGATGACGGAGTCGGTGGAGCGTGCAGTCTGCGATCTTTTGTCACGTCTCGACTCGAGTTGTCCGGCTGCTGATTTGTGTCACGTCTCGACTCGAGTTGTCGGGTGCATTCCAAGAGTGCTACGATGATGTTGGTAGACGCAAGGGCGCCCTGACGGCCTCCTGAAAACGCTACGGCGCCTTCGGCGCCGGCAAATCCATTGGAAAAACGGCACCGCGGCGCTCCTGCAGGCATCCCGGTGCCGGGAAAACGGCGTCCTTGGGGATTCCGGCGACTTCGGCGCCGGGATGCCCGAGACCGCTGTTTTTTTTGCAGGAGGCTTCCACCCCTACGGCCCCCCTTGATCCGCCCCTGGTGACTTACCATAAATGCATGTCATGTGACTCCATTGATCAAAACTCCGGCATTCTTTCACAATCAAGTGACCCTCACCATCATTATGTCACCGCTGGGCACGTCACCACCCAGAAGCACTGAATCATCTATCACGTGATCGTCTCACTACTCCTTGCCACCTGTCATGTGTCCCTTACCTTCACTTCGACCGTTTGCTGTCCGCTAGTCACGTGGCGACAAAGCAGACGGCGTCGTTTGTCACGTGACTGGTCGTGATGACCGTGTTGACTGGCCGTGATGATCGGGCGTGTTGTTCCAGCCGACGGTCACAACCAATGGAGTGCACTGGCCGCCGTGACTCTCTGTGACTTGGCGTGACGTGACGTGATGTAGCGTGACGCCGGGTGACGGTCCGTGACAGAGATGGGTTCAGAAGGTGGCCGGAGACACGGCAGTCGGCAGGCACACGGCAGGCACACGGCTGCCGGCCGGCGGAACACGGCTGCAGCTCGAACACTGGACGGCTGGACGGCTGCAGCTCGAACACTGGACGACTGGACGGCTGCAGCTCGAACACTGGACGACTGGACGGCTGGACGAGTGAACGGCTCGAACACTGGACGACTGGACGGCTCGAAAAGTGGACAACTGGACGAGTGAACGAGTGAACAAGTTAACGAGTGGACGAGTGGACGAATGGACGCTTAGAGTGCGCAGTCACTTCTGCTATTGGTGTTATTCTCGCCGCCGCCGCCGTCGCCACTGCCTCGGCTGCTTCTTCTACCCCGCTACCAAAGCGGTCAAGGATTCGGAAAGTGCGGGATCAGACGACACGTTAGACGACTGAGACTGCTGAGTTGGAGTGAGACTGGACGACGAAGGACTGCAAGAGGCGTGAGGCAAGGAGGGACGTGATAGAGACGTCGAATAACGACGGAGAACAAGAAGAGACAATAACGTAAACAATATGAGGCGAAGAGGCATGACGCAGTGATAACGTCAACGAAGAGAAGACTGAAGTTAAGCAATTGAGTGACAACAGTGCATATTTGACTGTGACTTATTTGTGATATTGGCGGGATATAGTGGCCATCTGCGTGTCAAAAACGTTATGAAATCGTAGCCAACCAGTGTTTGGAGTTGGAGCCGACTGGACGTGATTTCTTCTTCAGTGTCGCTCAAATCAGCTGCACGTTCTCCCAGCCTGTTGAGCTCCTGAAGTGCATGTAGTAGTGGAACAAAGTGGTGGACGGCAGTGCCAGCAAACATTCTGCGTTTGACGTGACCATTATCGTCAGTCTTGGCCAGCTGACCTTGACCTTGACCTTGACCTTTGTGACCTCCTGTAACCCCTTATAGCTATTTGCACTTATCGTGAGCTCTTGTAACCTGCCAGAGCAATCCTGCAGATTCCTGCTTCGTCATGACGACTTACTGTCCAACTTCCTTTCTCCTGCTAACCCATCTGTTAACCGTGACGTCACAGTCCACTCGTATGACGTCACACCCTGCTCCGAGCGCATCGCCTCTAGCGGTTATTCAAGGACTTCCCCAGCTGTCCAAAGCTCAGAANTCGCTCAGCGCGCTTTAGTTCAACAACGTGGTCTTGGACCTTGGTACCCCCACCTGCGATATTGGTGCAACCAGGCACAATCAGTGGGGTCCCAGGATCCGGGCCCCCTTTTTAGAGACAGAGTTCACGTTTTCCGTACTCTTTTTCTAAAAAATGGAACAGGACCCTTTTCGACCCGGGACACCTATTTTGAAATTCCTGGTTGCGCGCCTGTGCACCAGTGTCCTAGCTTTTGTTCAGGGACGCAGATAAGGGGACGGGGCATGCCCCCTTAAGACAAAATACACTTAATAAAATAAGATTATGTGACGACCCGACCCTTAACCAGCCCCCCCCGGTCGATAGCATCAATAACATATGTCGAGGAGCGAAATTGTATTATACCACCGATTCCAACGATAAAAATCCTGCCTATCGTGCCAGCCTGTGCCCCACCAACTTGAAATAAGTTCCTACGCCCTTGCTTATTACTTATATAGTGTCAGCGATTTGTTTCCGTAATATTTTTCAACGTTGAACAGATTGCAACAAAAGCGTTGTGTTGCGCTTCCAATAATGAAAAAACACCGATCACGAACTCCGAAAGAAGTTAATGTACTTGCTTTTTTCAAAAAATAAGTTTGAAATATAAAAAGTGTTGATTTCATTTTGAAATTGAGACTATTTATTGGTTGTCATACATGTTGCATACAATATGCAGAAAATGTATATCATAAGTTCAATATTTCACTTGAATAATGTATTGCACATCACAAGAAACTGACTATTTTCACCCGAGTCACTAACGGGTGTCCACTAATTATTGAGAATGACTTTGAAATACTATAACTTCCTTATACTTCCACGGATCTTCATCAAACTTACAACACTGGAACATTGGGTCCTTTGGTACAGCATGCCATTCAGTGAACCTTATGCAGCGGGTCCATTGGGGTTTGCGGAGCGCACGTGCAGACCGACCCCCTGCATCATAGTGAGCGGAACCTCTGGGTCGATTTTTATCAAGGCCATGATGATGATTCCTTTTAAACGTGCTTCAGAAGCTGCCACCCAGCCTCCTCGATACACCCTCTGCTTCAGCATGCCCCAAAATCCTCTTTTGGCTGAAGTTGGGGCACGTTGGGAGGGCTGTCATCTCGTTTCAGGGGGGTCACTCCGACCTCCTCCAGAAGTTGGCCAGTGTCACGCGCGTAATGTGCCGCTACCAAGTCTGTCCAGAAGAGTATCACCGTCGAATATTTTAAAATCGATAAACGGTAACAGTCCTTCTTCTCAGAAACACATCTGACGGTAGACGCCGCCATCGACATCGTGTCACTCTGGGAGGAGCACATGGACTTTGAAAACGCCCCTCGGTGACATGGGATCCATACTATTAATCTTCATTGGATAATTTCCCATAAAGCCAAAACTTGGACTTCACTGGAGCATCTCAAATGCTGGTCCAGCAAAAAAATTCGGTATTTCCAGCATCTTGTGTCCACAAAAGGTGAAAATCAGATTCATCGTCCATCGGTCGATCATTTTTGTCTAAATTCTGCTCACTTTGGCTCTGGCTGCCTATTTGGTCAACAACTTCAATGAATAGAAATAAAAATTCGCATTTATTATATATTTTGCACTCGCATATAAATATTCTCGCAGTGAGTCACATGCAAAATTTCATGGCGATCCCACGACATAAAACATTGTTAACAAATATGTCAAAGTTGATTCTCAATAATTAGTGGACACCCGTTAGTGCCTGTTTTGGCTCTTTGAGATACCCTGACCTATGAGCCTAGCGCAGGCAGGACGCCAAATCCCCAGCCTCGGGAAACTCTTCCACACCGAGGCGCCCGGACCGAAGTTTGCCAATTGGCGCAGTCGTGCCTACGGCCGCGTGCTCTCCAGAGAGGCGAGGCCAACGGATGAGAGAAAAAAGACGGCGGACTGTCCGACCAGGCTGTCCGACCCTCCCCTTCCCATACAAACTAGGTCGAAAACGGGCGCAATATGGACCAAAAGATTGCATTTTTTAATATTCGCCATTTTATATGTTAACGGTCGTTTTTAATCTGGTGCACTTTAAATGGACCAAAACGTCCTTATATTAATGTCTTTGTACTATTTATCGGCACTTTTTGATCGGTTTTGGAGTCTTGAAAACTAATTTTTGCTTTATGCAAGAGGTGTTTTCTTTTTAGCGCCTCTGCCTCCATGATGCGTTGCTGCCGGTGGGAAGCGAATCTCTCCAGGCGTTCAGCCAAGAAGGCCGACAGCCGGTGCCGCCAGCTCGCAGAGACGCTATGCGACCCGAGAAGGCCCGACAGCCGGGGCCGCCAGCTCGCAGATACGCTATGCCACACGCACGCTTATTGAACAATTCTCCGCCCAGCCGGCCGGTTCGCGACAAATTGAAAATAAAACAGCGGAATCGGCCGAGAAATGCCGAGAAAATTGATGGTAATTCAAGGCGGCCGAATATTTTCCATATGGCAAACGAGGTCGCCAGCGAGCTAGATTTTTCGCTGTGAGCGAGAAAAAGTCGATGCTTCTGATATTAAGGCGGAAAATATCTGGATGTTTCGTTGGACCATAACAAATGATATGACAACAACGTGAATTTAAATATTTGCTTCAATATTTCACGGTAACGATAGTACGAATACAAGAGCAATGGATGATAGAGTCAGGAGAATATAATTATTACACATTATGCAATTGAAGAACACGGCGTATTTTAATTGACACAAATATAACTTGAGGGAGGGCGTAGTTAAGGTAGGTCATGTTCTTTCGCTGCTCTGACGCAATGCGACTCATAAAAGGTCATCTTGCGTTTTCACGGAATACTTCGAGTTATATCCATGGTAGATGCATTGCAAGTATGGATGGTCCTCGATTTTAGAATGCATACCGCGGGGCCATGTTTTGCTCAGAAGCGCTGATTCGGCGTGTACTATGTGTAATGTATTTATTACGTGTAAAGCTTTGCAATGTATATTCAACAATTATACTGTAATAGGCTGTGATGAGGAATGAGCCTAGTAGAGGTTAATTGGCCCAACTCGCGCAGCTGCTTATGTTCCATTGAACTGTTAAATCATTTGCCTAAATTGATCCAGAATTTACGGGTATACGTGCTAACTTTAAGACTTCTGAAAACATGACTTCAAGGCAAAATATCAGACGGAATTTCACAAATGAAAACGATCTCTTCATGAAAACTAAACAAATACAAGAACTGATTTACAGATGTCATGATCTACCGCAACATCGATGAAGGATTTCAGTTAATAGCATAGCTCTATTTTATTTTTGTTTTGTGTCATTGACATAACATTTTTTTTTTCTCGGTAACTTTCCTGTTTCTGTTCAAACCGTCAAAAGCGGACCCAATTACGGACGAAGTCATGTAACACTTCCTAATCACCTAAATAAATATCAACAAATAACACAGTCACAGTCACCAAATAAAACAATATAAAACAGAACCATCAATCAAAATCACTTGTTAGCCACGTAAACCTTCGCCTGCTTTTTAAAAGCTAGTTTTGCCCCAAACAAATCACCAAACAAATCACATCAACTTGTTAAACGGTTCGGGGACTTTGACCACAACGAAACGCGATGCCATTTCCCTCACGTCCCTTTCCAATACCACGGGACTCAGTGAGGTCACCAGTACTCCCCAGCCAGCCAGCTGGCGGATCACCGCCCCGCGGCGGGAGCGGTGGCGTCTCCTCTCCGGCGGCACATATCTGCCGCCGGGCCCCAGCTCCGGCTCTCTCCGCCGGGCCCCAGGTGTGGTCTCGCGGCCGTGTTGGATCGCCGCCGCAGGGAGCTGCTCGTCCACAGAGGCGCGCATTTGTCAGCGTTAACCGTCCGGCGGCAATATATGCCGAGATGGGGCGGCCCGGCGGCCCCAGCTGCGACCAGAGCGCCACCGTCTCGTTCCACGCGATGAAGAGGATCAGCGCGGGCGTGCGGACGCCGATCCGGGGGGATTGTGTCTCGTCTCTCAGGCCCGCATGTGCTCCCCGAAGGGCGGTGGAAGAGAGAGGGAAGAATGGTCTCGGGTAATTCTTCAGGAGTAATTCTTCACCATTGCCCCAGCTGTTTTGTTTCCATCCCGACGTGTGATACATTTGAGGGAACGTTGCCTGTGGATTGTTTTTAATACATTTTTTTCTCTCTCAAGTCTTCAATTGCATGCAGTGGATAAATACGTATTATGTAGGGTAAAATCGGGAAGCACCACGCACTGGGTAGTACCGCCCATGTGTCGGTTGTTTGTGATCTGCTCCTAACAGGTACCTGCGCAGAGTGTGAAGATATTTCAATATTTTTGCTTTCAATTTTGTGTGATATAAAATGTGAAGTTGATACTTTACAACCAATTTGTAGGAAATTTCATTTGGTAAATGATCGCCGCTATAACACCCGAACTGAAAGACACTGGTTGTGCCTTTGAACGCATAATGGTGCCTCTTTGCATTAACCGTCTACTGTTCTTGACGTTCCCGGTTTTAAGGGATACAACTAACTGCAGTAAATTAGCCAGAAAGGTGCGCAGCACCAGCCGTACACACCATTGCACATTATCTTGCTTAACCTGCAAAGATAGTTTACTGGTCTGTGCTCCCCGCTCCACTTTTGACCTGGTGAAAATGCAACCGCTAACCTTACCGCCTCCTGTACGCATGAATTCTGCGCAAACGAGCTCATATGTTACCACCTCACAGGAAAATCACCGTATTTAACGATGTCAGTAACGCTGATATATTGAATTATACACATCATCAGCAGCAATGCATGGATCTGAAAGTTGGATCTATGATCCCAGAGCAGAGACTATCATGGGTGCCCAAACCCCAAGCCCAGCCCAGCCGAAGCCCATGAACACCAAGCCCAGACCCAGACCCAGACCAGACGCATTCAAATTCATAATATTGATACCCATGCCCATTGGGGCCCATTCAGATAAGGCAGATAATTATTTTCAACAACAGTTTGCAACATTATCATACGCTGTTGGCTTTCATATATTAACGATAAATAATATCAGGCACCTGTGTGTTGCTGTTATTTGGACATATCGAACACTTTGCGGTCAACGTTATATATTGGATTCAAGACTTAGGATACAGACATGATTTAAAAATCTTACGTGCCACTATTCACTTACCACAATTTATTGTTGTTCATATAATTGCCAAAGTCTATTGTTTTAAAATGTCCTAATATCATTCAAAAAAAGGTTTAAACATCCTGGTTGTCAAGTAAAAAAGAACGCTTAGCGACATTGTTCTAAAATGGCCATACCATGCCCGCCCGTCCATGAAAAGTCAAAAATGCATACCCACCCCAGAAAACGGAAGAATGAGTGGGCACCCATGGGTGCCCCAGCCCATGATAGTTCCCTGTCCCAGAGGATCTCTCGACAAAAGACGCAATGATTGGATATATGATGCCACTGGATCCCACGACAAATTATAACAGTGGATCCTTGGATCCCCCAGGCTCTCTCGATTATATTTTGCGACGGATCTTGGATCCCACAGGATCCCATTATAAACAATGAAAATTGATCTATGATCCCAACGAATCTTGGATCCGACAGGATCCAACTTGAATATTATGCCATAATTATAGTACTTCCTCGACAAAATCGAATTAAAAGGCATGAACCCATGCTAGTTGCATTAACAATGAATGACAAGTACTGATAATTACTTAAAAAATTGTTTCCGAAAATACTTATCTGTTAAATGGCGGATCTGGGATCCCAGTGGATCACAATGCAAAATGATGCCTGCGATCTCGGATCCAGGCGGATCTGTCGACAAATACTAAAGACGGATCTATGATCCCAGTGGATCCATCGACAATTTTTTAATGTGGATATATGATCCCAGTGGATCCGGGATCCAGATCCGACAGATCAGATCTCAAGATCCGTTTCTGGGATCCGAACACATGTCTGCACATCATATCGATGAATATCGCGCAGACCTGAGGGGGACCCCTTAGGTCTTCGGGAGATGCGGTGCACACCGGTCTTATCCTAAATTGAGCCAGCAAATATTTCATAAATTCGCAAGGTGATATAAATGTAACTGAAGAGGCAGTAGAGACTAAATACCAGTGGTTCTTAGCGTCAAAAGTATGATTACCCCCTTTTGATGACTAGAATCACTCGTTACCGCGCTCCCCTATTGCGCAAGCCGCAGTTCTCGGTTTTAGGCTATCCGGTACAGCATACCTTCAGGCGTTTACCACTAGTGCCATCTAGTGACAGGAATGTAAGTAGACATATGCGTTCCAGCTCTTAGTATGAAGCAATGATTACTAGCGTATAAAAGCACGTTAATCGCAACTCACAGCGTAGTTGAGTTGAGCACATGTATCATTAGTTGGTGTTGATGCTCGTTGTGTCAATGTGGTGACAGGGAAACATAAAGTTGGATGGATATGTTATATGCATGTGCATCTGCTTTGAGCGCCATTAGCAAACGGATCAGCTATGATCCTCAATTGGCTGCTCAGTCACTATCACCCCCGTCTGAAGGCTCCGTTACCCCAAGTTGGACGATAGCCTCCTATTTGAGGATTACTGTATTAGACTACAAAGGGAAGACCAACATCCCATTAGTTTTGTGTTGAAATATCTGAAACCGCTGTTCAGTGGTTAAATACAACTTTGATAATAAAGTATTTACAGCTGTTGTAAATACAACTTTGTAATGTAATACAGCTTCCCCATCTTTTATATCAGGCTTCATAAACGCTTCACCCTTTAAACTACGTCTTTTAATGACATTTACTTTTGCTGCTTCGCTGCTCACAAGTGGGCAACGAATATAATTATGCGAGGCCCTCCTAGTTTCTACTTAAATGTTATTTCTTGCTGTCTGTTTTTTTTTTTGTATTTAGCTGTGATACTCCAATAATTTCGATGAATATTACAAAGTAGAATGAGTGTTCAAAAGTTTGATTTTGATCTGGTTTTGATCCCCCTGATGATGGCCTGTGACTATCGATCCGTGGATGCATATGCATAGGGACCAGGGAGGAGAGGGGGGCGACAAGGCGCCTCCTCTTTCGTCCATTTTTTTCGCTGAAATATTGTCTTTTGCTTTGTGAGAAAAATGGTTTTAGGCAAGAGGTTCGTCAAGGTAGGAAAAGTTAAAATTTGCAAAGAAATAGTGCACAAGAAGGTTGTGTTTCTCTCAAAACCAGATCAAAGTGTCACTGTTCGCCACTTTCCGTGGCGTTTTGTCTTCCCTGTGCTGATGATGTCATCTCCCTATCACTATCTAATGACGTCATCCGCCGCTCACCATTAGCCGCGATGCCACCCGTCGGTCTCGGCGATGAGACTCGGAAGGAAGCGGTGCCAGGAAGTCCTGCCGAGTCTCATCCTCCTTCACACACCTCACGGCTCGTGCCACCCTTCTGACCTCCCTCCAGCAGGTCATGGACCCCTGAACCCCTCCCAGTGGTCAGTGACCTCTCTCACAGTAGCTAGTGACTTTTTTACTTTATTTATATTTTTTATTTTACCGAACTGGAGTTAAGACATGTATGTATGTATGTATGTACAGTATAGTGCAAATATTCTGTCCACTTCATCGACACCACCTCTGTCTCTGTCTCTGTCTGTCGGTGCTGCACGCAGTGGAATGTAACGCAATTACTATAGCCCTCGCCACCGGTTTCAGGGGCGAGGACATGAATAGTTTCATTAGATTTCACTGCGTGCAGCACCAACAGACAGCACCGATGAGAAGTATTGACTTTGAATTCAACGGGTGCGCTCAAGCAAGGCTTTTTCAGAACACTTTAAAAGCTAGCTTCCGGCAGACGAAAACAAACATCGCCACAGAAAAATAAAATTGATGGTGTATTCGAATAGTGCACTGAAAGGACTGCTGCTAGCCGTTTTCACGAAGGATTGATTTGCCGGGCGCATCGATATCGGGTGGTGTCGATAAAGTGGACAGAATATTTGCACTACACTCTACAGCGTACACGTAATGCCTCTTGGTGCAGCGCCCTTCAATTGCGGCCAAACAGCATCTTCCAAAGCGCTGCATTGCATGTAATTTGGTCAACTGGTGCAGCTGAACAAATCATGACATTCTTTTTCACTGAATCGGGGTCAATATCTGCACATATACACGAGCTTAGTCTCTTAGTGTACCCAGTTGCCACTTGCCATTGCAGTTGAACCACACCAGTAGACTGCTGAGTTTTGCTGAAATGGTGCATCCGCACTATCAATTATAATTGGGAGTATTTGAATGGAATTTGGGTCAACGATTGTACTCCAACGATGAGAAACGTTCTGACGGTGTCTTTCGCTAAGATAAACTTCTAAACAGTTGATCCTGGAGAAAATTCGTATTTNTCAGGAGCCGAGGCGCGCGCCGCTGTCTGTGCGCGGGACGCCCCCGGTCCATGGTGATCCGTCGCCGGTCCCCTGGACGGCCGTCCGCGAAGGCAGGGCAGGTGACACGTATATATGTATGTTATGTTTTGACACGGAATCAAAGCACGCCGCCTTCCCGCTCGGCTATGGTTTGTGAGTTCGTGACTGTAAATATTGCACATATGATGCTGTTACTCTCCTGTAGGATGGATATAAAATACAATTTAAAATGAATTGTGCAGTGTCGCTTACGTTTGACGAGGAATGGAGGAAAAGGGTATTTTGAAAGGAAGTTGAGATGCTTCAATTATTTTCAGAGTCGTGGTTTTGAATATGATTATAACATCATGAGGTCTTAGCCATTTGATATGACCTCATTTATAAACAGTGAAGCAATGAAACAGCTTACACACAGCACCACAGTATTCTCCCACACGGCATTTTTTCTGTTAAAAGTCGGCCGGTGCGTGGGGCGTGGTTCGCCAGAGTGGACTGATGCGGCGAAAGATAGCTGGCGCTTCGTCAATGGCGACCGAAATACGGGAGTCCGTTCCGGAGGTATCCGTGTCATGTGTTCACCGTGGCGGCTGCCGGTCCGGGTCCGGCGGGGGATGGCGGGACGTACCGCGGCGTGGTGGAGTGGCGCCAAGCGGTGAGTGGGCAGCCTGCGGTAGGCGCCGAGCGGTGCCTGTCAGGGAGCGCAGTGTGAGGCGGTGACCGACCGAGCGCGCGCGCCGTCCACCGGCGCCACCGACCGAGGCCGGCCCCACCGGGCGCAGCGCGCCAGCCTCACGACCGACGGCGGCACACCGGAGAGCGGCACCGGTGCACGCCGGCCACCACCACCGGAAAGGACACGCGACCGATGGCCACCCGCCGCCACCAGCCCAGCGCGCGGCCGCCACCGGAGCTCATCCGCGTAGCCGGAGAGTGCGTGTGTCGACCGGCGCCGACCGAGACCAGACCGGCCACCACCCGGGAGCGGCCACGCCGCCACCGAGGATCGGGGCGTGCCGGCCGACCCGACAGGGGCGCACCGCCGACGCCAGCGCGGCCACCCGCGGCAGCCGCCCCTGGCCACACCGCCACCGCCGCCAACACCAGCCACCGACCGGCCACCACCGCCACCACCGCCACCTTAACCGCCACCGCCACCTGTCCACCACATCTCGCACCGGCACCGCCACCGCCAACCCAGTGCCACCGCCACCGGCGCACCGCACACCGCCACCGACGCCGCCAGCCCGCCCAACCACCCGGCGGGACCCTACCGCCACGCGGACCGCCCAACACCGCCACCACCGGCCAGCCGCCACCAGGCCACCTGCAACCGCCACCCGCCACCGCACCGCCCACCGCCACCCGCCACCGGCCACCGCCACACCGCCGACACCACCGCCACTACCGCCACCGCCGCCACCGCCGCCACCACCGCCGCCACCGCCACCTCAACCACCGCCACCGCCACCGCCGCCAGCCCGCGGTCGGTTGCGGTTGGATGGTCCGTCGGTCGATACGCTGCAGCACACCGCTCGACATAAAAATCGCTCCTCGCCAACAAACCGCTTTAATTTGAAACGTGACGAATAGCTGAGTTAATCCAGTGAGAAATAAAACTTAGATAATGTTCCTCTTCCGTGTGGCTGGTCATTTGTTGCGGCCCCTCGTCGGATATAGCCCCGGCCCCTCGTTGGTGCGATCCATAGCCGCCGCTCCCCTAACCAACCGTCCCTGCCGAGTTATGTCCACTCCTGTAGGTACATACCTACTGTCCAGTCTACAGTCATTGGGAAAACAGTTAGCATGTCCGAATACAGGCTTATGCTTGAAATTTAAGAAAAATATCTTCTTTACACACATTATGTTAACAATGCAGTAGCTGTAAAGCAGCCAACGCCCAAAAAACATACTAGGCACGGTACTCCGTTGGGGATTTCCATTATAAAAATATGGTAAAAGCAGTAACTGTTTTAATAAGAAATGGCTTAAGTAGCCTCATTTTAAGGTAATCATGTCCTTGTCACTGCTAATAAATATGCATGATGGGCTAGCATTTAGCTAAATTGTTTTAAATACAATTCATACGCTTAAAATTGCATATGCTTCATGAAAATAACAAAGCTAAGTATGAAGGAGTGAGTGCATCTATCGTGTAAATATACCCTTCCTGCATTACAAGCTGGTTACATTATGCATGCAAAATTGTTGCTGCATTTTTGATGCCGTACCCTCAGGTTTCTAGCAAATTAACTTAACAACTAATAAATAGAGAGATAATATGGTTAATTAAATCCTCTTTGCAAGGTGTTCACATAGCGTGTATGACAATGTCTTTGTTTTGCTGTTGATGGGGACAATATCACTTCCGGACCACGTATCCGGCCAGGAGGCCCAATGCAGTTGTGACTTATGGCAACGTTTATAACGATACTCATCGCAAAATACGTTTTGCATTCATTTGCACACAAATTGCTGATGACAAGATGCAAATTAAGCGTTACAATCTATGACAATATTCAAAAGGAGGATATGAAAGCTAATGTGCGACTTCCGCTTGCGTAAAATATTACCCTGGTTTGAAATTGTCTTATTTCAGCAGTTCCATAAAATGACAATGAGACACAGTTCGACGTTACTACACTCATAGTACCACAGGCAGCAGCCCGTCCACACCACTGAACCGGCAAGGTATCTCTACTGAGTCGATGGAAGGCAGACGGACTGACTGCTCGGTATTTGGGAGTGGTGATTCACCGTCACGACTAGAGGTCTGGCGGTGGTCTGGCGGTTGTCTGACGTTGGTCTGGCGGTGGTCTGGCTTTGGTCTAGTGGTGGTTTGGCGGTGGTTTGGTGGTGGTCTGGTGAAGGTCTGACGGTGGTCTGGCAGTGGTCTGGTAGTGGTCTGACGTTGGTCTGACGTTGGTCTGGCGGTGGTCTGACGGTGGTCTGGCGGTGGTCTGGTAGTGGTCTGGTGGTGGTCTGGTGAAGGTCTGACGGTGGTCTGGCAGTGGTCTGGTAGTGGTCTGACGTTGGTCTGACATTGGTCTGACGTTGGTCTGGCGGTGGTCTGGTAGTGGTCTAGTGGTGGTCTAGTGGTGGTCTGGCAGCGGTCTGGCAGTGGTCTGGCGGTGGTCTGATTGCCTACGGTCTGTTGGGGACTCCTGGCTCTGGTCGGGAGCCCACCCGCCGCTGCTGAGCGCCGCAGCTCGTGACGGCGGGATGGTGGGACGGCGGGACGGCGGGACGGCGGGACACACGATACGCCGCAGGCAGTCAGTTCAGTTCCCATGGGCCACTTCTGCCCGGTCTGACTGTAGCCGAATTAGCTTAACGTGTCCCGGTGGAGCATTCAGATGGCGACCCAAACAACCACATCATCACTAAAGACGATATCTCCGTCACACCAATGGTGTGACGGAGATCCAGTTGTGTAGTGATAGTGTGATGGAGATGGTGTGACATCATCACTAGTCATGATATATCCGTCACACTATCTCTAGTGATGATATTTCCGTCACGTCACTGATGACGGCTCATGCTATCACAATATCACTAGCCGACTCACACTTACAATGCTGGCAGCGAACTTTGGCCGGGGGTCGACCATTACGACGTTCGCTTGACAAACGCAACCTCTTAGAGCAGCATCGGATCGTGATTGTAAGGATTACGTTGCACTTGTGGCTACAATTTCCGAGCGAAAACATGTCAGCATTGTCTCAAATGACACACAATGGCCCACTAACAGTCTTAGAAAGGGTGGGAAAATATCAGCATGAGTATCCATGTCAGTAGTAATCAACGAAACTTCAGCGTCCGTAATTTAATGCTAACTACTACGTAATATTGCCAATTTAAGCTGTAGCAATGCTGTATTTCATTTCCGTCTAGATCTACCATGTGACCGATCAAAATGATTAAGCTTAACAAGTGATAGACTGTTGAACAATACGATTATCTGTGTATACGCGGTGGTAGCAGCGACACCCTCGATTTCTGCGCCAAACAACACTGTCAGCCTGACAGTTTCCACGACAAATTTGTCGTAGGCACGCGATCGTCCCCCACGTGCAACACAACACCCGTTTGTCAATGACAGGTGACGAGGGGCGCCAGGTTTGGGGAGCGGAGAGCGGAGAGCGGAGAGCGGAGAGCGGATAGTGGAGAGTGGAGAGCGGAGAGCGGAGAGCGGAGAGCGGAGAGCTGGAGAGTGGAGAGCGGAGAGCGGAGACTGGAGACTGGAGACTGGAGACTGGAGACTGGAGAGCGGAGAGCGGAGAGCGGAGAGCGGAGAGCGGAGAGCGGAGAGCGGAGAGCGGAGAGCGGAGAGCGGAGAGCGGAGAGCGGAGAACGGAGAACGGGAACGTGGAGTGGGAAGAGAATGGAAAAGCAGAAGGGCGGAGAGGGGAGAGTGAAAAGTGATTGACACAGGACGGAGGGCGGCGCACGGTGGAAAGTGGAAGGTGTAGGGTGAGTCGACACGTGCTGTTTGCCGATGGCCGTCCTCCACACCTGAAGAGCAGCACTGGTGGAGGTCTGGTGGAGGGTCCGGGGAGGGTCGGCGGCAGGTGGACAAGGTCGACAGTAATTATCCTGAAAACGCCGCGTCACGTTCCCAGAAGTCCATTCACTTCCGATACCAGGCTTTCGCTGCTCTCTTTCACTACTGAAAACCAATCCCCATCCTCCGCCATCGCCCCTCTGTCCTCTGTAGCTCATTCTTTATTTTGTTTTCACCATTCTGCTTCACTCTCCTCGCGGCTTTAGTAATCTATATTTTTCACCTTTTTCGAGACTTGTCAAGCATTCATTCAGCAATGCACACCTCGCGCTGAAATAATTGAACACAATATCAAAACCCACTCCCGGCTTTACCCCTCCCCTCGTCTGTTTGCACGGTCATAGAATATGTTTCGGTCTGTTTCTGGCCCACGTTCTGGGTCCAGGCGGGCGTCAGCTGCACTGACCTGCCCTCTGGGTAGAGGACACATGACCTAGGACCGGGTGCAAGTTATAAGTTGTAAGTTACCCGACCCGGGTGGAAAAGTGTGGGGCGGTGGGCAGTCGCTCGTTCAAGCACGGCCGGGGAGGCGTGATGGTAGCAGTGCAAATTGCGAAGCTCGTAAAAGTGTAAGATTCTTTGTTGATAGCTACCTTGAATGGAAGATATTATACTCACCAGTGAAGTGAGTGATAGGCAAGGTTTTGAGTGTTCTGCATATAGTTGAGTGGTGTTCACAGAGAGTGACGATTTAAGGAATGCAAGGCAGCCAAAGGTAAGCCTAACATCTTGACGACGTGGAATTCCTAACTTATTCTAACGGGTGTCCACTAATTATTGAGAATGACTTTGAAATGCTATAACTTCCCTATACTTCCACGGAGCTTCATCAAACTTACAACACTGAAACATTGGGTCCTTTGGTACAGCATGCCATTCAGTGAAAACTTATGCAAGGGCCATTGGGGTTTTGCGGAGCGCACGTGCAGACCGACCCCCTATAATAGGAGGCGGAAGCCTCTGGTCGATTTTATCAAGGCCATAGATGATAGAAGTCCTTTTAAACCGTTCTTCAGAGGCTGCCACCGCACCTCCTCGATACAAGGCCGCTCGTGCTGTCAGGACAGATGCGCTCCGGAAAAATCCCTTTTGGCTGAAGTTGGGGCACGTTGGGAGGGCTGTCATCTCGTTTCAGGGAGGTCACTCCGGCCTCCTCCAGAAGTTGGCCAGTGTCACGCGCGTAATGTGCCGCTACCAAATCTGTCCAGAAGAGGTATCCACCGTCTGAATATTTAAAATCGATAAACGGTAACAGTCCTCTTCTCAGACACGTTTGACGGTAGACGCCGCCATCGACATTCGTGTCACTCTGGAGGAGCACAAGGACTTGAAAACGCCCCTCGGTGACATGGTGATCCATACTATTATCTTCATCGGATACTTTCCCATAAAGTGAAACTTGACTTCGTCTGGAGCATCTCAATCTGGCACAGAAAAAAATCGGCATTCCCAGGCATCTTGTGTCCAGAAAAGGTGAAATCAGATTAATCGTCCATCGGTCGATCAATTTTTTGCCCAAATTCTGCTCACTTTGGCTTTGGCTTTCTCTTTGGTCAACAACTTCATGATAGAGAATGCAAATTCGTATTTATTAGATATTTTGCACTCGCATAGAAATATTATCCAGTGAGTCACATGCAAAATTTCATGGCGATCCCACGACAAAAACATTGTTAAAAAATATTGTCAAAGTTGATTCTCAATAAGTAGTGGACACCCGTTATATCATTGTTAACACCTGAGGCGATTTGCAGTTCATCGCTTTTATAAGCTCTTATTTCGGCAAGTCAGTATGTTACAGGTAATTTCACATAT
Source organism: Semibalanus balanoides (assembly GCA_014673585.1). Lineage (NCBI taxonomy): Eukaryota > Metazoa > Arthropoda > Thecostraca > Balanomorpha > Balanidae > Semibalanus > Semibalanus balanoides. The sequence goes on from VOPJ01003237.1 coordinate 78,535, forward strand.
TTGTTCACAAAGTAATTATTTCACGTACAAACTCATGATGTTTTCATAAAAATTACGCATCCAACATATTTTTGTGAGAAGACATGTTTTCTTTACCAGTTATCTACCCGCCTCACCCAGGAAAGGGGCTACGCTTAGGTCAACGTCACCATGACGTTGTGACAGCGTAATGTGCTACCAGGGCACCGCCTCTCAGCAGTAGCTCACCGAACCCACCGAGTTTCTCCTACCCCTGTCCGGCGAGCCCAGACCGACGGGCGGTGCCGATATAAAAACTGATACGGCCGCCAATCAGATGGAGCCTGGCCGACCGGATGTCGAGCGGCCCGCCAACAGGTGTCCCCTGGCTTCCGGCCCGGCGACCAGGGCCCGTCGCCGGCCGCGCGGAACCGAAACGTTACACCGGCGTGTGTCACCGCCGCCGCGCCCCGCCGTCGGCGGTAAAAACTGCGTACCGCCGCCGCCACCGCCGCCGCCACCGCCGCCGCCCACGCACGGGAGAGCGCTGCGGCTGGACAGCCGAGAGAAGATTGGGAGTAGTCAGCTCCGGTACACTGACATCACCAGAGAACGGTGCGATGACGTCGGCTACATGGACCTGGCGCCACGACGTGTCCTTTGTGCTGTGCTGGCCGCTGGCTGGCACGCGCAGCCGTCCTCCGCGACCGCTACGGTGGCACTCGGAGGCCATTGGTGCGTGCAGGGGGAGCAGATCGTATCCCCTGCACTGCGTGAAACGTGCACTATGCGCGCAGCCGCCGCTTGTGCAACGTCCTCTGCAGCGTGCACGGCGTCAGAGCAGCCGCTGTGCCAACAGCTGTGCTGTGCTGTGCTGTGCTGTGCTGTGCTGTGCTGTGCTGTGCTGTGCTTAGTCCTGCAATACAGTCCATCTGTATATCTGGTGAAATTATTTGTCTCATTTCAGTCTCCATGACATCTACCCTAATTCATCTGGTGTTATGCTCTTTCATTTTAGTTTCTTCATTGAAGTCTCCAAGACGTGCGGCACAGCATATCAGTAGCTGGTGATACCTTCGTCCTTATCACATGTCGTTGAAGTCTCCAAGATGCGCGGCATTTTAGAAGGACTCTGGTGATATGCTCTTTCCTCTCACTCATTTTGTTGAAGTCTCCAAGACGTGCGGTACAGCATACCAGTAGCTGGTGATATCTTCCTTTTTATCAGCCATGTCGTTGAAGTCTCCAAAACACGCGGCAATTTGACAAGGAATCTGGTGATATGCTCTTCCCTTTTACTCCTTTCATTTAAGTCTCCAAGACGTGCGGCACAGCATACTAGTAGCTGGAGATATCTTTCTCCTTATTAGCCATGTCGTTGCAGTCTCCAAGGTTCTCGGCGAAAAACATTGAATCCCTGGTGATAGCTTCCTTCTTTTCGCCATCTCATTGAATTCCCCAAGCTCAGCGGCACAGTATACCAGTAACTCACGATATGGTGATGTGTTCTTCCCCTGAGCCGCTGCACTGCAGTCTCCGAGACGCACGGCACAGCAGCCCGCCCGCCCGGCTGCCGCCGCCGGAGGCGGTGGCGGGGTGTTTAAGTCTCCCAGACGCGTGAGGTAGGTCGCGCTCCTCAATAGCGCGGCGCAAGTCACAACTCTCGCCTTTTTACAAACAAAACTCGGCCGTCCAACAATGGACATCGCTGCCATTCACGCAGTGGCGTGTCAAAGGCCCGGCTGATCGGGCGGCGGCGGCGCTGGGGTTGCCGAGTGACGTCCGCCGGCCGCGCGCGCACCACTGCACGGCTGAAAGCGTGTCCACCGCACACTGCACACCAGGCTGAGTTATTGGACGCGGCCAGATGCTATCAGTTTATTATCGCTGATTAAGTGACTGGTCGGCCATTACCTGGCGTCTCGGCTACGTGACGGCTGCGCTCGCCGAAATGATTTAAGCTGAAATACGTGTGTGCACGTGCGTGCGGGATATCTGCTTGTTTGTCACGACACACAGCTCAGCAAAAACACGCCAAGGACGGCGCGCGGTCACCGCTGCTCATTGGCCGGCAGTGTTTGGGCTGCCAGATGTGAATGATAGTCGCAGTTTTGCTGCCTGCACAAGCACAATTTGCAGCGTCCCGCCATTGAGTCAACATTGACAGCCGCTGCCGCAGCGGGAAGATGGGAGTTTAAGGCAAGCAGCGAAGATCGAGCTGAGAGCAGCCTGTACAGCAACGTAGGCAGTCAGAGAAGTTATGGAGCTGGACAGCTTCAGAAATACAGCACATGAGAAGTTTGAGAGCCCGGGTAGCAGCTGTGCAGTAGATTGATCTACTGCAGCAGGAGATTGGAGCTGAGAGCAGCTGTCAGAGATGGCAGCAGAGGAGATTGGAGCTGAGAGCAGCTATCAGAGATGGCAGCAGTAGAGGAGATTATAGGAGCTGAGAGCAGCTGTCAGAGACGGCAGCAGCAGAGAAGTTTGAAGCTGAGAGCAGCTGTCTGAGATGGCAGCAGAGGAGATTGGAGCTGAGAGCAGCTGTCAGAGATGGCAGCAGAGGATAGATTGGAGCTGAGAGCAGCTGTCAGAGATGGCAGCGGAGGATATTGGAGCTGAGAGCAGCTGTCAGAGATGGCAGCAGAGGAGATTGGAGCTGAGAGAAGCTGTCAGAGATGGAAGCAGAGAAAGTTGGAGCTGAGAGCAGCTGTCAGAAATGGCAGCAGAGGATATTGGAGCTGAGAGCAGCTGCTACAAATATCAGCTGAGATGAGAGCTGGGGGCTGTTGCTGTGGATGGCAGCAGCGAATGGTAGCAGCAGAGGATGGGAGCAGCTGGACAGAGCAGCGCGGGACGCACCTGGCGGAGCGTCACGATTGTCACAGCTGGGTCGTAAATGTGCTGTTTACTGTACACCTGACACAGCTGAATACCTACCTGGCTTGCCGCATTGTGCCTTTATCGCATTGCGCTTAGTCGTATCGCATTGTGCACGTTTTAATTTGGGCAAAAAGTGTTTTGATTCATAACACAAATTTCGTGTATCTCATGAGTTTAATAACAACTTGTTTAGATGGATAAAAATATATGGTCCTTAGTAACGATCATGCTTAACATCAGTGGAATTTATTCCCCAACTTTGAAATTATATTTCTTTACAAAGCTTGAAAGGCGAAAAATAAAATTGAATAACGTTGCTGAATAAATGTTGCATGATATAACTATAGTTCAAATCATTCAAACATATTTATTTCAGATTACATACCTAGTAACACCTACACATGAAGTCACCACTTTGGTGAATCATAAACATGGTGGAACACATTCAGGTACTATCAGAAGGTAAGTACACTTAGCAGGGTAGCGCAAGGCAGGTTGACCGTATGTTAGACATAGCTCCCAATCACGGACGGCCCGAGCCTCCCGATCCGGGCAGACCCGCCAGTAACAGTCACGCCAGTAACAGTCACGCCAGTAACAGTCACGCCAGTAACATCCGGTCAGCAACAGCCGGCCAGTAACAGCCGGCCGGACCTGTGCCGTCCTTGCCATGTCACAATGTCACAGTCGGCTGGTCCGGCCCTTCCCGTCCCTCCCGTCTCAGGCGGCTGGCCTCGCCATCACACCACACCGCCGCGCCGTCCCGCCATGGCCATCCCTCGGCCGGAGCTGGCGCGCGCCTTTACGGCCCGTTTTTATTGAGCGGCCGCTCTCCGTCTCATTGGTATGCGGGCGGCGGCGCGCGCTTTTGTTTCAGCTCCTCCTCGCCGTACGCTGATTGGCTGGAGCGGCGCGGGATGCTGCGGCGGCGTCCGGCAGCGGCCGCTGGCTGGCGCACCGCCGACATCTTTGCCGGGCGGTGTCACCGGCCCGGAGCTCCGCCGCCGCCACCGCTGCCGACTGTCGACCGAACATGGAGACGCACCGGATACTGCTGCACCGCTGAGACGTACCGGATACTGCTGCACCGCTGAGACGCACCGGATACTGCTGCACCGCTGAGACGCACCGGATACTGCTGCACCGCTGAGACGCACCGGATACTGCTGCACCGCTGAGCTGGAGTTGTACAGCAGCTCCACTGGGGCCAGGCGGATATTGTGCAGAAGGATAGAATCGGGCCTTAGAAGAAACAAATAGATGGTGGCTGAGAGAAGCACTGAAGGAGATGTTTGAAATGTAATGTAATGGCGGATAGTGGTGCAATACAGACAATCATCTTCTTCGTCTTCTTTTGATGAAATAACTAATGTAAGACTACTATTATTTATAAGCCGACATCGCCTTATGAGGTATTTTATACATTTGCGGCCCACTTTGTTCCTTTTCTTAAATTGCATTTATTGGAATAAAGGTAAAGGGACACAGTCAACACGGAAATCTTATGGCTAAGTTCAGCCGGAGCGTATAATAAGGGAGGAAAGCAACCGCCCACCCCCCCCTTCTGGGCGCCATAGGCTCCCTTATCCACTGAAGGCGCCTTTCATGCATCGAAGGCGCCGAAGGCGCCTCCGGTTTATGAAATGCGCCTCGCATTCAGCAAAGGGCGCCAAAGACAACCTTCCCTGAATGTGAGGCGCGTTCCACTGAATGTAAGGCGTGCTCCGATACCCCCAAAGGCACCCTCCCACATACCTCCAAAGGCGCCCACCGATACGACATCTCTGAAGGTGTGCTCCCACATAGTCCAAAAGCACCCAAAGAGACATATATATCCGATGCCCGCGGGCGCCCTCCCTACATGCCTCCAAAAAATGTCCTTCGCTGAATGTGAGACGGGGACGCATCTGGTCTCACAGAGGGCGCCTCTGGAGCTATTTGGGAGGGCGCCCTCGGAGATGTATCGGAGGGCGCCTTCGAAAGTACTATCTTTGATGGGGCTTTCAGGGGTGTATCGGAGAGTGTCTTTGGAGGCGTGTGAGAGGCCTCGTTCAAAAGTGTATCGGAGGGCACTTTGAAGGATGTGGGAGGGCAAATTCAGATGTGCATAGGGAGGACGCCCTTGGAGGTATGTGGGAGGATATTTCAAAGTTGCATCGAAGATCACCTTTGGAGCTCTGTGGGCACTGGGGTGGCGCCTATAGAAGTGCTTCGGAGGGTGCCTTTGGAGGTATGTAGGAGCTGGAAGGGCGTCCTCGGAAATGTATCGGAGCCTACCCCTCCCCTTCGCTCAACAACACCTTCCGCTGACGGCGCCCTCATGTGGGGTTTTGCGCTCTCTTGATAGCTTGCTCTCGTTCTTGACGGATTTATAAATACGCCACTGAGTTCGACTATTGATGTTACACCTATTGCGTCATTCGCCTAGCAGACTGCGAGGGCGCTTAAAACTCCCGGGATAGCTCCCAACGATGCCAGCGAGTCCTGAAGGTGAGAGCGGGTATGTCGGCTGATGTACCGATCTCGATGGCGCCAGTGTACATACTGATGCTGGTACCACCCTGACGATAGCGGTTGGTGTGTCTGTACTGGTACCTCTCAGCCGTCTCCGGCGGCGTGTCTGCCGGTGGATGGCGCTGCTCCGCCGAGGCAGCCCGGGTCGTGTTCCCAGGCGCGGCGCTGGTCGCCGGGGACGTCCTCCCACTGCCTCCTGCCGCGATAAAATTCGTGTGGCTCCGGCCAGCGGCGGCACGGCGGGAGGGTGGGAGCGCTCAGCAGGGCGGCTCGCAGGCGCCGCGCCACAGGCCACCGCCGCCCGGTCCGCCGCGCACCAGTCTGATCAATACACAGGCTGGCTGAGGAAATCCTGCAGCCGCTCCAGTGCTACGCTGACAGTCCTGCTACTCCAGTGCTACACCGACAGTGCTGCTACTCCAGTGCTACGCTGACAGTCCTGCTACTCAAGTGCTACACTGACAGTCCTGCTACTCCAGTGCTACACTGACAGTCCTGCTACTCCAGTGCTACACTGACAGTCCTGCTACTCCAGTGTTACACCGACAGTCCTGCTACTCCAGTGCTACACTGACAGTCCTGCTACTCCAGTGCTACACTGACAGTCCTGCTACTTCAGACACACTCAGACAAATCGAGCAGTATCAGACACTCAAGTGGTACGACATGGAAAATGCGTCGTGACGAGATACACACAGGCAAAAGTCGATTGATAAGAATTTATAATAAAAAATATTACTTTTCTGGAACGCTTTCCACATTTAAGCCTCAACCAAACACAAATGGGTAAATAAATATTATGAGAGAAATCCCGGGAAAAGAAGTCTCGTTAACTTTGTAGTTTGTTGAACAAAAAACATTAAGACATGACGTGTCCAGCGTTAATTATCATCCCTCTCAGTATTAGGAGAGACATCCCGAGGAAAGAAGTTTCGTTAACTTTGTTGAACAAAAACATTATACCATGATGCGCCCAGCGTTGACTATCATCCCTCTCAGGGTTTTGAGCTGATCCCAACTCCATATGCTCCGTCTTCAACCGGTCCCCGCTCCGTCTGGCCTGCTCTGATCGCTGGACCGTAGCTCGCGGCACCCTGTGATGGGTGATTTCAGCCACGCTGAGAGCGGATAGCTCCGCACATTCCGTCCCAATGTGCTGAGACGGGTCTCCACTCGCTCCGAGCCGCGACACATCACAGCCGCTCGCCACCTGAGCGCGCGGGAGGCAGGGGCCGCGCCGGGCGCGCCGCCGCTGCGCGCGGGAGGGGCAGCCTTTGACGCCGCCGCGCCGCACGAAATATGCGGCGATCGGCTGCACCGGGCGCCGGCTAATGAGATTGAGACGAATGTGAGACGGGCGTGCCCGAGAGCGGCCGCACGAACCCTAACCGGCCAGCGCCCGCTGAAATATTCGGCAGGAAAATTGCCACGTGATGCGCAGCGAATGGCACCTTGGACACTTTTCAGCGAGGTGCGCCGAAAAACAATGACACTCGCCGAGGCTGGTGTGGTTAGGGGATAACTAGGCAGGAACAACGGCGGTTCAGCCAGGGGAGAAGGTGTTCAGTGACGGACCTGCTCGGACCAGGTGAACGACAACACACGATGACGAGCAGAATTGACACGATGATGCGGTTCGGAAAAAGCATCTTTCAGTAATGGACCCTAGTGAACCTAAGCAGCAGCATGACACTTAGTCCGGTACAGGACAGAGCGCATAGGTCATCCAGCCTTTGCGATCATCTCCTGAACGGACGTGACAGAGTTGCCTGTACTGTGCGGGCCCTCGCCACCTGTCCCGGTGTGCGTGACGCGCCATTCGCCGCCACCTCGTTCCGCTCCGTGCCACCGTGTGCCGCCCATCCGCTGCTCCGGAGCGACCTGCGTAGACCGCCCCCCCCCCGCTCCACCTCACTAGAACACACACACCGCAACACATCCCATTACCTAATAAACGTCGTTATCATTTCATAATGGCATAACTGAATCCCACTTCCCAGCGCAATAATACCATCTTAAACAAATTACCGTTTTTGCCGAGCGGGTCGGTTGTTTTTGGCCGTCACGTTTGCCGCATGGGCGGAACGGGTGGGGACTGGACGATATTTTTATTTGCCGGCCGGTGCCGGCCGCACCGCGCTGGCTTTTTGTTCTGGCTCGGCGAGCCGCGCTGTCTGGCCGGCCGAATTCCAGCGGGGCAGGCTCAATAGTGAAGGGTTGACGCCGTCGGCCATTAACAAGAGGGACGGCGCAGCGGCGGGAGGCTCGGAATGCCCGCCGCGCCGACAGATGGTATCGGTGCTCCTCCCGGCCCGCCCTGGCCGGGAGACCCCCCCCCCCGCCCCTTATAGCTCAGTCACCCACATTCTGACAGTCCCCTTATAGCTCAGTCACCACCGCCTGACAGACCCCTTATGGCTCAGTCACCCACTGCCTGACAGTCCCTTTATAGCTCAGTCACCCACATTCTGACATCCCCTTATAGCTCAGTCACCCACATTCTGACGGTCCCCTTATAGCTCAGTCACCCACATTCTGACAGACCCCTTATGGCTCAGTCACCCACCGCCTGACAGTCCCCTTATAGCTCAGTCACCCACATTCTGACAGACCCCTTATGGCTCAGTCACCCACTGCCTGACAGTCCCTTTATAGCTCAGTCATCCACCGCCTGGTGACTACATATGGAGCGGTATCAGACTTGCCCTGCGACTACCATAAACAAAATGAAATGTCTAACGTAAAATACCGATATGTTCAATCCTATCAAAAGGGAAGTCAAAAAGTCTGTATTTTATCAAGACTTCAAGAAACACTGATTTTCAAGTCTCGGGAGGATTTAATGTTTCCAAGAACCCCTTATTTGAGTGCTTTTGGTCCATGCATCTTCTGGGAATCGCTTTATGTAACATAAATCCAACATTTTTCAGTATCCTGTGGCAGTTTTTGTCAATAATTTAACCTCGGCACACAGCAACACAGTACAGCCTGTCGGCTGATTCAGTACCAACAGTGTCACTAGGGTCGGACTGGAGTCGGGGTCGGGCGAGAGGTCACGACGTTACCGCTCGGGGTGACGCACTGGGCTGAGACTAGGGTTACCACTGTTTGTGCTTGCATTGGTAGTCTGAATCGGGGGCATGACAAACGGCTTCTTGTTGTCGGGGAAGTCAGAAACATACATATGAACCAGCAGTTTGTAAGCCAAGCCGTGACTAATAGATCGATAGAACTTCGGTTTGTTTGCTACAGCGAAAGTAATCATTGAAGACTAATGCAATTTGGAGCAATAGGGAAAAGTTGGCCCCCAGTAAAGTTGGCCTCCCCAGTAGAAGCTCATAGTAGTTCCAGTTTGCTGCCGCCATACCAAAGGCCTCCAGCCAGTCAGTGTCCGGCTGAAGGGTAGTCGGGTGGTGTGCGGCGGGTCGCGGGGGTCACGTCTTGTCGGTGGGCCGGTTGTCTGACCATCCGCCCGGAAACTCGAGCAGCGCGGTCCGGCCAGCCGGGCCCTCCTGATCGCTGCCGCGTGAGTGAGCGATGTTCGACGCTCGGTCCGACGCACCTTCCGCGTCCTCAGCCACGGCTTAGGGCAGGCAAAACAGGCCAGAGCAGGCGAGCACGCGACGCGGAACATCAGAGCCGCGGTGACATCAGAGAGAAAAGGCGGCACGGATTTCGAGAGGTAGGACGCGTAGGCAGGCGACCCGCGGCCGCTGCCACGGAGAGCCGCCGATAGGGGCAGACAGGGGCAGGAGACATGGGTAGATTCGGAAACCAATTGCCGGGATTCTGAGCTGAGGACACTGTTTCTCGCTTCAGACCACGATAGACAGGACGCAGACCAAATGCTATCGACATCGAAGACAACAAGTGAGGGGAAATGGCGTTATGTAGAACGCTTGAAGTTTAAAAAAATGCATGACCTCGGTGTATCAACGTTTATAGAAGGAGCCGCGTTTCGTCTCCGGTGTGCTGCCGTCAGTTTCGTCCCATTCCCTGAGCCCTCCTCACGAGTTACAGCCAATCTCGCCTGGATCCGCCTGTGAGTGACCTTTGGACAGCCCGCCGCTCTGGGCCTCTCCCGGTGGCCTGCAGTGACACGTACCGGGTGTCATTACCAGTGACACGTGCACACGTGTCGTCCGGCCGCGGGGCCGGTGACACGTGCCGTGGTGGCGGTCACGCTGCGCGCTGCCCCCCCCCCGTCCTGTTATTACGCGCGTCACATGTTGTGACCTGTCGGTGGCTGTGCCGGCCTGTCCCACTCGCCGCCCATAGTAGATCCGTCCCACAGGAACTCTGACGCCTGGCGCGAGCTGAGCACTGTCAGCGGGTGTCAGCAGGTGCAGTGTCATACGCCACCACAAACGCCAGAAAAAAACTACTATGTGCACTTAGTATAACAGTACAAACTTCATGACTTACAAATGTTGGCACAAAAACGATACTGTTATACTTTACAAGGCTGTTTGTGCTGTTTTAGGTTAGATGTGACGGTTTGTTTGATATTTATAGTAGTGCTTCCTACAGAACAATTTCGTGTATAGTCTGTCTTCACTCTGTCATATATTTTCGGCTCGGCTCGGCTCGGCTCGGCTCGGCTCGGCTCGGCTCTGGCCGGAACTGTCGGTGGTGGTCTCGAGTCCGACACGTCCCGACGGGGAGCGGCGGGGCCGGGCCGGGGCCAGGTGCCGGCTCGCCGCGACTGATTGGACATGTCGGGAGGGCCGTGAGAGAGTCTCCAGGTGGTGGCGGAGGTGTGACACGGCCCGCTCCAGCCCGCTCCGCCGTCGAGGGACGCAAAAAATGGCCCACGACGCCCGTTCCCACAGTGGAAGAGAAGTGCCGCGGCGCTGGCGTTGGCGCGGACAGCGGAGACGGTGACGGCAGGGACAGCGGAGACGATGACGTCAGGACAGTGGAGACGGTGGCGGCAGGGATAGCGGAGACGGTGACGTCAGTACAGCGGAGACGGTGGCGGCAGAGACAGCGGAGACGGTGGCGGCAGGACAGCGGAGACGGTGACGGCAGGACAGTGGAGACGGTGGCGGCAGGACAGTGGAGACGGTGACGTCAGGACAGTGGAGACGGTGGCGGCAGGCACAGGACAGCGGAGACGGTGGCGGCAGGGGAGACGTTGGTGGCAGGACAGCGGAGACGATGACGGCAGGACAGCGGAGACGGTGACGTCAGCGGAGACGATGACGGTAGCGGAGACGGTGGCGTCAGCGGAGACGGTGACGGTAGAACAGCGGAGACGGACCAACATCGTTAGTCAAGAACAGAAAGTAGTTTAGCTAAACGGCACGGCGTGGCAGGTAAAAAAGGACCCAATAGACACCACCATTCAAGTGTAAGCCTCCGGTATTCACTTCGTCTATATTCGTCACGTCTGCAGCACTCTCCCAGGACTGAACACCGCCTCCCTCCATGACGTCCCCGATGACAGCGAGGATTTTCCCTCGCATAATTCCTCGGATACCTGGCGTCTCTGTAGCACATCAAAGTAGCTCATGGAATGCCTGTTACTGCTCTAACGACGGCTGCTGTCTGTGCGATACTTCAAGCAGCTGTTCAAGCAGCTCCAGTGGCGAGTGGCAACAGAGAAAGCATGGTGATGGGGACGACGGCCGGTGCCGGCGATGACTGCAAAGAACGCTTCTTTCGTTTCTTGAAGTGAATTGTCGTTCCCCTCTGTCCTTGGATCCCGTCGAATCTTACGACAGAATCAAACACTGGGGTCATAGCGGATCTCTGATGAAGCCTTTAAAAGCTTCATCAGAGATCTCAGTTGAGCTTCTGAGAATATTAGCTGCGGGCTAAAAACACTCCCCGATGAATGGCGATGAATGGATTGCTGGTAAATAACAATAATAGCCAAAAGTTAAACTGTATTTGAACCATAGGCGTAAGAAGCGGGGGGAGGGGACGGGGGACGCGTCCCAACAACCTTTTCAGACTTAAACATTACGCCTATGGGCGTTCCATGGAAAGAATATACCTCCTTCAAAATGCCTCCCTCTTCCCCAACTTCCAGAAGGTGGCGACGCCGCTGATCCGAACCCACGCAACATAGCCTGGATCCGGTCAATACCTCGCTGGTGCCGTGCTGCTGAGTCGGTTCAGCCGCGCTGCCGCGGCTGTCAGCCGGCCCTCTGAGCCACCTCTCGGCGCTGCGGGCCGTCAGCGGCCGCCGCCGCCGCCGCCACCGCGTCGCTAGGTATGTCTGGAATGCTAAAAGGTTACGGTAACGCAGAGTGACAGGTCGCATTTGGAGCGGCTGCCGGAGAAATTGGAGGAAATTTGGCGGCGGCGCGGGCGGTGGTTCTCACGACCGAACGGCTGGAGACTACGGAGCGACTAGAGTAGAGGCTAGAGAAGTTTGTAGGGAGACTCATGGAGAGCGGAGACTATGGATGTAAAGGGGAGACTACAGATAGCGCAGGGAGACTCGGGAATACTTCCGCAGGGAGATTGTACAAATTGCAGAGGAGACTATGGATATCGGGAAGATTTAGGATGTTATAGGAATATTTGTTGAATATCGCATGGAAATTATAAATATATTAGGGTCACTCTGGAGCTGGAAGGGACACTGGAAACCGCATGGGATAGAATAATAATATCATAGTGATAAGACGAGGAAGAACAGAGGGAGTGTACGGAGATCTTTGGGAGACTACGTGAATCGCAGGGGGCCACCGTGGTGACAAAAGCACTTCACAAACTGCGGGAAGACAGCCGAGTCAATGGAAGTAATGATTCCTTCAAGATGGTCAAGATCAGGGCTCTGGGATATCGCTCGTACCACAGAGGGATTACAACTGTGGTGGCTGATCTCAGTAGGATACGACCGATCTCAAGCGTTACAAACCCAGCGACAGCAACGAAGTATATGATACAAACCGATGTCAGCGCATTCTTTCTCACACGACCCACGTCGTGGATATACTCAACCCGGTTTGAGTCACCGCTTTGGACCAGCGTTGTACAGTGACATAAGCGGCGGCGGCCGGGTTGCCCCAGATCGGGTCCTCACGTGCTGGACGTGCCCGGCACGTGTTCCCCTTGCAGTGGACTCCGCTAAACGGCTGCACTGCAGTCCAGTAGCCGGCCACGTCATTGTGTAACACCGCGTCACATCGCGTCACACGGCGTCCGTCACGCGGGGAACTGGTGAAAATCGTCACGCGGCCGCATATGCCGTGCGTGGAGGCGGAATCACGCCTGTCCGCTGTTTTGGGCTTCTGTCACCACCGCCCACCATCCTATCATAGCCGCCCACTATCCTGTCCCAGCCGTCTCTGGTGTGCGGCTCTGCGTGACTTGGCTCAGCAGATGGCAGCTGGTGATGTGACCCCTGACGTGACCTCAGCTGACCTGGCACGTCAGCTGGCTGATATGTGGCCGTGATAGCTGTGACAGCAGGGGTGATGTGACCCCTGACGTAACCCCAGCTGACCTGGCACGTCAGCTGGCTGAGATGTGGTCGGTAGTAGCTGTGACAGGCAGGGTGATGTGACCCCACATGACGTGACCTCAGTCTGACCTGGCAACGTCACAAGCTGGCTGAGCTTGCGGCCGGTGATCAGCTGTGACAGCGGGGTGGATGTGACCCCGACGTAACCCCGAGCTAGACCTGGTCACTCAGCTTGGCTGAGATACGAGACGTGATAGCTGTGACAGCAAGGTGACGTGACCACCGTGACATGACCTCGCAGCTGACCTGCTGGCACGGTTTTTCAACTGGCTGAGATGATGGCCCGTGAGTCAGCTGTGACAGCAGGTTGCGTGAGCCCTAAGTGACCTCAGCTGACCTGACACGTCAGCTGGCTGAGATGCGGCCGTGATAGCTGTGACAGCAGGTTGACGTGACCCCTGACGTGACCCCGGCTGACCTTTCACGTCATCTGGCTGAGATGTGGCCGTGATAGCTGTGACAGCGGGGTGACGTGACCCCTGACGTGACCCCGGCTGAACCTGGCACGTCAGCTGGCTGAGATGCGGGCCGTATAGCTGTGGCAAGCAGGTGACGGTGACTCAGCTGACTCTGACACGCATGCAGCTGTCTGAGATGCGGCCGTGAATAAGCTGTGACAGCAGGGTGACGTGACCCTGACGTGACCATCTTAGCTGAACCTGGAACGTCAAGCTGACTGAGAATGCGGCCGTGATAGCTGTGACAGCATGGTGACGTGACCCTCCGACGTGACCTCAGACTGAACCTGGTAATCAAAGCTGGCTGACATGTAGCCGTCGATAGCTGTGACAGAGGGTGACGTGAACCCCTGACGTGACCTCAGCTGACCTGGCACGTCAGCTGGCTTGATATGTGGCCCCGTGATAGGCTGTTTCGCACAAGGGCAGGGTGACGATTGACCTCAGCTGACGGCTGACACGTCAATCTTGGCTGAGGACTGCGGCCTGTGAATATTCGCTGTGAACGATAGCCAGGATTGACGTGACCACCTGGACGTGACCCACGGCATGATACTATCACGTCATACGGGCTGGAAGATGTCTCGATGGATAGCTGGACAGCGGGGGTGACGTGAACCTGCGTGACCCCAAAAAGGCTGACCTGGCAACGTCATCTTGGACTGAGATGTGGCCACGTGATAACTGTGACAGCTCGGCGTCCTAAGCCGATGCCGTTTCTCCGAGCCGCCGCCGCCGGCGTACCCACGAGTGATCGAGTGGAGTCAGCAGACGGCAGACCCAACGCTCAGACAAGCCTGTCCAATGGGCTATAGAAAACGTGGTCTATTCCGGCACTGAAAAAGACAGAAGAAAGTGGCAGAGAGAGCATTGACACAATCCACAGGGGCGTAGACAAGGGGGGTACGGGGCAATGCCCCCCCCCCCTGAGCAAAACAAATTTACACTATATAAAATGAGATTCTCTGACGACCCGACCCTGCCCTCCCGGTCAACAACATATGGCTGAGGATAAAAATTTGATTCTACCACCGACGTGCGCCACCTGAAAAAAGGGCTACGTGCCTGACGATCAGCACCTTGCAGTGCTGACGGGCGATTGCGGTCAGTGATGTTGGTATGATTATGCCCGCTTCTTCTTTGTTGACAGTTCTCAAACTCATATCACAAAGAGGTTAAACAAAGAGGCGAATCCTGCCTCAGTTAGGAGACAATATAATCAAGATGAAAAATGCATGCACGGGTTTGGTTATAAATATATAGGGCTGGTAGCCGTCTTTTGTTCACGGAACCCTAGGTACGCTATCATTATTGCTACACTAAAATGTACATAAGCGATCGATGATACAGAAAAGTCGCATTCACTTCAGAAGAATCACTAGTACTACACATTTACCACTGACCACTGACCAGTGACCACTAACCGTTATCAACATACAGGCTTGCGTTACTACATCACATTTGTATGTTGCGCGGCGCAGACAATATCAATACAGGGTGACACTGACAGTCGACAGGCAGCAGAGTCGCAGCTGCAAAAGGCAACTCTGTGGAGGTATATTGCTCGTAATACAGAAGCAAGGGACAGCCAAGCTTACTTTTGCATGTCATGCTATCCATTTACGTACTCACGTGTCCAACATTTGGTAGTTGCGTCTAATGCTAACGCATGCAATAACAAAGAGATTTTCCTTATCGATCAGCCTGATCCATGTTTGCTTGCTTGCTTCCAAGTGCTTATTACAGAGGGAGCAATAACTTAAAATAAAATGAGTTATAGTAACCCTAACCCAATTTTCTTGTCGTCATTTTCATGTACGTTCACGACAATAATCATTTGGATAACAGGCTCTTAGCTCAGGTACTCAATGATGGCAGGCAAACAGTACAGGCGGCAAATTAGGAAATTGAGCAAACATACGCTAGGGACTGCAATAATAAATTGTGTTGATTAATTGATGCACGGATTGTAGCTCTTTCACTCCTGTATGCCTGCACATGCACAAAAGGTAATACAATATTTGTCCTTTTTTAATAGTGCCGTATTTAATAGCCTGCATTTACTAAATAGCCTCGTCATTTGGACAAGAAGCATAATAAAAGGATGTTAAATGTTTATGGAGGAGCATAATTATTTGATAATTGCAGCTCTGTCAAATCAAACTAACTTAAAAATGACTCGCTTCATAAATGCTACTAAACATTGTCATATACCTACATAAAAAAGTATGCTTCCAATAGTTTACTCTGCGAAAGAATACCGTCCCAGCGGATACATCTGACGTATATATAGCTATTATTTTGAGGGAAGGCATTTAAGTTTTACTTATTCAATATTAACTTATAAATTAATAATATAGACATAGATATATCGGATAATTGACTATACTATACATTAGTAACAATCGATTTATACTATATTTGGGGCACCTGGTATAACGATCGTCTATATGAATATCATATACTGAGAATAGATTTAATACCGAAATCATAAGAGATATATTATATAATGGCGAAATTTATTGCCAATTAAATACTAAGTAAATATTACTGCAGCTGGATTTAGCAACTATTATTCTCGAGAAATAATAAGGAATTCTGATGGCCTGGGCTTGGAAATCGAACGCAAAACCAAATCTATGATAATTAATAATTGAAAGAAAGTAAGGTAGATGATAGTACGTATAAGTCGTTTGATAAGCATAACTCTATTATGATTAGTGTATATTGGACTATATAATCATTAATCGAGGTCTTACCGGAAGTCTAAATACTAATAGTATATTACAATAATATGTTGGTGATGCCTTGTCGATGATATAGAATTATTAGATATGACTATAATCATTATAATAGTATGGACAGTAACAGTGAATACTACTTAAGTATATCACATTGGGTAATACTATAATAGTATCAGTTATGACTGTGAGAGTGTGAGAGACATAACATTGATCCGAAGAAGCTATTATAATTGCTGTCCCGGGTGTAGTCATCTGAATATGTAACATCTAAATCATCTGAATGTATAACGCATGGGGAGGCACGTGTACAGGACACTCGGACAGCGGACGTTCATATTTACCGTGATTAATACCGCTGCTGCAATCTCCGCATAAATTATCATCATGTGGACCACTGGGCCCATAATTTCGGCTTATGATACCGCTGAATATCGTACATGGTGACCAGCGGCCTATTCATCGGTGACCAGCTGCCTTATAGACACAGGTGATAGACACAGGTGATAGACACAGGTGATAGACACAGGTTAATAAGGGTCGCTAGATGAAATCGTGATGATTTAACGGGACAACCACTCATGTTTGTAGTACCTACTGTGCATATTCCGTAAGTTAACCGTGCATGCATATTACATATACACAGAAGCGACCATCGCATTTCATAATACAATATAAACATGCATAATGTTAATTGTCTCTAACATTGTATATAAACTCTGATTCAAAATGCGTTCCAGCTGAGATCAAGACTTCAAAGATGTATAGAAGGAAACTAGACTGAGGAAATTCATTTTAGCTTGTCGAGAATCACTCTACAATGTTTTCTTAAAAAGTTTAGAAGGTCGACGTGTAAGAAAGCACCCTCATTTGAATCCTCCCAACCCAGCTAAAAATCCCATATTCGATTAACTTTATACCAAACCAATTTGACAGTGTTAACTGGGTGTACACAGACGCGATACCCGAGAAGTAATAACTAACCAACATACTCATGACCAAGGCATGTCCACCCAGCCATAGCCTCCGGCCTCCGAGCCAGCTCACCCTACTACCCCAGATTGAGAAGAAGTGAGGAGTGGAACACAGAGCAGACGGACCATATAGAGCCGGCTGTACGACTTCAAGTGAGAGCGCACTACCAATATATAAATCCTGAGGCAGCGGCTCTGATCTAAAATTTGACATATACCATCGCCTCGCGCCACACGGCACGCCATCACCCGCCATGCTTCATAACCGTCAACCGTCACCGTCCACCAGGGAGCACCGTCACCGGCTCAACCGAGTCACCGGGCCATCGCCGCACGAGCCGGACCTGATCGGGAAAGCGGCGAGCCACACACGCACAGGCTGTGACGGCGGTGGAAAGCGGCGAGAGGCCACCGCCAGCTAACTGTGTTTGGGCGTCACTCGACGCTGGGGTCGGGTGCCGTGTCACCGCACAAAGGAGGATGCATTTCATTAACCTCTCAACGCGACCCGGTCGGGGCGGGGCGGCACTCCGCCGGCCGTGCCGACCAGGAACTGGAGCGGACCGGTACGCATCGGAAAACGCCGCCCCAGGGGACAGGGAGGTCAGGAGAAACACGGGTAGATACCAGAACTTACCGACCCCGAGGGACAGGAAGTTCAGGAGGAACAGGACACACCAGAACACACCACCACGGGGGACAGGGAGTTCAGAAGGAACAGGTTCACACCAGAACACAGTACACACCACCACGGGGGGACATAACTGGGGCAAGGGTAGGTCAGAGGAACCTATATGCATACAAAGCAGAGATCACACATGTTGCCCTGCATTTTCGGTTTTATTCTACAAAAATAAACTCCCTGCGAAAATCTATCTTTGCCTCCCCGTTCCACTCCGCATCACGTCTCCAGGAGGACGCAGTGAAGGCCTCATGGACTGGAAGGATCGAGCTGGCACTAATGAATAGAGGAACACACATCAGGAGGCCCGTTCCGGAGGACGAATGGAGTGAAGGAGAAAGCCATCCCACGCGCAGGAGCGGTCATGCCCGGCGCTACGCGACGAGCGCCTTACCGCGCGGACCCGACCATTCACAATGGCTATCAGAGCGAGCGCGCCGTCCGGCCCGACAGACTGAACTTAATTTACAGAACAGATGCCCCGAGAGCCATGTATATATTACTTATTTTTTAAACGCACAGGCGATGTAATTTCCGCCGGCTACAGCTGACCCGGACAAATTTGTTTTCATCCCAGGCGTACATCTATCCAGGATTGCGCCACCAAGTTAAGTGGATACCTCACGGCCGCCGCCCGCCTAGCCTTGTCCTCCGAGCCCGCCCAGCCGGTCAGTGGTATAGTGAGCTGCTGCAGAGGCGCCATCCAATGGTTACCTGGTCACCGGTCACCGGTCACCAGTCACCGGTCACTCGTCACCGGTCACTGGTCACCAGTCACTCGGTAACCGGATACCGGTCACTGGTCACTAGTCACTCGGTCACCGGATACCGGTCACTGGTCACTAGTCACCGGTCACCAGTCACTCGGTCACCGGTCACCAGTCACCAGTCACCGGTCACTGGCCAACAGTCACCCAGTCACCGGTCACCGGCCAACAGTCACTCGGTCACCGGTCACCGGGAGAAGACAGTAGCAGTTCGGCTATTACCTGATCGCCGGGGGCGTTCGGTAGCCGTTTAATTACCGCCTGGTAACTAAGAGTGACCAGACGTGACTTAGCATCACCAGGTTAGCCTATTCCGGAGTCAATATTATATAGCCTCACTGGTTAGCCTCACTAGTCTCGTAGCAGTACGGACTGGTCCAAGCTCCGCCCGACCGTACAAGGTGGCAGCCATCTTTGCCAGCGCGGCCTCCTCCTCTCAGGACCAGCTAACAGCGGCAGTGGCGGCGCAGCACCCGACAAATCCGGCGCAGTCATCTTGCCGTCAGCGAACCGCCAGCTGACGGAGCCGCGCCACCTAATGACGCTCTGGCGACGATTCCAGCGCTGAGACGCCGCGATCTATGCGCCGCACCACGCCGCAGCAGTGACTCTATGCGTCACTCCATGCCACAACTCGGAACGATCTGACGCCGGGACGACAAAGACGTCTCCGACACCACCTCCGCCTCCGCCACCGCCTCCGCTGCCGTACCCTTTACAACACACACAGGTAATTACGCCAGGCGAGCGGCTAATTGAGCCGAGCAGAATTGAGCCCGGATTGTTAGCTTACAGCCGTCGTAAATATCGGCGACTGCGCACCTGGCGTGTTCTCAGCCTGTTGGCTCGTGTAAGCGGCACGCGAGTGGGAGCTGAGCGGCGGCCATCGCGGCGCGTTGCTGCCGCTCCCGTCCCGGCCCGCCACACTAATTGCTGTTACGTTTTAATTAACAAAAGGACGACAAAGTGGAGCGCGGGAGTGAACGGGCCGCAATTAGGGCCGGGGACGGTTTGCGAAACGCCGCCGTCGCAGCATGCTACACCACAACATTATGTAGGTAGTGCAGCATTTCTGCATTTTGCGTAGATTATACCTACCCGTTTCAACACTGAATTACGTCACGGAAAGACATGACCTGACCTGACCTGTGGCCGGGGACAGTCACGCCTGACCTGAACTGACCCATGGCAGAGACAAACACACCTGACCTGACCTGACCCATGGAAGAGACAAACACACCTGACCTGACCTGTGGCCGGGACAGGCACACCTGACCTGTGACTGGGACAGACACACCTGACCTGACCTGTGGCAGGGACAGTCACACCTGACCTGACCTGTGGCCGGGAGAGACACATCTGACCTGATCTGTGGCCAGGACAGACGCATCTGACCTGACCTGTGGCCGGGGACAGACGCACCTGACCTGACCTGTGACCAGGACAGACATTCCTGACCTGACCTGACCTGACATGTGCGTGGTCGGGACAGACACACCTGACCTGTGACTGGGACAGACACACCTGACCTGACCTGTGACTGGGACAGTCACACCTGACCTGACCTGTGGCCGGGAGAGACACATCTGACCTGATCTGTGGCCGGGACAGACACACCTGACCTGACCTCGAGGACAGACACACCTGACCTGACCTGTGCCCGGGGACATACACATCTGACCTGATCTGTGGCCGGGGACAGACACATCTGACCTGATCTGTGGCCAGGACAGACGCATCTGACCTGACCTGTGGTCGGGACAGGCACACCTGACCTGACCTCGAGGACAGACACACCTGACCTGACCTGTGGCCAGGACAGACGCATTGGCCTTGCCTGGTCTCGGGGGACGGTCACACCTGGCATGCGCTGAACACTAATTGCCGGCGTGTCAGAAGCGGCAGCGGGGCCGGGCGAGGCGCGCCGCCCCCCGCTGTCAGTGCAGAACGGCACACACAGCACGCCGCGCCACGCCGGCCGCCGCGTCCAGCCGCCACGTAGCAGTATATATGCAGCATCATTTTCGGCCGCGCCGCAAATACGGTCTTAATTACGTCGTCCGAGCGGCGGGATCGATGGAGCCCGGAGCCGCGGGCTCAAAGGCGCGCTCTGCGCCGTCCGCCGGTCTCTGGCGGCAGCCATTGACCGCGTGAGTCGTTAGTCGGCGTCATTAGAGAAGCGCGGCGAATATGTCGCCGCCGCGCCGATAGCGCCGCCACCGCGCCGATAGCGCCGCGGGACGCCGCCTGATTGGCTCATTAGTCGGCGCACAGAGTGAGTTTATTGGCACTGCGGGGTTACCAGCGGACGCGCCTTCGTGCAGCACAAGTGTCCTCTGGCAGGGCGCCCTGCCAGCAGAACTTACCCTCGGCGGTCGCTGGGTCTGGCGTGCCCCCCCCCCGCCCGCCGGCACGCTGTCGAGCTGGATGGAGAGGGAGGTGACCCGGCCAGAGCGGTCCGGGAGAGATAGAGCAGACCCTGCAGCAGCACCAGAGCCGGCGGAGAAGCCCCGGAGAGCCGCACAGGCCGCCGCCACACGTGCCGTATCACCGGCCGGCATCTCCGCACCGCAGCTGAAAACAATTACCCGCCAAATAGCCGGTTTCGCGCCGTCCAGACGCCGGGACGCGAGCCGCCGAGCGCTGTCGTCGGCCGCGCGACGTTGTCATTATCAAATACACAAAAGAGCCTGATAATTGACGTCGGGGCGGGCCGCGGGAAGTGCATTTACATTTTCTTGCTGGTGGGTGGCGGGCGGCGGGCCGTGCGGAGGGCTTTTTGTCGCGCGGCTGTCACGGCTGGCAGCGTGCCGTGTCGCAATTAGAGGGGCGGCCGCTCCGCTGTCCCGCTGTACCGCCAGCGGCGACACCCAGCCGACCTTGACCTGTGAGCCGGGATGGCACGGCGCCGCATAGTCTGCAGTGGCATCACTGGGGCTGAGTCAGTCCCCTGCAGACCTCTGACCGGAGTTAGTCCTTTGCAGACCTGAGTCAGTCCTCTGCTGACCTCTGCTGACCTGAGTAGTCAGACCCCTTTTGACCTGAGTCAGTCCCCTGCAGACCTCAGCTGACCTGTGTGGATCCTCTGCTGACCTGAGTCAGTTTCCTGCTGACCTGAGGAGTCCTCTGCTAACTTGATCTAGTCCTCTGCTGGCCTGAATCCATCCCCTGTTGACCTCTGCTGACCTGAGTCAGTTCCCTGCTGACCTGAGGAGTCCTCTGCTAACCTGATCTAGTCCTCTGCTGGCCTAAATCCATCCCCTGTTGACCTCTGCTGACCTGAGTCAGTCCTCAGCTGACTTCACTGACCTGTGTGGCTCTGCTGACCCGAGTCTGTCCGCTGCTGACCTGAGTCGGATCCCTGCTGGACCGACCCACCCCTCTGCTGACCCTGTGTGGTATTGGGCTTCACGTCTATGCGAATTCCGACATTTATCGTCTGCATCTCTCACGCGGATCCAAGCGGGAACAGAAAGATCTGCCAGTAGCCAGAATCGAACTCGGGATCCATGGATTCCGAGCCCGACACTCTACCGATTGAGCCACCCGGACGGCTCCAATGACCCGACCCATCCCTCGTCTGACCTATCACGTATCCACATTCCACACCAGTCAGAACCGACAGAAGAGCGACATTTGCTTTGACTTGTATTAGAGCAAGAGACCCAATGATAAATACAGGCGAGTACCGCACAAAATCACAATAATTGAGAACAGCGGTGATTATGGAAGCCACACGTCTGCCGCAACAATTCGATCAAAATGATAACTCAGCTGGACGAACTGTACTTCCACGAGCTTCACACCAACAACTGACAAATGAATCAGATGGCGAACGGAAGGTTTATCGTATAAATGATTATTGAGACCAGCACATCCAGCGATCTCCACACAATACACGGCGCGTGATGCTTTGCACCATGTTCTCACACGGAACACGAACACCGGCCCATCCCCATCTAGTCAATCGAAGGCATATGCTCACCCAACTACTCAATAATGTGCTATAAATATGGGCAGACTGCGCGACCCTTACGTTCACCGTTCTACAAACATGCCGGTCATCGCACATAACGCACTAGCCATGGAATCTCAAGTCAGCCCAGATCAGTCAAACCGCTCACTAAAAGCACCATTCGACGCAAAGTGCACCTAGCGGCCGCTAATCGCCCAGATCAGTCGGACTTCTTGGCCTTTTTGCCGGCCTTCTTCTTGCCGTTTTTGCTTGGCTTGACGGCCGGCTTGACGTTCCAGTAGTAGAGGACCTGGGCGGCGATCAGACCGTTGGCGAGCGAGGCGGCGATGAAGGTGACGATGAGCGTCGTGTCTCCCGTCTCCTGTATCGAGGTGAAGATGCGCGCCACCGACCCGAGGAACAGCAGCATGATCGTGACGGCGGATAGCTGGCCCGTGGAGCCGGCACGGTAGTTAACCCCCGCCTGGAGCAGCTGTGAACAGGAGACAGATGTCAGGTCAGGTCAGCTGGTCCGTGGAGCCGGCACGGTAGTTGGCCACTGGACTACAGCACGACACGACGCTTAACGATGAACAGCCAGGTGATGAGCACGAAACGGCGAATGGATTTCACAGCCGGACGGCGAATTCAGTCCACAATCTCACTCCAGTAGATACAGGAGTCATACGAGTACGACACCACTCATGGTTAGACAGGGAACAAGTACAGCGTAAGACCAGTTCAGGCCAACACACAGTATGAGACTCCCACGCCGGCAGCACAGCAGTCGGAACATAGGCGTAGGAACGTGGGGGGTCGCGGGCCCCCGCCCTCACTTTTTGGCAATTTGTTTTGCTACTATCAGGAATTTTACGTCGTGATAAGTGTCTAAGGGCAACAGATTCACGAAGACGAAAAGAGCTTAAATCTGCCCACCGCCACAGCCGTGCAGATTTCTATGCAGATTCTGCATAGAGATCCCGCGTAGGGGGATTGAGCTCCCCTCAAAACGGGAAAAACAAATCCGATGGCGCCGTCACTTTTCGTCACGTTCCTATGCTCCTGAGTCGTGAGAAGTCAGCAGACCAGAGACCAGAAAGTAGTCGAATAATCAGTCAGGGAGACATTTATCCGGGCCACGGATTAAACGAAATGCCTGGTTTGATATGCTCCCCGGAATCCTTCCATTGGCGTCATAATTGTTTCCGATAGCGATTGCCGAAGAGACAAGCGTCAAAACATCGAGACACCGCTGCCGCCGCAGCTGGCACCACCCCACACCACGGGTGCGCCGTCACCACAGGTCACGGCCGTCAACAGTCGACGGTCCCGCCTGGCTCGTAGGCGAGGCATCAACACTGAGTCAGTCCGCGTCATGGTAGGCGGGGGGAAGGAGGGAGGGGGGCTACCCGGGGCTTGGCTCATCGCTAGCCAACGCCATCACTGGGGAGAGGCGGGGCATCGCAGGAAAGGCAGGTCGCACCACCTGACGTCGTTGAAAACACAGTCAGAAACACGGTCTCTACTAAAACGAACACATTACGACGAGACATGTCCTATCCAGACTCGCCACTGCCTCGGGCAAACTCTCGCGGAGCGCCGCGCCGGGTTCATAGCCAACGGGTGGTCGCCACTGCGCCCTCCCCGCGATTCAGCTCGACCGGCCCAGTTCAGACCGGCTCGCGATGCATTCGGCGCCTCGCCCTGCCCTATCATCTGCTCGCGCGAATCACCATAAACAACGGTCTGATCGGCGGTGTCGGTACCGCCGCCGCCCCGCGTCGGGCTGATTTATATGTGAACGCGACGAATTAGGGAGCAGGACGGCATTCCGACCGGGCCGAGAGCCGTCAGCAACTGTGTGCTCTTCGAGGGCTGGAACACACGGCCGTCAGCAGTCGTGTGCTCTGAGAGCTGGAACACACGGCCGTCAGCAACTGTGTGCTCTGAGGGCCGGAATACACGACTGACGGCAAACAGAGCTCTGTGAACTCTCTAGGATCACAGCTCTGTGACATGACAGTGCATCCAGTCCGAGTAACTGCAAGTCAAGTGCATGTCGCTTAGACGCATGCTCAATAACCGCCCGCAAAACTTTCCTGCAAAACAAAACAGAGCAGTCGAGAAACACAGCAGCCCAGCCGTGGTCTAGATCCGCAGTGACCGATCCGACGGCACGGACACGGACGGCACGGGCACGGTGTGCGAACGGACGCTGCCGTGTGCGCCGGACAATAAATGTGAGGCAGGACGCCACCACAGATGCGGCGGTGTGGTCAGAAGGCCGCTGCATCACACCGCTCCCGGGAACAGCAGACCCGGCCGCAGTGCAGACCCAGCCGCAGTGCGAGGAGGAGAGGCCAGGTGGAGCGGCTCAGATCAGAGAGACCGGCGGAAGTGGTGGTCCGTCCCCGCAGACCACAGCGTCACGAGAGACCAGACTCCCCGCCGGCCAGCCACCGAGCCGTTGCTATATTCCCGATATGTTTTTTTTCCGTTTGGGAGCCGCAGGGTATCACAGGCACAGTGTCGCCACTGCAGATCGCTAAACCTCTCCCAAGACGCCAGGGGCACAACTTCCCAGCCTAGCTCTAACCCTCACACGTACGAGACCCCGTCAGGTGTACTTTCTCGGTTTCGACACCCCTCTTCCTCTCCTCTGGGTTTTCTGCCGAGCCCTCCTCTGGGTTTCTGCCGAGCCCTCCTCTGGGTTTCTGCCGAGCCCACAGGAACGCCACCGATAGTGCAACTCACGGCCGCCTCAGCCCAGGTGACTGGTGGCCGCCACGGCAGGCAATCCATCACCGTCGGCCCGTCAGCGCGCACAGAGCGCTTCCCAGAACGGCGGCCCACCGCGGCTCACTGATTGCGCAGCAGTTCGGAGGAGGATGGCACAAAGCGCAGACGGCGTCACGATGGCTGAGGGAAATACAACTGCCGCTATGGGCGCGCAGCAAATACTGCATGCATGGGCTAGCTATGATGTCAGTGAGCATGATGACTTCATTAAATAATAATTATACCTTATATCCGCTCAAACACTATGAGCACAAAGCGCAGACTGCGAGTAATGCCATACATACAACCGAAAGCCTTGGCAGCAACCATACAGAAAATTATAACACCTGATTTCTGAACTAGACATTCCTCAAAGAACGATTTCCAGGATCAGCAGCGAATATTGTCGCCACCCGCCTCAATATTTCGCATTTTAGCAATACGCATTGCACCAGTTGCGCGCCGCTCCACACAGACCGGGCTGCGCCAGTCACAGTGCAGTACACCACCAGTTCCCCGCCAGGCCTGCCTGTTCCAATCAGGCGGGGTGGTCGGGGTACCGGGACCACCCTTCGCTGCGGCCGCCTCTCGACGCGGCTCAGATAGGTATCGGGCGGCGGCCACCGCTGCGCGCCCCGGGGCCCAGTGCCCACCGTGCGCCGCCACCGCCGCAGCCACCGGTGGCGGTGGAGCCGATCAAGAGTGCTGTTTTTCAAAGCATGCTATAACAGTTTGTGAGAATTCGAAGCAGGTTTTAGTTAATTGTTTATTTTGGAAACTATCGACCAAGAAGC
The DNA here is from genome assembly GCA_014673585.1 of Semibalanus balanoides. Lineage (NCBI taxonomy): Eukaryota > Metazoa > Arthropoda > Thecostraca > Balanomorpha > Balanidae > Semibalanus > Semibalanus balanoides. The sequence continues at coordinate 104,516 of VOPJ01003237.1, forward strand.
CGTGTAGTGCCGGAGTTGGCGGCAGGGACAGTGTTGCGACTCTTCTTGAAGCGCGCAGGCACGGAAGTTGAATCAACATTCTAATCACGGGCCATGCAAATGTTGGATACAAAGATTAACTTCAACTCCTTTTACACGCAGAAAATAACAAAGATTCCAACATCGTCTGGCTCACAAAATTATCGCGAAACCCACCAAGTGCCTGTAGATCAGAGCTGGGGCCGGGCGATGTTGGGACTCCGGGAGCCGCCCCCGGCCAGCTGTGGTATGGCACGTTGCGGTGCCGCCCACCCAGGCAGCGGGACGATCCACCTGTCGGCGGGGTGGCGGAGGCATGCCGGGACCGCGGCCGACGCGCGGCCCCCCGCTCCGGCCACACCCGATACCATCTCCAGAGGTCCACGGCCGCCGCGCGCCGACCAGGTGCCGGCGCACCACACGACACGAGGCGACCGCGGGCGGGGGCGGGGGCGGCCGATCGGTGCCGCCGATACGGCCGGCGTACAAATCGCTGGCACGACAGCGACTTTGTCAAAATAGTCGGACATTTGTTTTCAGGAGTTCGACCCTGACCACCTCCAGACCTCGACAAGGCGCGATTATCGTCCCCATGGGTCGCACGCTCCGCGAACCAGGCGTCACACGCGGCACATGCGACAATAGCTCACACCTCAGGAGGAGAGTACGTGATCACATTAGGGTGAAGTAAGAGATCACATTTTAAGGTGCGGTTCATGCCGGTGGGAGGTCACGGTCTAAAGAGAGACAAGTGAGAGGTGACAGCTCTGATAGGGGTGAGGGATTGGGACATACGGGAAGCCCCTGCTCAGAGTGGGACGGATGGACGAGTGGGAGGGCAGGACAACGGACGGTGAGAGTGAGGTGTCACGGTTACAGGCAAACAGGCAGCGGAGAGGATACTGAGCGACAGAGGTGAGGGGGAGTGGAGTCGGGGAGAGGCAATAGAATCACACACTCCACTGGGAGAAAGAGAGGTGTCCTGCTCCCTCCCACAGAGGTGAGGGTAGTGTGAACCCGTCAGGGAGGAGTGAGTGAAAAAGCACACATACTGGGAGAAGAGAGGTGTCTGTGCTCCCTCCGTGCAGAGTGATTAAGCCGGAGTGGAGGTCGGGAGGAAGCAAGTGAAGTCACACATACTGCGAGAGAGAGCGTCTGTGCATCCACCCGGTCAGAGGTAGCGGGGAGTGTGAGTCGGGAGAAGGCAAGTGAGAGTCTAACCCACAACTGGAGAAGAGATGTCCGTGCGTGCTACCCCTCCTCCATGAGTCGAGGGAGTGAGGTCAGGAGTGAGGTTGAGTTGAGAGGTCCGAGCCAGCAGCAGACACCGGACGCTTGAGTGTCACAGGTTCCCCTAACCAGGGGGGTATTGCCATCGAGGTCAGGAGTGAGTGAGTGAGAGGTCACACATACAGGGAAAACGGGTGTCCGTGGCTCCCTCAGCTAGAGCAGAGGGGAAATGGAGTCATGGGCGAGTTAGAGTGAGTGATGAGGTCACAGCAGCAGGAGCCGGCGCGATGCAGCGGTTCCCTACACCAGGGGAGGAATAAGACCGGGTACAGGGAGTGGTTGAGTGAGAGGACAACAGGCAACAGAAGGAGCCGGCCTGAGTGTCAGCTATGTTTCCCACACCAGGCAAATGTGGATGAGAGGTCAGGGATCCGAGGGTGAGTTGTGAGGTCAGAGAGTGCAGCCCCGAGTAACGTCCACAGGCAGCAGGGAAGCCGGGGCCGCTGAGTGTCAGCGGTTTTCCCCACACCAAAGGGGGAGGGAGTGCGAGGTCAGGGAGTAAGCAGTTCGAAGAGTGAGAGAGACACAGCAACAGCGGAGCACGGCGCCTGTATGTCACGTTCCCCCACACCAGTGGCCCCCAGTGGGAGGTCAGGAGTGGCTGAGTGAGAGGTCACAAGCAACAGAGCCGAACGCTGAGTGTTCTAGCGTTCCGCCTACACCAGGGGAGCCAGTGGAAGATCGAAATGCCTCGATGCAAACTGAGTGAGTGAGAGTCACAGGCAGCAGGAGCCGCCGCTAGAGTGTCACGGTTCCCACTGCTCAGGTGGGAGGAAGTAGTGTTCCAGGTCAAGCGAGTGAGGTGAGTGAGAGGTTCACAGGCAGCAGGGAGCCGGCGCTGCAGTTCAGCAATTCCGCCTGCGTCAGGGGCACCCCAGTTGGACCGTCAGAGAGTAGCTGCGTGAGGGAGAGGTCACAAGGCCAGCAGGTACTCGGCCGCGTTTCACTAATCCCTGAGCGTGCTAAATGTCTAGCGTTCCCCCACACCTCAGCAACCTCACCGCCATGATAGCCAGAGAAGTGTTGACTCAGACGCCCGCTCGCCCCCCCCAGCGCCATCACCCGCCGGGAAAGCACCGCCGACTAATGGCGCCGCGATTGATTGTATGAGCACAAAGTGGACTTAATCGTCCCGCAACCAGGTGACTGGCCACATTTGCATAATTTAAGGTTGTTAGATGATTGTGCGGACCTCCCGGAATGATATAAAGCCCGTGAGCAAATATATCCATGACAAAGCGATTCACAACCGGCTGACTTTTATCATTAACGGTATCCGCCGCGCGCAGCTCCGCGCTGCGGCGACGTTGCCGTTGCCAAACGACCCGACCCCGCTGCCAAGACGGATCCGAGCAAACCGAGACTGGCCGCAGAAGGGACCGAAATGGCCAGGCCAATCAAGGCGGAGCTGGCCGAGCTGGGGGCCGCACAGAGCGCGCAAGCATGCCGCCGAAGCTGGCCGAGCTGCCGACCTGCCACCGCTGTTCCCAAGAGCTGCGCCGGTTATGCGGGGTAACGAGAAGCGACTCGAAGCCAGGCCAAGCCGGGCCGAAGCTTATTGCGAGAACGAGGCATGAGAATCGAACCGACCGAGCGCACACCCATCAGCCCTCGACGTTGAGTCTCCCCGCCCGCATCGCAATCTCATTTTGTCTCGCCGATCCGAGCGTCCATTAGCTGTGGTAGAGGAGCTGTTGCCGGCCGCCGGGAGAGCATCGCTAAGTCAGACGTTCTCAGGCATTCCAGCTGCGGTAGGTGAATCGAGTCAGAGCCGGCTGAGGTCGCGATCCGGTCCGCTCGGGACCACCGGGACCACCGGGCGACGGAGCTGGACCACCCCGCCGCCGCCGCCGACGAGATTTTAATAACAAGTTACCGGAGCGACGTCGGCCGGTGGTGAACAAAAGGCTCGCGCCGGGCCCGCTCCCACGACGGCGCACATTTCTCAGTGGCGCTTTTGTCTGGAATTCATCTCGGCTCAATCCGGTCGTCATACGTTCCCATCGCTAACTGATCACGTCGTACACGTCGTCGGCTCAAAGCAGAGCCACGAGGTAAAATGTATTAAATCGATTCGCCGGCCGGCGCGGCTGCTCGCGACGGCAATTCGGTAACGATATATGCCGCCACACGGTGGGTAATGGGTATGCTATGCACTGGTGCACGGCGGGTCAGACGAGGGGCCAGGCGGCGCAACAAAGGGGGCGCGCCGCGACCGGCCGGCACCGGCAGAGGTCAGAGGTCACGCCGCACGTGCATAACCTCTGACACGCGCATCGCGGCGTCTGCGGCGGCGAAAAACAAAGCCAGCGCGCCGCCGCCCGGCCACAATGGGAGGATCGATCTCTAAACCTTATTGCCCATGATTATACGCCCAGCATGCAACATAAATTTAACCACACTTATGACAAATTCCCCGCTGTCACGGGCGCGGCCGGCAGACTTGGGTAAACACGAGGATTCCGCGTTTTCCGGCGGCGCGCCCGGCCTAATGCGATCGGCCACGAACATTTGTCGGGCAGAGGGAGCTGGCAGGTTCCATGATAAAACACATCCGTCTTCACCGAGTTGGACAGGCAGTGCCGCCAGCCGCTATTAAGACGTCAAACGCAATGGGAACGTTTAAAAATCGCCTCCGTCAATGTAGCGAGGTGATAGAAGACTCGGCGGCGCATCCGCGCCGCGGGCGGCGTCAAAACTAACCGACACGACCGGTCGAACCGCATATTACTCGCCGGCGCAGACTATCTATCGTTAACTAGGCCCGATAGTGAAGCCAGTCCCCAGTACAGCTGGCTTATTCACCAGCCACACGATTCCTGACATCGGCCAGTAACGGCTTAATGCGATTTTAATGGTGGAGCACAGCCACACATACATATACACACTAACACGGGAACGTCTTCATCGTGCCAATGATTGCCGACACGGCCCCGGTAATGGTTTGTGAACACCTACAATCGGGTCCGCGAGTAAACATGCCGCTACAACCAGTCATCACAAGCCGCAGCGTGAAAGAGGAGGACCGGAACTGCCATCTACAGCGGGGAACATTCCCCATGTCAGACTTCAGAAGCCTCAGCATACATTGGGACGACCAATAGATAGTTTGCAGGATCCGCCTCCCTCAGAGCAGGACCGCGGCAGGTCAGACGAGGTCAAGGCTGGCGGGCGGGGGGACGGGGGGGGGGCAGACCACCGGCGCTGCTCGGCCGTCGATACCAATCGGTCTGCTGGGGTCGGCTGGGGGTCCGCCGGGGGTGCGCCGGGGTCCGCCCGGGTCCACCAGGGTGGGCCGGGGTGGGTCGCCCGCAGCGGGACTCCTCCGGCGCAGGGTGGGCCGACCATTTGTCACAGCGACGCGACGACCCCGGGGGGCGGGCCCGTGTCACCGCGTGACACACACCTCACACACTGGGACGGCGTGACGCGGCGCGGCCACATGTCACACATAAACCTCGCATGTGTACACAGCCGCTTCATATACATGTCATGTGCACACGGGTAGCTCGTATGTTACACGAAGCTACGAGGACGGTTATACGACGCATGGCGATCGAGTCAGGGGTTCTGAACTGACGCAGGGCACATTCGTAACGGAACACCGTAAAGCAGTGGCGGATTTATAAATCAGCCGAGGGAGGGAGGGGGGCACATGCTTTAGGAGTACAATTCACCATTAATAAATACAAGAACCATATAGACAATACTTATAAAACCGCATGCATTATCAATAAAAAATCATTGTTATCTGGAAATTTACACACAAATGGTGTTCGTGCCGAATGGATACAATATATTCTGGAGCGCGCCTTCGGCGCAAAGGGAGGGGGGGGGGGCATGCCCCTTTAAATACGCCACTGCCGTAAAGTGATGGCTGCAGCGAGTACACTACGACTGGATGATACCCATCCAATGTGCGTCCCCAGCAACCAGTTAACGCCTGAGACGCTACAGCCACTCTAAATCATCCCACATTTGTTCACCTATTTTTAATACACTTTAAGTACACACCACCGCGGCTCCGACCTCCCAGCCGGGAGACGTGAACATTCCCAGAGATTCCATCACACTGTCCAGAGAGCACCAACAAAACAGATGCGGATGCTGGAATTCCGGACAACAATGCTGTCGGCGCCTTCACGGCCAGCGAAGTCGCCGATCCGCCACAGACGCGATGTCAGGAATGCTCGCCATCCTAATTGCAGCTTTCATCCACAGAAAACTGGCCACAATTTCCACATCCTTCTCCTAATTGAAAATGACAGATCACCAGCCTCAGGCGAAACAACTCGAGAAAACAAACTAACCGAGGAGCGGGCCGCCCACCGACAGGCGAGGGCAGGGGACTAACCGAGGAGTGGGCCGACCACCGATGGGCGAGGACGGGCGAGGACGGGGGACTAACCGAGGAGTGGGCCGACCACCGACGGGCGAGGACGGGGGCAGGATCGGAGCCTGTGAGTTACCGGGGAGGTCACCTCACCGGCACACCAAGCCACATCCCATGGAGGGAGCAGAAACAGGACGAGGGAGGAGGAGAAGACGAATTCTACGGAAAGCGAATGTCGTGACCGACTTACTGAAGGAGGGTGAATGGATAAATAAATGGAACTAGAGAAGGAAATGTCTTTCACCAACAGTTTTATTTTGCTGATTTACAAGAATAAATTTCATTTTATTTGTAGAACACATGTAGATGAAGTTCTCCTGTGGTCAGACGTTGGTTTTCGTATTAGTTACTAGCCGTTTTCATGATGGATTATTTTGCGCGAAATGTTTTAAAACATTTTAAAATGCTTTACAATATTTTAGCAGTAGCCGTTTTCACGATGGACTAATTTGCGAAAAAATCACCCTCGCCCTACGGGACCGTTAGGCGAGGGTTAAAACATTTCTCGTAAATTAGTCCATCGTGAAAACCGCTACTATTAAAACATTTTAAAATGTTTTAAAACATTTCGCGCAAAATAATCCATCGTGAAAACGGCTACTGTCACGTTCAGCGATTCTTTATAGCTCACACAAAACAATGTTTGAAAAAGTGTCTCACTGCAGCTCTGTGCGGCGGCTCGGCAGGCCCTGTCTCTCTTCCTGGATATACGAGCCCAGCGACTCTCCCCACCTCTCCGGGGGCGCAGTCGTGCTGACGATGCCGGCAGTACCACCGGCGGCGCGTCCCGTTCTCCGTCCCGTCTCCAGCCGTCTCCGTCCCGTCCCCAGCCGTCTCCGGCCGTCCCCAGGCCGTCTCCGGCCGGCACAAAAGGCCGGAACGAGCAGTCCCTCCCCCGGGTCCGACCCCGACCTCGCGTGGCCGCCAGACCGGGCTTCTCCTACCCTCCCCTCAGGCGGACTGCAGCCAATACCACTGGCGCAGCGAGCCAGGCGAGTTGCGAGTCACAAATCTGGGCCTCTTGACGCAACCTCATGTTTCCCATCGGTAAAAAATGCTTACATCTGCATCAGTTATATGTTGACCCATTCAGACTTGTGATACAAATAGATGTATTGTGCTGCCATGGGTGCAAACTACAAAGGAATGAATACAATACTGTGCAAATAATTGTACTTAATTTATTTTCCATCCATCCATTTCACTTCACTTAACAAGATCATCTAGGATTGGTGCGAAATTTGAGTACGTTTATATCAAGCGAAAGCCGACTCAGTACATGACATAACACAAATCAGCATAATTTCCTACAAGAAAAGGTCTGGACTTTAAGCTATGGGTAACTGTATCCTATACAAAATGATGTCCAGAAATTTTCATTTTCAGACATACCACTGATCGACAACAATGGAGTAAAATATATGGGACTATAACACTTTTCAGGTACCACACAACTCATTGCGTCACCAACTCTCCAGTGTAGCGGCACCGGAAGGAAGCCCGTCTGCGAATTTAGTAATGCAGACAACAATGTACTGGATAATGTTATGTCAACAGCATACAATGACTTTGTATGCAAAATTTAGATGTGTGCAGTAGGGCGACAATTGTATATGTGGCAAACAAATAACATTTATAATTTGTATTGGGGCGCCCCACAAAATATGATGGTAGCAGTGTACAACTCCATATGCCAAATTTAATTGAAAAATGTTAATATTTAGAGGTTGCGCAATGGGCCCAAAATGTTCCCACATAGAGGCTAAGTACTGTTTATCACCACCTACCATAATAGAGCAGGCTCCCGCACCACGCTCAGCATGTATGGAACGGATCAGACTGGTTCTGGTTCAGCACCAGAGCCCACTTTATCGGTCAATTCCATGGACTTTCCCACAGCAGAACTACAGAACCCCAGTCTGCCGGGTGAGTCGAGCCGTGTGACCCCAGCACCGTTACAGTTCAGTCTGACTGAACTGTACAGTTCAGTCAGTCTCCGGATGACGACAGGCCCGCAGCGGCCGGTACTGACAGCAGCCCCCACCGACAGTGACACGAGTCCCTAGTCTCCACCTGACCGGGACACGAGTCCCCAGTCCCCGCCTGACCGGGACACGAGTCCCTAGTCTCCACCTGACCGGGACACGAGTCCCTAGTCCCCCACTGACCGGGACACGAGTCCCTAGTCCAACTCAACCTGACCAGGGACATCACGAATATCGGCTAAGTCTCACCTGACCGGGACACGAGTCGCCTAGTCTCCACCCTACCGGCGACACGAGTCCCCCAGTCCCCGTCCTGAACCCGTGGACACAGAGTCCTAAAGTCTCCCGAGTACCGGCGACACGAGTCTCTAGTCCCCCAACTTGACCGGGACAGAAACGAGTCACCTATTCCCAGTTTTAGTCTCCACCTGAAACCGGGACACGAGTCCACTAGCTCTCCACCGACGGACACCCTCTAACGAAGTCGCTAGGTCCCGTGCGACACCTGAGCGGGACGATTGCGAGTCACCTAGTCTACACCCTGACCCGGGACACGAGCCGCTAGTCTCCACCTGAACCGGGACAACGAGTCGCCCAGTGCCCCGCCTGACCGGGACACGAGTTCCCCTACGCTCTCCACCTGACCGGGACACGAGTACCCAGTCCCACGACCGGGACACGAGTCCCCAGTCCCCACTGACCGGCGACAACTTGGGACGGAGTCCCGCAGATCCCCGCCGTGCACGCGAGAGGGAACACGAGTCCCAGTCCCCTGACCGGGACACGAGTCCCCCAGTCACCGTCTCAATCTGACCGGGACGCACGATCCCTCCAGTCCCGCCTGACCGGGAACACGAAGTCCAGTCCCACTTGACGCGGGACACTGAGTTACTCCGAGTCGCCCCAACTCAGAGACCGGAGAAGAGTCCCTCAGTCCCGCCTGACGCGGGCACACCGCAGTCCTGGAACGAGCGAGACATGCCACGGTACCGGCCTGACCGATCTGACTGACCGCAGGCTACAGAGGCTGCGTCCCGGTCCTGCCCGGCCAGCCGACCGGCGGCGGCGCCCTTTGTCGGCGTCACAGACCTCAAATCTGCTGATTAACCCCGAGCATTTGCATAATAAGACAAGGTGTAGAGAGCGCCGGGGAGGGGCCGCCGCCGGGATGCCGGGCGTTTTTACCAGTGCGGTTGGCGTGCCGCGGACCCCCGGTGAGCGGGGCGGACCCGGTCACCCGGCACCAGGTCACTTAGGAGCACACATCGCACCACTTCCCGGCGGCGGCGCTCCAGCGGCGGTGCATAACACACACCGCCGGGGTCACAGGTCACACGTCACCCCTGTGATGTCCGCCCCGGTGTGGTGCCGCGGTCGGACGGCACCAGTGGTGCTGCGGTGGTGATAACGTGGTGCTGCGGTGGTGATAACGCGATGCTGCGGTCAGCGCTGCTCGCCGTCAATACGTGCCAAACGGCCGCGCGCGGCCCGACCCGGAAAATCACGGCCACTAAATCTCCCCGCCGGCGCCGGCCGTTTTATGTGGTGTCACAACGGTGATAAGTGTGGCTCTATAAAGTTTATCGTTGACATAAACCGCTCCATATAGTGCAATCGCACGGCGGTGCGCACCGCTGCGGGGCGCGTCCCAACGCCTTCACAGGCAGATTAGCGTTTTTGTGCCGACATATATTCGCCCCAAACCCCGGATCGACATTTAATGGCGGTTTTTCACCCGAGGAAAGGGGATCATCCCCAAACTTAGGAGCGCCTGCTGGTACATAGGGGGGAACTATGGGTGCCGGCGCGGTCCGTGGTGCATTCGACCACCGTAATTAACCAAATGACGGGTCGGCTCGTCCAGGGCGGCTGTTTAATCAGTGGCTACCGCCGCCGCCGCTCGCCGCGGCGGAGAAACGCAGAGACGGGAGCGGCGCCGGTCAGCCGCCCGGCCCACTCGAAAATTTCACGGCGGCAGTCAACGCACCATTTTTCATACAGTCCTGACTGGTGTAATTTGTTTAATCGTACACGACAGTGGCATCAGTAAACAAAATCTTAATTATTCATTAGGTGCGCCACTGCGGCGGCGCGCGGCGATAGTATCGGGCGGGCCAGGTCAGCCGGGTCAGCAGGGGTAACGCCACCGTGCGCCTCTGGGACGCACGCCGACAGAGGGCACCGACCGACCGCCGCCGCCAGCCAGGCCGAGCACACGTCTAGATCACTCAGACCACCTGTCCGGCGGTCCTTGATCAAGACGTCACTCACTTAACCAATTATTAAAGGTTATGTTCGTGCACATGCTGGCAGTAAGACTAAGCGGCATCGCATGGCCGTCCGGCGTTAGCCAACTCGGCCTAGCCACCCCAACGCCACACGTCATCGGCGCATCATCTCAGCGAGAGATAAACCAACAGCTTAAACATCGCTCCGCATTACCACACCGCTAAACAGGACGGCCGCGGGGAGACGGACCCGATAAAAAGCCTCAGAACTGACCGTCCATGGCATTAGCTGCATTCCTAACTCATTCATCGCGGCGGCATTCCGCGGCCCGAGTGCAGCTATTACGGCACCGTCTGTCAGAGGTGGTGAGCCTGCAGCCAGCGGCGGCGGTAACAACACATGGCCCACGCCGGCCCGGAATTCAGCTCATGGCAAACACGCGGCCAGCTCTCCTCTCTCGCACCGGCGCTTCACCGGTGTAACGTGATATAATATCTCTCTCTCTCTCATCTCCTACTCTCCTCGTCGTCTCGTCTCTCTCTCTCCTCATCCTCTCCTCGTCTCTCGTCCTCTCTCTCTCTCTCTCTCTCGTCGTCTCCTCTCTCTCTCTCTCTCCCTCTCCTCTCTCTTCTCTCTCTCCTCTCTCTCTCTCTCTTCTCTCTCTCTCTCTCTCCCTCTCTCCCTCTCTCTCTCTCTCTCTCTCTCTCTCCCTCGTCCCGGCCGGCAGGAAATCTGACACACTATCAACTGACAAGCGTCTAATCAGCAGATTCAGCGGCAGGGCCCGGTGGGTGGGGGGGGGGGGATGTGGCAAGGTGTCGTGTAGAAAGGTGCGGGGAGAGATGGGCGGATTGATTGCTAATAGCGTACACTACAAACAGGAGACGAGGTTCGGCTAGAGCCTGCCATGGGGTGCTAACCAGGCGGAGAACGGAGAACGAAGACAACTGTGTTTCTTCATAATTTCAAAGGCTTTAGGATATCAACATACTTTTGAAACCAAAGTATCAATGCCACTTAAAGGGATAGTGCCGCCTCCGGAGGATTTCTAAAAAGCAACTTAAATTAATGGTAGGAATTAACAATCATGTATGCTCTAACTCAAACTTGCCCTAAAGCAATGTATCGGCAAAACATTTGTATTATTATTATTATTTTCTACTCCAAAACGTTGATCCCAGCTGAGCTCAGCACTAAATTCAATATGGCTGCTCTCATCCTGTTTTGGCGCAACTATTACGTTTCCAAGTAGCGCGCCAAAAGCTGAAGCGTACGAATTCGCCAAGACTTGACCTTGAAAAGTATATCTGTGTTTTAAGGTAACGTCACTTAACTTTTACGTCCAAAGTCGAGCCACAGTCATTTTTACTGATTTGATAATGAAAAAAGCTAAGATTTTTGACAATATTGTTAACTGCACACACAGGCATTTTATTTTCAAAGTTCACTGACAGAATGGTGATGTCGAGTTTGCAATATTCAAAAGGAAACTATAGTACGCAAAAAAGTGATTAAAAATGGTGAGGAGGTGACTCCAGTTTTACGAATGGTTGCGAATCATTGAAAGTGCTAACGTATTTTTTTATCTAATGGGGGGGGAAGTTTCGGGAACCAGACTTAGCAGGTGAAATCGGACACGCTTAATCTACCAATACACACCAACAACTATATATTGGCCCGCGAGGTGGCACTCTCCGTTTGATAAGCAAAACCATGTTGTATGGTCTTACAGGACAGATAACCAAGGGTGCACTTTAATTGTATGTGTACACATGTCTGACATCACACGGCCAGTGATGTGCGACTGCGTGGAGCTTGAACACATTCTGGGATCCAATGCCTGGACTCTGATTTCTGGAGCCAGTGAACTCTGAATGCGTTCTAAATATTTTGCAGGTGGATCGAGTTGAAGCTCAGATAGTATGTTCAATCAAGGGATTCACTGGAATAATATAAAATCCGCTTCAAGGCATTGTCAAGGACCGAGGTCTACCAGATAAGATATGAAGATGCTGGAATTAACACGGCATAAACTTCAGATATCTAATGATTTGCTAGCCAATAACGAGATGAGAAGCTCGGTAGTCAAAATCGGAGCACGGTGTAAGCTCATTCCCTTGCCGCTGTCCTCAGCAGGGCCGGACAGAGAGCCACTCCTGCAGTCAGCCGCCGCCACAGCCCGTCCGTCTCTCCCAGCGGCGTGTGATCCCACTCCTGCAGTCAGCCGCCGCTCCAGCCCGTCTGTCTCTCCCAGCGGCGTTGATCGGGTCGTCTGTCGGCGGACCCAGTGGCCAGAGAGCTGTCGGCACCCCGGCGCGGCCTTCTCCCATTAGAGCGCTACCCGGCCGCTCCGCGGCGAGTGACCGGCGCAGCGCCGCGGACCCCCCTGGACTATAATTTGCCGGCCCGGCCGCGTCCCGCTGTGTAATTTGTCGAATTACCAGCCGGCCGGCGACGGCGCGCTAAAACAAAGCGGCCTCAGGACGAGCGTCTCATCTGCGAGTCTAATGAGCGTGCCGAGACGACGGCGGGGGGCCGCCCGGTGTCCCGCCGCCCGCCGATCTCAATTACACCCCGGACACGACACGGCCACCGGCCACCGGCACCGGCGCGTCTTCATCGGCTCCGACTCGACCAAACTCCGACCCGACCCGACGTCGACGCGACTACACCCGACTCGACCAGGCCCAAATAACTATCCGTCGACGCGGTGGTAACTCTCACCCTATCACACCAGCCTGACCAGCCGTCAGCATCAGCGACGACAGCGGACGCAGCTCAACAAATATCTACCAGTGAGCGAACGAACTTAATGATGGTCGGCAGGACAGGGGGCGTCGGCGCCGCAACAGGCAGGTCTCGCGGGCCGCCGCGGCGGTGACGGGTGCAGTCTGTCGCACCGTCGTTACTGCTGATACCTCGAGGCTCGGATAGCCAGAGGCAGAGGTCTCCCACGCACGGTACGGTACGGAGCGATACCGCTGCATGGTGGCGAGCTGAACTGGAATCATACTCCAGGAGCGTGGACACTGTTTTGTTTCGCTCTAAATGATACACTAAATGAACTTGAATTGCCCAATACGTGATAAGTGGGACTCAATCGCCTTGCACATATATCCGTGATCTAATACACGCTGTCCAAAGCAACACAAGCATAATTGTAAGCGATTGTCATGTTCAACAGGCAACAAACCGAACAGGCAACAAACCGAAAAAATCAAACATCAATTTATCACAACAATGCAGTTATTCGATTAGTACGAGACTCTTGGTGTAACTATTGATTTCATTTCACGGAATGAGCACAAGGGTTGTTCATGTTCAACAAGGCACTGCTTAGCAACAGGCAGCAATCGAATATCACGCCATAATCGCCGGAGCGGCAGCAGAACCGGCACCAATTGATCCAAACGCGGGCTCGGCACTCAGTTTAATAGGCCTCAGAGCGGAACACCGCTGAAAAATCATACTTGTCAAAACTTCCCAGAGAAAAATGTCCCACGAGCCTACCCATTGTCCTGATAATGGGGAAATAGTGCCGAAATGGACTTAACTAATGATCGGTTTGTGGAGCTCGGCATGGATTTCGTAAGGCCTCAGTCAGTTCGGGTGGGCTCAATCAGTTCTCGAAGATAAGGCGTTTCGAATGTTTGGGTGAAATAAAAGAAAGGGCATAATGCTGATGATGATTTGGGTTTAAGGGCGCCACAGCTACTAGGCTATACGGCGCCCACGAAAGAGCATAATTGAAAGATACAAACAACATAGACAGAACAAGATACAAGCAAATAACATTAGAATGTGGTTAGATTATTCATGTTCACGTCTCGAACATGAAATCCAAGTCCGGATATGGAGTAATGAACGACTGGGGCGGGGCAAAGAACAAATCCATCCGATAAACAACAGCTATCCCGCTGGCCGTCATCAGGGCTGAGTTAGATTCTGACATTTTAACAGCCTGTTCATATGCCACAGTGGGACCTCACTCTGTCTCCTGTTTCGTATCGTGAGTTCGCTGTTTTGTCCAGACTAACCATAATTCTCGAATGGCAATAGTGACCGCGTGCAAGGTCAGATAAGGTCAAATGACCGGCAATCCGCGTCCATCATAAAGGAATGCAAAACTCTCACTACTAAATCCTGCCGCTGACCCGGCGTTGCAGCATCGACCGAGGGGTCAGGGTTCACACGTTAACCACCGGTCAACATCTCGCCCTAACACCTTTGCATCTCAAAAATACCGCGGCGTGGCGACCTGTCCAGCCTTCTCCTGCCTAGCAGACTTCTCCGGCAAACACCGGAGCCGTATCTCAGAATACCGCGGCGTGCGACCTGTCCAGCCTTATCCTGCCTGGCCAGACTTCTCCGGCAAACACCGCGAAGCCGTATCTCAGAAATACGCGCGTGGCGACCTCCAGCCCCTTCTCCTGCCTGGCAGACTTCTCGGGCAAACACCGGAGCCGTATCTCAGAAATACGCGGCGGTGGCATCCTGTCCAGCTTCTCCTTGCCTGGCAGACTTCCCGGCAAACACCGGAGCCGTATCTCAGAAATTAACCGCGGCGTGGCGACCTGTCCAGCCTTTCCTGCCTGTCAAGAACTCTCCGGCAACACCGGAGCCGTATCTCAGAATACCGGCGGCGTTGGCGACCTGTCAGCCCTTCCTGCCTGGCAGACTTCTCGGCAAACACCGGAGCGTATCTCAGAAATACGCCGCGTGCGACCTGTCCAGCCTTCTCCTGCCTGCAGGACTGGCTGCCGGCAAATCCACCCGGGAGCCGTATCATCAGAAATACCGCGGCGTGGCGAACCTGTTCCAGCCTTCTCCTGCCTGGCAGACCTTCTCGGCAAACACCGGAGCCGTATCTTCAGAAATACCGCGGCTGGCGACCTTCCAGCCTTCTCCTGCCTAGCAGACTTCTCCGGCCAACACCGAAGCAGCACTGCCTCTGCGGCACTGGCCGGGGCTGCGCCAGGTGGGCACAACATCCGGTGACCCGTCGTAAACCTGCCACCGACACCGGGCCGGCAGGCGTCGCTGGCGGCGCGGACCATCACCCGCACCACTCCCCCGCCTCCTCTGAGACCACGAGCGGCGGCATGGGCAGCTCTCCTGGCCTCCGCTGCCGACCACGGCCTTGGTCGGCGGCCGTCTGACATGCCGACGCTCACGCCCGGCCGTCCGCTCTCAGGTGAGTCGTATATCGCGTCGGCCGGTGTCGGTCAGCGTGTTCTGTTAGCCGAACAGCCGGGGGCCGGCGTCGGACAGCCGTGTCGGCGGCCGCTTCAAACCGGCCGCCGCCGCCCGGCCGTGTCCCGCGCCGCACTATCTAATAGTTTAATTTCATATTTCTCGCACCTCTGCCTCGGCCGGCCGGACCCTAAATCAGCGCCGGCTCAAACAAACATGAACCCCTTCATTACGGCGGCCGGCGCGGCTATAACTCAGCGGCAAAATACACGGAGCGCGGCCGGCTGGGGTCGAGCGGAGCCGAGGCAGCGTGATGACACACACACGCCGACCGCCGCCCCGACCCACCGCCGCCCGCCCGGCACCGGTCCGCACGCCAAAAAAGGTGGCGGCGCGCGCAGGGCGCTCTGGCACCATCAATAAACCGGCCCGCCCAACCCACCTGCTCTCGGCGGCGGCGGGGCCCGCCGGACCCAGAGGACCCGGCGGACCCCCAGCGGACCTGCGGGACCCACTGGACATACCCGAGCCGCGCGGGTCCGCAGCGGCACGCAGACGAGGAATCTGCGGCTTCTGTCGGGCGAAAACAAACATGGTTCTGCGGCCGTCGGTCGGCGTCAGATCGCCCGCCGCAAAGGAGCCGCCGTGTTACAATTACCCCGAGCTGACGCATAATGAACTCGTACTCCGGCGGCGGCGCGGCGCGGTGCGGCGCGGTGTGGCGCGGCGGCGGCGTGTAGCGGCGCGGCGGCGCCTCAGAGATGGTAATGTGCGGCGGAGGGGGCCGCGTGAGGGCCGCGCGCCGGCCCAGTGCCCGAGGCTGACCACCAGCCGGCCGCCTAGCACTGGTAACTGGTAACCAGGTCATGTCCCAGCACTGGTAACTGGTAACCAGCTCATGTCCCAGCTCTGGTAACTGGTAACCAGCTCATGTCCCAGCACTGGTAACTGGTAACCAGCTCATGTCCCAGCACTGGTAACTGGTAACCAGGTAATATCCGACCGAGGCCACGGACTCACCCCTTTGTGGAGCAGAGTCCACAACTTACGCAGCCTGCAAATTAGCGAGAATGGGGCCAGCGACCGGAAAACGACATATCTAAAATACCAGAGTAAGGTTTTAGGGATGTTGGTCGGTAGACGCATCACAAATGCAAAGAAGAAACCAGGGACAGATGCTAACGCTACTGAGTTTTCGGATACACCAAGAGCTCGCCCGGAGTAGCATGTTCTGAGCACCTCAAGTTCTGCCCAACCCATTGACAAAATCAATAGTCAGAGATACCCATACTCATTGGATGAAAAGTACACGAATGCCGGTCCTGCATCTAGCTTTCCGATCCCGCTGCCTGATGTGCCACAGGAGCCGCGACAGGCGTTACATGGTGGACCATGTCACTCACAAAACTCCGCCGCCGCCAATTGGCACAGAATCACCAACATAACACCCACGCTGTTCCGCAGCACCAGCAAACGACATCCACCCACCACCGGCACCATACAGATTTCACCATACAGATTTCACATCAAACACGGGTCACCGGCACGCTCCGCCCGGGATCCCCACCCGAGAATCACAGCGCATCAGTGGCATACACGGTGCTCCGATGTGGGCTGTGATATCCCGCCATCGCCGGCTGTCGGCGGGCAGTGGATGGCCAGGGAAAAGGGCGGGTAAAATTTCCCCCGGGGGCCACGTTTTGGGGGGGGGGGGGCCTTTTTGGGGTCCCCGGGGCTTGGGGGCCGGGGGGGGACTGACGACCGCCGCGACGGAGGGGAGTCTGTAATCCCGGCACTGGACACTCAGTGAACAGAAGCACCAGCCAGTGAGCCTCAGTGAACAGAGAGCACCGAGCCATGAGCTCAGTGGAACAGAGAGCACCGAGCCAGTGAGCTCAGTGAAAACAGAGGAGCACCGAAGCCAGTAGCTTCAGTGAACACAGAGCACCGAGCCAGTGAGCTCAGTGAACAGAGCAGCACCGAGCCAGTAGCCGGTGTACAGAGAGCACGAGCCAGTGAGCTCGTGAACAGAGCACCGAGCCAGTGAGCTCAGTGAAAAGAGAGCACCTAGCATGAGCTCAGTGAACAGACAGCACCGAGCAGTGAGCTCAGTGAACAGAGAGCACCGAGCCAGTGAGCTCAGTGAACAGAGAGCACCGAGTCAGTGAACAGAGAGCACCGAGCCAGTGAGCTCAGTGACAGAGAGCACCGAAGCCAGTGAGCTCAGTGAAACAGACAGCACCGAGCCATGAGCTCAGTGAACGAGAGCACCGACAGTAGTTCCAGTGAACAGAGAGCACGAGTACAGTGAACAGAGAGCACCGAGCCAGTGAGCCTCAGTGAACAGAGAGCACCGAGCCAGTGAGCTCATGTGGAACAGACAGCACCGAGCCAGGAGCTCAGTTGACAGAGAGCACCGAGCAGTGAGTTCAGTAACAGAGAGCACCGAGTCAGTGAACAGAGAGCACCGAGCCAGTGAGCTCGTGAACAGAGAGCACGAGCAGTGAGTTCAGTGAACAGAAGAGCCACCTAGTCAGTGAACAGAGAGCACCGATGCCGTGAGTTCATGAACAGAGAGCAACCAGCAGTGAACAGGAGCCAACCGAGCCAGTGAGCTCAGTGAACAGATGAGCCACCGAGCAGTAAGCTCAGTGAACAGAGGAGCACCGAGCCAGTGAGCTCAGTAACAGAGAGCACCGAGCCCAGTGAGCTCAGTGAACAGACAGCACCGAGCCAGTGAGCTCAGTTGAACAGACAGCACCGAGCCAGTGAGTTCAGTAACAGAGACACCGAGTCAGTGAACAGAGAGCACCGAGCCAGTGAGCTCAGTGAACAGAGAGCACCGAGCCAGTGAGTTCAGTGAACAGAGCACCGAGCCAGTGAGCTCAGTGAACAGTGAACAACGAGCCAGTGAGCTCAGTGAACGAGAGCACCGAGTCAGTGAACAGAGAGCACGAGCCAGTGAGTTCAGTGAACAGAGGTAGCACCGAGTCAGTGAACAGAGAGGCACGAGGCAGGGAGGCTCAGGAACAGAGAGCACCGAGCCAGTGAGCTCAGTGAAAGACAGCACCGAGCCAGGTTGAGCTCAGTGAAACAGACAGCACGCAGCCAGTGAGTTCAGTAACAGAAGCACCGAGTCAGTGAAACAGAGAGCACGAGCCAAGTGAGCTCAGTGAACAGAGAGCACCGAGCCAGTGAGCGTCAGTGAACAGAGAGCACCGAGCCAGTGAAGCTCATGAACAGAGAGCACCGAGCCAGTGAGCTCGGTGTACAGAGAGCACCGAGCCAGTGAGCTCAGTGAACAGGGAGCACCGAGCCAGTGAGCTCAGTGAACAGAGAGCACCTAGCCAGTGAGCTCAGTGAACAGACAGCACCGAGCCAGTGAGCTCAGTGAACAGAGAGCACCGAGCCAGTGAGCTCAGTGAACAGAGAGCACCGAGCCAGTGAGCTCGGTGAACAGAGAGCACCGAGCCAGTGAACAGGGAGCACGGAGGCAGTAAGCTCAGTGAACAGAGAGCACCGAGCCAGTGAGCTCAGTGAACAGACAGCACCGAGCCAGTGAACAGGGAGCACCGAGCCAGTCAGCTCAGTGAACAGTGAACAACGAGCCAACAATGCGCCGTGGACAGTGGATAGCGGGCAGAGCTGCGTTCTGGCTGGGAAATCGTGGCACAGGTGATGCTACGGTGTGAACGGGAATGGGACAATACAAAACGTTCTGCAGGACAGGATAAGGCAAAAGGCATTACACAAAGGTGACGGAGCTGAGTAGCTGAGCAGGATGTGATCCAAAGCAAACTGGTTATTGATTCAACTTTTTGGGAACAATTCTATCACGATTCAGTCTGATTCAAAGCCTAAGCATCTCAAGTTCGGACGTGCCGTATATCGCACTCCGTGCCCGTACGACACAGGACAGCACGACACACGACACAACACAGGACACGACACAGGACACAGGACACACAGGACAGGACACACGACACAGGACACGACACACACGACACAGGACACGACACACACGACACAGGACACGACACAGAACACAGGATACGACACACAGGACACAGGACACGACACACAGGACAGCAGGACAGCGCGACACAAGGCAGCACAGCACGAGACAGGTCACACAGCGTCCATCTGGAGCTGCTGTGACACACGTCAGACGGGAGCGATCCGCCGCCGGCCTCCGCCGGCCCATCCCGCCCGCCCATCCGACCTCTCCTGTCTCCTCCTATGGCGGCCGTTTGACAGCTCGGCGGCGGCCTCCAGCGGCTCCTAGTCACCGAGGAGCTGCGAGGAGCTGCGACAGCCCAGCGATCGTCTCCGTCGCTGTCACATCGCTCCGCTCCGGACCAGAGACGCGAGGAGACGCGAGGAGACGGCCACAATCTCCGCACCGTCCCAGCCGCCCTCACAGAGAACGTTAGGCCGAAACGGAAGGCGATATGGCAGCCGGCGAGGCCCGATATGGCAGCCGGCGCGGCATAAATCTGGCGCTAATCAGCGGTGGCGGAGACATGCCGCGCCACAGACGCCGCCGTGAGAGCCGGGAGACGCCGCCGCTAAATAGCAGGGTTCGCCGCCCGCCGCCCGGCATTGAGTTATTAACACGGCCGCGGAAACAAACAGCGAGCGGCGAGACGAGAGCGGCGCGATGTGGCGATAGCGGCGCGGCGAGCGGCGCGTGGAGCGGCGCCAGCCGAGGTCAGGTCAGGTCAGGCGGCGCGGCCGCGCCGCCGCGACCTGGCCGCCCCCGGCCTGGCCGCGTTATTTTTTCGTCAGCTCTGCGCTTTTGTGTGGCTGCGTGGTCGGGCGGCGTTCTCAGGCCCGACCCGGTGGCCGGCATTGTTACCGGCTGACGTATTTATGCGGAAAGAGACGGCCATAATTACGCGCTGCTCACCAGGCTGTGGTTGACCCCATCCGATCTTATCATCGTCATCGTATATTGTATTTTATTTGGTCGGCCGGATGGGCCGGCGGCAGCGGCGGCGGCGGCGTGCGAGGGAGGGCGGAGGCGGGCCGTTGGCCTCTCTCTCTCCAGGCCTCCCCGCCTCCCCGACGCTCTCCAGTCACGACCGTCGGCGTGGGAGGCGGCCAGAGGCCAAACTCGGCACTCCGGCATGCACAGAGTTATGCGGGGCACTCGGAGACTCGGCCGGTGTCAAGGTGACGCGCGGGAGTCGCCTGGCACACAGCGTAGAGACGCAATATTTAGCATGATGGAATGACCGCAGGGATTGGGCGCGGGGTTCGGGGATGTGCACTCTCATGGGCGCTGGACGGGTTTGACAAAACGCCGCTGAGTAGGCTCAATGAAGTGAAAATACAGTGCTGTCGAGTAGGTTTAAAATCAGCCAGCAAGTCCCTGTTTAACTTTACACAGTTTCTTCTGCGAAAGGTTGGGTAGGCTTCTTTTTAGAGGAAGTTACTTATAGTTGAGCATAGAGCCCACACAAAAGTACGGAAAAATGGTCGG
Source organism: Semibalanus balanoides (assembly GCA_014673585.1). Classification (NCBI taxonomy): domain Eukaryota; kingdom Metazoa; phylum Arthropoda; class Thecostraca; order Balanomorpha; family Balanidae; genus Semibalanus; species Semibalanus balanoides. Next base: position 125,109 of record VOPJ01003237.1, read on the forward strand.
AAACCCAAATTACTTTGCCCCATTTCTTGAGACACCCTTATGATTCATGCGCTAGGAATGGTCCGCTTATTCCGTTTCCAAAAGGGAAATCAGCAGAAAAGGGAAATCAGCAGAACCAAACCATGCTCAGCTGGAGGAAGTGGCCAGGCAGCGGCTGGTGGCCGGCAGTGGTCAGCAGAAGCCCATTCCTGAGGCTGTGTCCACTCAGAACCAGAGGAGGCGGAACAAGGGGCGGAGCCGGGGGCAGCGTTGGTCAGGGTGCGGAAACCCCTGACCACAGCCGCCGCCGCCGGTTTGTGGAAGCCTCCGTCTCGGGCGCGTCATAACTGTCTCCGGCGCTTCATAACGTCTCCCGGCGCGGCGGCCAGCGGCGCGGCGGCGCTCGCCTATGATAGTCATTAGCCGCCGTAAATATCGGCCACAATCAATGGCGTGGCGTTATCGGCGGTAAATCTCGCCCGGCCGCCACCTCGGCCGAGACCGGCCGCCCATCTAAAACACACGGAGAGATGCGGGGCGCCGCCCCCGCCTCCGCCGCCGCCAAGCGGGCCGAATTCCTCAGCCGCTGCTGCTATGCGGGAGGCGGCCCAGTCTTTTGTCCGCTCCGTGCCGGCCTGCAATTCCGAGCGGCTGCGGGCCGAGAGGGGCAGAAGAGAGGGACAGAGGGGCAGATTGAGGCAGAGTCGGACAGAGAGGACAGAGTGGAGCAGAGAGGGGACAGAGCAGGAGAGTGTGAGGGTAGAGTGGGGTATAGAGCGGAGAGCACGGTGGTGTAATGCATTCAATCAGTAGCTATGCCGATGAATCGATCGCATGCTGGAACATTACACAATTAACCCGCAATTTGTAATGAATCCATTTTTGGGATCAGAGTCCTTCGCTACGTGAGCTTGTTGAGTGGACCCTGACCCCTACACACGATCAGACGGTTCACTCAAACAAGGCAGCTGAGCAGTGAGCAGCAACCAGTTACGAATCAACCCCTTTAGGCACGCAAGTGTAGCTCTGATCTTCCTCTATCATTGTTTGGACTGACCTCTAATTGCGCATCCAATCGCGCAAAAACCGCGCCGTTCTCACAGCCGGCTGAACAGTGAACAGCCATGGTTCGCGAGGGGTGGTGGGGGGCGGCGGGCCGGACTTTCCGGCCATCCAGCCGTCTGTTGACCGCGTGACGGTGACAGAGCAGCCAGTTGCCGGTGTGACGGAGTGTGACGGCGCCGCCGCGCCGCAACCGCCGCCGCCGCGCCATATTTCGCCGGCCATTACACAAATGGCGGCGGGATATCGCCGAATGATTAGCTAACAGGCCGTGTCCAGCGCCGCGGATTGGGCCGCCATTCAGCGCATGTGATGGAGAACATTACTCAGTCACTTCTCATTACCCCCGACGATTTGCCCCATCAACTAAACGACGCCAGTGATCTGGCGGCATTACGCGGCGACCGGCCGTCGCACGCCCGGCGCCAGCTGCCGGCTACCCGCCTAATCACTTTCTCACGGGCGCCGTCTAGTCGCCCCCGGCGGGTCGCGACGGTAACGCCTCGTGATCCCGGGGGTGTTACGTTGCCCCCCCCCCGTCTAGCCCACACCGGCCACCCGAAACCTGAGGATCGGCGTACTCCAACGCGGCGCCGCGCCGAGTCTGGCAGAGATTCCCCGCACTAACCTGCGGCGAATCCGTCCGCTTCGGAGGCCGACTTCTGTCTACTGATAGGAGAATGGCTCTTCGGAGGAGTCCGGACATCTCTGCAGGTGTTGGGATGTGCCCGGGAGGTGTCGAGGAGTGTCTGGATGAGCAGAAGGCGTCGGGAGGTGTTGGAATGTACCAGGAGGTGTCGGGAGGTACCAGGAGGTGTCGGGAGGTACCAGGAGGTGTCGGGAGGTACCAGGAGGTGTCGGGAGGTGTCCAGGAGGTGTCGGGAGGTACCAGGAGGTGTTTGAAGGTACCAGGAGATGTCGGGAGGTACCAGTAGGTGTCGGGAGGTACCATGGAAGGTGTCGGGAGGTACCAGGAGGTGTCGGGAGGTACCAGGAGGTGTCGGGAGGTACCAGGAGGTGTCGGGAGTACAGGAGGTGTGGAGGTACAGGAGGTGTGGAGGTACAGAGGTGTTTGAAGGTACAGGAAGATTCGGGAGGTACCATAGGTGTCGGGAGGTTACCAGGAGGTGCGGGGAGTACAGGAGGTGTCGGGAGGTACCAGGAGGTGTCGGGAGGTACCAGGAGGTGTCGGGAGGTACCAGGAGGTGTCCGGAGGTACCAGGAGGTGTCGGGAGGTACCAGGATGTGTCGGGAGGTACCAGGATGTGTCATGAGGTACCCGGAGGTGTCGGGAGGTACCAGGAGGTGTCGGAAGGTACCAGGAGTTATCTGGAGGTACCAGGAAGTGTCGGAAGGTACCAGGTGTCGGGACGTACCAGGAGGTGTCGGGACGTACCAGGAGGTGTCGGGACGTACCAGGATATGTCTGAGGTGCCGGGACATACCGGCGGCGAGCCGGGGTGTCGGGCGGGGCAGGTCCGGCGCGACCGTGACACTGACGGATGGCGGCACCCCGGCCCGCCGCGCCACAGATGACGCTGCCCGCCAGCGGCGGAAACGGCGCGGCGGGACGTCGGCAATGGCGCCGCCGAGCAGCCGAACGGCGGGGACGGCCGGGACAGAGCGGGACGGGCGGGACAGGGTGGGACGGGACATAGTGGGACGGGACGTGACAGAGTGGGACGGGACGGGGCAGAGCGGGACGGGCGGGACAGGGTGGGACGGGATATAGTGTGACGGGACGTGACAGAGTGGGACGGGACGGGGCAGAGTGGGACAGGACGGGGCAGAGTGGGACGGGACAAAGTGAGACGGGACGGGACATAGCGAGACGGGGCGGGACAGAGTGGGAGGTGGCGGGACAGGGCGTGGCAGGGCGAAGTTTGACGGGACGGGACGAAAAGGGCGGAATGGGATGGGATGCGACAGCGAGATGGGACAGGACCGGAGTACCAAAGGATGGTATTGAATGGGTAGGTTGGAATCAAGTCGGGTAAGATGCCATGCAATGCCAGGTAAGGTAACACCATGTCAATTCAGGTCAGATCAGGCTGGGCCATGGCAGGACTAGGGAATGAGCACTGACAAGCATCAACTCAAAGGCAGCAAAGGCTCTGTTTTCACTGTCATGAGCCATTATCACTACCCACGCCATGTATCTCCGAGTAGACACTGAGCCAGCCACCTTGTCTGCAGGTATGAATCAACGACACAAACTGCCCTGGCAATACCGCCCCTGCTCCCAGCGAGGACGGGGTACGGTACTCAGCCCTTCAGACCGCTGGCAGGCGGTGAAGACGGATATAGACTGAGGGCCGGCAGAGCGGAGGATGGCGTGCGAGACAGTACTGATGCTGAGTGGAGAGAAGCAGCACACCACGTGGGCCCCGCACTCAGCCCTGCACGGGTCATCGGTCAACGGAGCCGGCACGTGTCGCACGTGTCCCCGATCTCAGCTGGGGCCGGAGATCGGGGCACGGAGCAGAACACCGGGGCGGCATACTGGCGCTCAGGACGGGGTGATCAGTGTGAGGGGTTTTACAAACCGGGAGACGACAGATAGTCTGGGGTCAGGAAAATAACTCCAGGCTTCAGGGATAGGCAATAGGCAGGCCGTTTCCAGGTCAGTCCAACCGACAGGGGTACGACGCGTTCACCGTCACCGTCACACATCGCTGGGGAGAACCCTGTCTAAACTGACAACCGCCCCAAGCGGCGGCACGCGGCTGCCACCGGCCGCCGCCGCACACCCGTCATCCATGCAGCGTGCATGACACCCCCTACATCAAGCAGCCGCAGTGGCGGCGCTTCCGAGGCCGACGTAATAGCCCACCGGTCCAGTAAAATCATCACATCGCCGTCCGCGGCATACACCAGACTGACGCATTTATCCGGCCGGGTAACATCAAAACAGCATAGTGACGTCTATAAGGGGTCGCCGTCGCCGGGGACTTGTTTCGGTGTCCCCGCGGCGGGCGCGGCAGCTGCACCGCTGTGCCGGCGCGGACAGGGTCGGCATCGATGTGAAACACCAATGGCGGAGCGAGGCCGCCCCAGGCCGGCCGTCCATCACGGCGATGGCCAGTATTCAGCTCAACAAGCGGCGTCATGCCCGCTCTCACGCCGTCGGTACAGCGCACTACACACAGAGAAGCTGCAGTGGATGGACCAGCATGACCAGCTGCAGTCCAGGCACCAGCAGGCACGAGCAGGTCGGCGATGGGTGGGCGATGTACTACATGCCACAACACACCTTATACACGAGGTGTGTAGCGGTTAATGGTGCGTTCTTACGCCAAATGTCCACTATAAATTACCTGCATCAATTCCGGCACAGGAAGTTACCTTCCATCAGCTCCCAAAACATCACACCGCCAATTTCAATTAAACCCAGCGCCGCTGGCCACTATTAACCTGTTCCACTTGACACTAACAAATGAATCCGAATACCATGTAGGCCGAACTTTAATTACAGAAGAGACCACCAGCCGCTCCTGATTGCCTTCATCAGCACACCTGCCGGCTGTCGCCAAACGCACACAGACTCCTCTCGCACACCCTGGTCTAAAACTGACCCCAAATCGGCCACACATATCGTTACACGTCCGATGAAATCCCCCTTCTGACACATCATAGTATAGAAACTAGACGGACAGACAGCATCGAGTGTGACGCCGGAGCCACAGCTGACCGAGCTAGCGGCACAAAGTTGACGATTCTGACGTCATCGTGTCGCCATTCTGCCGTCATCCTGTCGCGCCGTCCTGGGCCGGTCGCCAGCCTCAGCGCCCCGCGTTGCGATTCGCGTCGCGACGGCTGGCATCCACACTCCACAGGGACCAGTTCATCAAACCGGCGGCAGCTGGCTGGGCAGTGCCGACTGTGAGTCGCCTCGGCTGCTGTCCTCTCGTTGCCAGCCGTAGTTACCTTGTGAGAGCCAGTACGACCCCGCTCATGAGTGGCAGAACACGCGAGTTGTGACCCGCACCAGAGCCCCGGCAGGTAGGTGATCGTGTGAGCAGGCGGTGGGCGGCGGCGTGGCGGCGGCGGTGGGCGGCGCGGTGGCCCGGCGCGACCGCGGCCGGCCAGTCAGGAGTCCCGGCGCGCCCGCCACCAAGCGGCGCGACCGAAGCAAATAAAACCTACGGAGAGCGCCCCACGCGCGAGTGGCCGACAGGCGTGAGCGCTTTCCGTGCCGGGTGGCGCGCTGGAGACGGCGGGGGGCCGCGCCGCCGCCGGGTCAGCGCCGGGTCACAGCCGGATCAGCGCTGCTGCCGCGGGCCGCCATCAGGTCACCTGCCGGGTCAACCTCGCCTCGTCCCGACCTGCGCTGATGACCACCCGCCCCGACCACCCGCCCCGACCTGCCGATCTCGCGACGGGCCGATAGGCGGGCCGGCGGGGTGTCACGGCTGTGTCGCGGCCAGCGCCCTCTGCCCTCTGTGACGCTGTGTTTGTCCGCTGTCAGTGTTAAGCATCGGACGCTCCTCGGCTCGCCGAATCCAAACACTTACAAATGCGCGGCCATATAATGACCGACTTATGCCCTGAGACAACAATCGCCGGGTGAAGGGAGACGGAGACGCGCGGCCGCGGGGTGGGAGGCGATCGCAGCTCGGAGATCGGACGGGATCGGACACTGGCGCGGCGGGGGAGCAGACGGTGACACGCTGTCTCGGTCCTCACCGCCGCCCGGCTGGCAGGTGAGGTCGGCAGGAGACGGTGTGTCTCCGCATCAACAGGGAGACGTGTAGAAGACTGTGTGTCTCCTGATCACCGGGGACTGAGGCGGAAGACTGCGCCCGTCTCCGCATGAGACATGGGACGTCGCATAGGAGAGTCTGTGTCATCTTACCGACTCGGAACTGATGGTAGGAGACTGTGGTGTCTCGCATCAACAGGGAGCGTGTAAGAGACTGTGTTTGCTCTCCTCGATCCACGCGCGGGCGCGCCTCGCGATGGCAGTGAGACTGTGTGTCTCTCTACCACTGGGACTATGCGAGTTGGTGGAAAGGAGACTGCGTAGCTCGTCGCCTTACCGAGCCTGGGACTGATGTGGTAGGGGCTGGCCGGAGGAGCCCCTCGTTGTGTTCTCTCTTTAGCCGAAATGGGTTTGAGAGAGCACAAATGTAGAGAGAGCTTGTTTGCATCCTTACCACCTGGCGACTGAGTGTAAAGGAGACTGTGTGTCTCACAGAAAGTGCACACGGCGCAGTGGCACCAAGGAAGACGGATCGAGTATGGGTTGCCGGTTGCTTCGTTTCTTCCAATTCCCGACCCACCCCGCACCCACCCACAGCCTCAGGCTGCAGAAAGTAGCCCTCACCTCGAATACACCACCAATAACAATCTGGCGAATAACACAAACAGCCCTCTGAAGAACATCTCGATTGATTATTACGGCGCGCCAACCACACCTCGGCTCAGAGCCGAGCAGAACCGCAATCGCTGTTCACATGATACAAAAACGCATTACCACTCGCTCACTGCGAGGGGCTATATTACATAAAAACTTGTACCCCCGCCAACAAACTGTCTTCGGGACGACCGAGACCTGAGAAGGAGATTCGCGACCAAACAAGGAATAACCGAGGTTCGCAACCAGAGGGACTGCGCCGCCTCCTCTTTGGTTTGTATATATGCCGGCGATGACACACGTGTATCGCGTTCATGACAGTGGACGTCACGTGACAAACGCCCAACAATACCTACGTTTCTACCCCGGCACTGAATAAGTATCAACACTTTTACACAGGCGAGGTCCCCGCCCAGTACCCACTCTCCCACTCACGGCCCATTTGGGGTTAGATGCTAATTGCTTCTAAAAGTGGGCGAGTACCTTACACACCGCGCACTCTTTGAGCCGCCCATATTATACGACAATTTTACTATCTTTATTCATTCTGCCTAACGTTCCCGTACACTACGACTAAAATTAGCCAAGCCAAGTCTGTAGAGCCACTTAGACGAGCAGGTAACGGCCCACTGGGACGGGCTCAAAATTATTCGACTGATGGCGATCGGCCGTCACGTGACAGTGACGTATAAGCGACCCAAGCGAATGAAACGTACACGAGGCAGTCCAGTCGCGTTCCACCCAGCGGTTCGTCCCGCGTGCACGATGAAATTCCGGTGCTGAAGTCACCCCGTGGCTATTCGCGGGTGGCTGGGTGAGCACCCACTCGTGCACGAAACGACAGGCAAGCGCCCGCCCCGCTCAGCAAGTACAGCGTTGGCAGGTCCAGGGTACCAACGCGGGGAGGTGCGGAGCGACGGTGCCAGGGAGCGGAGGTTTGCGACCACCGTCGCCGCGGCCCGTCGGCGCGGCAAATCTGGCCGCGTCACCCGACGCCGCCCGTTTACCATGGCAACACCGCCGGAACTACCGACTGAACTTACTGTCCCGGTAAATACCCGTGCTCAATCTTGGAGGCCGATGCCAGTCGCGGCGCAGCGCGACCGGCGTACGGGCGGCAGGGGGGGCGGGCCGAGGGCGGCGGGGGCGCGGGTGGCGGGGCGACGTGCAGGGTCAGCGAAAGGGTAATACTCGGAATCCCTCAGCCACTCCCGGATGGTGATAGGTATTCATCACGAGTGGTATCTTAGAGAGTCATTCCAGCTAGATATCTCGACCGACCGCCCGGGCGGTCCTCCTCCCTCACACAGTCTCCCGAACCACGCCAACGCTCGCGCCCTCAGTTCGTCACCTACCATCAGACACCCTCAACATCGAACACGATCACCAACCGGCAACCTACATTTAGGACGAGTGACAATCACCACCCCGCACCGAAACAACCATCCCAGCAACAAACAACACCGACCTTAACACCTCACATCACCACCCGCGGCCACCTGGAGAGCTCAACACACACCTACCGTAGCGACGCCAGCAAAAACACATAGAGAACATTGCAAACCAGCGACGGCAGTCCCTAACATCGAGCATGCAACCACCGCGCATCCTAACATCGAGAGGACATCGACAATCTCGAGCAACCCTAAACATCAGAACATCAACAAGACAACCAGGAGCACCATACAACTACTATATTAACGAAACGTAGGTACACCCACCGGCAACCTAAGCATCAACCCACAATCTCACCCACCCGAGCACGACATACGAGACCACCAGCAGAAACCGGCCGGCCCACCTAACAAATCGAACCATCACACACACTCCGGGCGGACGACGCGCAAGGACCATCAACATCCCACCGGAGAGGTCAACAGTAAATCATCAATACATCTAACACCGCACCTGGATATCGCGAGCATCAAAAACACCGCAGAGACGCTACAACATACCAAACTAACCCACCCGGGCAGCCCTACACCATCGCGACATCACCACCGGCATTACCATAGCCATTTCGACATCACACCGCGTACGCTTATACATTCGACATTATCCCAGCCCCGCCCACGGCCCTAACATCATGACATGACCACCGCAAACCTAATCATTCGTATCATCACCACCGGCACGGCGTAAATCGGAGAAGAGCAGAAGCACGTGGAGGATGACGACCCAGTGGAGCCCGATGAACTGGCGACTGACAACGCGGTGCCCGGTATGATCGTGGATATTTTCTCTCGCGACAGCTGCGGGGACAGAACGCCTGGGCGCCGCAGGCGGACGTGCGTGTGCGTAGCCGGCCACCGCCCCACCCCGAGCTCCGGCAACGCGGCCGCCGACGATCTGTGATGGTCCGCGGCCGGACCCGCGAGCGCGACAAATTGACGGAGCAGACCGGATAAGATTTTATGCATTGCATGGCGGCGGGCCTGGTGCCGATTTGCATTACGAAACGACTGTGATCTGGCGGGCGAGGGCGGAGCCAATGATCGAGCAAACACCTCAGATCGTCGACCGGAGCCGGGTGTGCACGCGCGATGTAATCAGGGAGTATGGAGATTCGAGTAGACCTGGATCGGGTAGTCGGGAGTCGGGAGTACGGAGTTAGCGAGGAGCTCGGCCGACTCGGAGTCGGAGTCACGGGAAACGAGGAGTACGGGAAGTCGGGAAGGCCAAGGAACGCGGGTATGTGGTGGGAGTGAGGCCGTACGAGTAGACGGGAGCAGCCGAGAGTCAGATTTCCTCACAGAGCCTCCACCGCCGCGCGACGTCACCTTCTCACCATCTACCTCGAACAGCCGATCGACTGTATATATCGCAGTCCCGGAGTGAAATAAACGGCCCCGCAGCTTAGTCGACCTGAGCGAAACTCTCGGCACCGCCGACACCGCGCGCCACTCACTATGCGGTAGAAGCACATAATAACAGCTCCGCGTTTGCGCGTGAGTCTCACCACTGGTAATACAGCTCTGTTCGCCTCACTACACTAACTTCCAGCCCAGCTAATCTTAATCAATAACCTCGCTCTTAAAACTGGTGCGGCGCGCCAAAAACTATATGCGAGTTGAAAGAGGCCTGTAAATGTGGGCCATTTTGGATATATCCATTCACATCGAGCCGAGCGCGCGCCCGGTACAAGCCATTAAGGAGGTGGGCTGGATGAGGAGAAGGGGTAGGATTGGTGTCGGTCTGTTATGCACCGTACGAGACGGTCCACGCACCCATCATTCGAACAGTTAACAAAACATATCGCCGATCAAATACACCACCGGGAATCGACCAACCGCCTGCTAACGGGTCAACAGGGTCTGGTGCAGTGTGAAATGATCAGGCAGGGTTTACCCACCTGTAAAGGCATATGCACACGCCTATGTTATGCGTTTTCCTCCAATAAGGAATTTAAACATTCGAAGAAGCTAGTCAATTCCTAGTTGTGAGGTTCAGACACTGGACCGATGGATGATGACAGAGAGGCGCGAGAGTCAGACAAACGCACTGAAGACGTCCTCACTATCCACCAAACGCCCTCACCATCCACACTCCCACGGGAGGACCCTGAAGACGATGGGTAGGACGACGAGCAGACAGCTGGTCAACCGAACCAGACAGGTCAGGCCACCATCCCATGGGAGGATCCCGGAGACGAAGGGTAGGATGACGAGCAGACCACTGGTCTACCGGTCCAGACAGGTAGCGGAGCCGAAAGACTGACGAGCGACAGGACAGTGCTGGCGACGAAAGATGCTGAGTCTATACTCATAAGCTGGAGATTGCCGCCGTGTTCACTCGGCTCTCCCAGCGCTATGTGTGGGGGCGGAGGGGCGCGTCTCCCAGGGCCGTGTTCCGCCCGGCTCTCTCTCTCACACGGCGTCGGCCATACATCATACGGCCGTCCATCAGCGTCGGCACACAGACCGTTAGAGAGCGGCCGAGTGCGGCCCAGAGAGCCACACCCGCACACACACCGACACACACACACACACCTGGCTATTAGCGACGGACAGAGATCAGCGACCGGCCCCGCCGCCGCCGCCGCCGCAGACGACGCACGAGCCTTAGACAGGGGCTGGAGAGGAAAACTAAGGTCCCAAACATCTCACAGTCAAACGAGCCTCAGATGGACGTCATGTCGTCAGGGGTGCCGGATATGCCCTAATTCTTCTACGCTTGTCATTCAGCCTTAGCTGGGAGAATGTTCTACCGTTAGGCTCCGCAAAACAGCAGTTCAATAGTTGAAATTTCCCACACTCCACACACCATCCAGCTATTCTCATAGCTCGATATGCGACTATCAGAACTAGCAAATTTATTGCTAAACGGTACCAACGAGACGAAAAGTAACGTCAGCTGCGCTTACGCCAGTCTCAACACACAAATCACCACATCTATCCTCACATTAGTGCAAACTTTTCACCAAAGACTAGCGCTGTGCGTCCGTCACCGTCGGCGATTCGCAGTGCCGATACGCCATCATCGCGGCCCACACAGTCACACGGTCCGACAAACGAGCGGCGTCATTACCAGAGGCTGCTTTGTACGGGGATATATTTACGACGGTGTCGATCACAGTGGCAGAATACCCGGCTGAAGCGCCGCGCTTCTGCGTCTCAGTGCCTCCCTACGCTGTTACACACAGCACTCGTGAGTCCCGGCCAGATTCACCACCACGTCTTCAATTCGCCCGCTCCGCCAGCGAGCGTGCCGTAATTTTTCCGTCCCTGCTTGTTCCGGATCTGCCTAGAGATTATAGATGAGCAAGTCAATTGTTCGTGGACCACCGATCTCAGAGAGAGCAGTACCGGACGACAGGAATGTAGCCAATTTTCAATATCACACCCGGGGTCAGCGCAGTAGCGAATCCGGTCGCGCCGAAGCGATTGGTGACGAAGAGTAGCACAGGTAAGTGCGCGCGAGAGCAGGTGGAATCTATGATCCACGGAAGTGGGCTTTCATCGTCTTGCGAAGTTGGAACCAGATATGGGCTGCAGACCGAACTGTCCACGACGTTCAGAAGCATAACATTCAGAAACATGCTTGCGGCGGAACTGTCGGTGCTGGATAGCCCGAGAACACAAACCGCACAAGCGACGGCCGACTTCAGGCAAAACAAAAATAATCAAGGGTTATGAAAAACAACTCACGCCAGATCGAAAGCTTCCGGGAGCCGCCGCCAGGTCTGAGGGCTTTCGTCAAATAAACACCTGAGGTGAGTTACTTGGCAATGGTTGAGAAAGTTTGCAGAATTTGCAGCCTCTGATGGGGCTGCATGTCAGCCCAGACGTAGCCTGTGCCCGGGTCTGTCCGACTGACCGAGCAGCAGAGCAGAGCGGAGGCGGACTGATGTGTCGCCCGGTCCAGTCTAATGGCGCCTCTGCCGGGCGGCGGCCGCGCCGGCCGATCCCTCCATTACCGCCGGCGGCAGTATTAAAGCCGGCGTAATTGACTCGGAGCAAGATAAATGGCGGCCGGCCGTCATTTATAATAGTGGCCCGGCCGGCCCGCAGTGGACCTGTCTGGACAAGAGCCGGAGACGACCGGCCACAGTCACCGAGAGGACCCGGAGACGACCCGGCCAAACGCGACAAACTGGTCACCAGAGACCGGCGCAATGACGGGGACGGCCTAAAGCGAAACAGGCTGAGGACGCTCGCGGCGACGGAGAGGAGACGTTCTTAACTGCAGAGTATCTTAACATTACGACTCTGACTAGACACAAAAGGGCTGAAACTTGCCATCAACCTGAAACTTGCCATCAACCGAGATGGCAAGTTTGCCATCAACCCAGAACATCGAAATACAATGACCTGAGCAGCGGTGTCAATTCATGAAAATTATTTGGGGGGGGGGGCTAATGCTAACTTCATTGATTTTAATTCCATTCTTACCATGCAACGCCAATAGGCCTTATGTTTACAATTTGAAATAATTGCCCCGCCGCCCCCACATAGTATACAAATCGACACGGTGAGCTGAGTCATTCAACAGCCTGACCGATGGGTCGTTCAGTACGCCTGACTGTCTCAGCCGCCAGAAGCAGTCGAAACCACCACAGCAACCGGAGCTGTTAGAGCCACCTCAGCTTCCACGAGCAAAGGAATGCGCCGTCGGCCGGCGGCAGTTCCCATGGCCTCTCTCAGCGGCGGTCGACTCCGCTCATCTCAGCCGCAGTATTTAAAGAGCGGCGGCGGAGATCGGCACGATCAGTGGCGCGGCGCGGCGCCGTCCGTAAAAGGCCGGCCACGGCTTCCGATATTAGGCGGCGGCGATCGGTGGCGATACGGAGACAAATCTGACGCGCCGGCAGGGGGTGTTTACCATCAGAAAGCGGCCCGGCCCGAGAGGAGGCTCCAGGCGCCGCTACCGGGTTGTGCGCCGGCCGGGTGGTCACGCCACCGCGGGTCACCCGGGTGCCGCCGGCAGCCGCATCCAGGCCGAGATCCCGGGCTTCAACTTGAGTCACTACACACAGCCACACAGTCACAAAGTCACTACAGACGGACTCGAAGCGCTTTTCCAGACTGCGAGGTACTGCAGGGGCCCTGACGTGTGCCGTACCTAAGATCGTACTAGCCCGAGATCGTGAAATTATCGCCACCTGACTTCCCACAACACGTGCCCGTGTGTGTTTTCCACCTGGTCCCCTGTTCGTCGTCCCCGGCCTGTCGGTGGGGTCGGGGAGGGGAGAGGAGAGAGGCGGTTCCCGATAATGATGCGTCGGCTGCCTCTGACGCTCCGTTCGAGCCGGGTAATTAATAAACTGTCCGCCGGCGCCGCCGCCCCCGCCGCCGCCCCCGCGCCGCTCTCCGGCCGTTCACGGTAATCCTGGCCGGCCGTGATTACTGCCGCGTGGTTACTGCCGCGCGCCGCGACGGGAGCGGCACCGCCCACCACATCTCACACTCCTGGCAGTTACCGGCTCAGGGTACATCGACTGGGGAGCCCCACGACCTCCACTACAGGTCACAGGCACAGGTCATGCCAGGTCAACACCAGCACTGAAAGTCTCCTGCCGCGTGATGTCGGAATTGCCAGCCTTGCGTTTTCAATGTCGAATTTGAAGCGAAACTTTGCAGGCATTCTGTGCTCATAAAATCAACTTACGAAGACGGCCCAGGAACAGAATCGGCACACCACGTCGTTTTGCCGAGCGTGCACGGTCCGTTTTGTCGGCCGTTATCTCAGGATGTGTCTGCGGTCGCTGCTCCAGGCTCCCCGGTGCGCACAGCAGCCGCCGCTCCCAATCAGTCCGTCACAGCCTGATCAGCCGTCAGACAGACGGACTGCACACGACAGCCGGACCGACACAGCTCCCAGCTCCGGCGCACAGGTGGCGGTCGGCCGGTCATCCCGGAGCGACACCACGGCAGCCCGCAGCCCGCCGAGTACTTAACACATAGAACCGTACCGACCGCCGCTGAGACGGCTTTGAAGGAAGCCGCTCAGCTCACACCGCGTCTTACTGGCGGCGTCAGCCGGCAGCCACCTCCACCGCCGCCACCATAGCCGTGTTTATCTGTCTCTCCACATGTCGCGGCATTGCCATTTGCCACGGACGCGCAGCGGCGGCAGCAGCGGCGGCGGCGGCGGAGTGACATCTGCGCGCCGCCCTGGCTGCTGCTGACGGTGACGGTGACGGCGGCGGCGGCGGCGGCTGAGAGGCGGAAGCGGCCTGTTCCGGCCGCCGCCGCCGCTGACTGACAGCTGACAGTGCGGTGATTGACAAATTGCCGTATGGGTGATGACGGCCACCCATTGTGCGCCGTATTAAATCATTAGGCGTCGGCGGCGGCCGGCCAGGTAGCCGGCGGCGTCGGTAAAAACCAGCATTAGCCGCGCGGCGACTGCCGCGCCGGCCGCGCACCGCTTTAATTAAATCAGCGGCGGCCGTCACATTACGGCTCTGACGGCCGGGAACGCCAGGCATCCGGAGGCTCCCACCTCCCTCCCACCTCCCTCCCACCTCACTATGCTCCCAGCTGACGGCCCGAGGCGGAGGAGGCGGAGGAGGCGGAGGAGGCGGCGGAGGCGGAGGAGGAGGCGGCGGAGGCGGCGGGGGAGGCGGAGGAGGCGGAGGAGGCGACGCACGCACTCGGCGCGCACAACAGGCGGCGTTGCCCAGGCGGCGCCGCTCGAGCGCCCCAGACGGCGTGTGACTGGGCTGATTACTCGACAAAGGCGGATGGCCGTTATCCTCATACGAAAATAGGAATGCCGGCGTCCAGAATGTCGCCATATCGGGAATGTACTTAGAGGAGCATCATGGCCGTAGTGTTCCGAGTTTACCGCAACAGACGCATGCTGACGTGCATATCCTAGAATATTGATTTGCATCGTGGCTAATTTTGTCAATAAACCCGGCTACGAAATACTCAATAAACATTGACCTGAGAGAGTCTCTCTGCGCTCTCCCGTTCCGCTAGAGAGGTCGATACCGCAGCGTTTCAACGTGAAACACGACCGCATGCTGGCCTCATCAACCTACCACCCTATCGGCCAACAGGCTCCCCATCGGTGGCGACGCCGGTCCTCTGGTGAAACGGTGGCAATTTGCCCGGCTGGAGTGGCCCACCCCTCCCTGCCATCGAAGCGAGCTGGCCCCCTGCCGGGCCACACCGCAACACACTGCGGCACACCGCAGCACGAGGGTCGCTAATGGCACACATTGACGCTGCATCGAGCTGGCCGGCCGCAGAAACTCCGTATCACGCCGCAAACCGCAGTACCTTATAGCAAATATACATTATCATCGCCAGCGGGCGCGCCGACATGTCATGCACTATTAACGGTGACAAACAGCGGCGTGTGGTCGGGGGACGGCAGGGCGACCGCGCCGCCAAACGACGCAAAGCGGCCGCTGTCGGCTGATGAAGCAGGGTGTAGTCAGCAACAGCCGGCGCAGCTGACCAGCCGCGGGGACAGCCATATGTACCTGACACAACATACTGGGAACTGGGGACGTTCAATTTACGGTGCAGTGGCAAATAGCAGGTTTTGAAACGAGTGATAACCTATGCAAACTTTCGTGTTTTGTTTTCCAAAATAGGAAATAACTGGTTCATAGGCTTCATGATAATCATCAGTTAAATTAAATGGTGTTTAAGGAGCGTTGTGTGTATAAGAGAAGGCTCCACACGCAATGACATTATTTCTGGCTAGTTCAAGACTCTAGCTTCAGACGAAGAGAGCCGCCTCAAACCACACTAGGTCAAGGAAAGATCCAATGCACACAGGCCATCAGTCACCAAACCCGTGCCACAAAATCCGTTCTCCAGACAACCGCGGTACCCGGACCCGTTCTCCGGTACCCGGACCCGTTCTTCGGTACCCGGACCCGCGTCCCGAAACCGTCCCGGGTCTGTGATTCAGGACCCAACACGGTTGGTCCAGAATGGACCTGGTTCCGGTCTGAAAATGTCACCACCACACGGTATCGGGGGCGGGGGCGGCGGCGGCAGCGGGGGTCACCTGTAATCTCTCCCTCTCTCCGCCGGCCGCCGCACGCGGCCCCGTCATCAGCTGACCAACGGACACGTCATGTGTAACACGCCTTTGATCGGACGCTGAACTGTTTTGTCCGAGCCGCCACACCGAGTGCCGCTGAAATGTGGAGCGTGTCCTATTGAAAGCAGGCAATCATTTCCGGTAAACCGGCACCGGCCGGGCCGCGTCCGACGGGGACAGGGGGGATACAGGGAGGGGGTGACCACTCCAGTCTCCGGAAGTCGCCGCGGGTCGAGGGTCACACCGGCCGGTTCCGAGCATCCCTCACAACAGGAAAGTGCCGACAGGAGGTGGCTCACTACAGTCGAGACGGGCTGCTTTGTTATCTGGAGCGGAGACGCGGGATGCGACGCTAGCCTGTGGAGGAGTCTGCTCGTTGGCGCTGGTCAAGGGACCATAATCAGTTGATCTCCGAGCTGAACGAGATTTATTTCAGATGACGACTGCGTTCATGATTTCTGATTGCAGTGTCAGCGTCTCCCTAATCTTCAAATCAAATTATACACAACAACGGTTTAATCCGCTTGTACTCTTACACAGTCGCTAAATTGGAGCGTCACCTCCCCTCTATCAGCGCCATCATCAGTATCGGTTTCCAACATTCCTCGGATGCCCCAAATTCAGCGACTCACGCCCGGCTCTCAGGTTTCGTGCAAGATCTCCAATCATTAGCGCGGCGAACGTGACCTTGCTTGGTGCCGTCCCTCCTCTGCGGAGACTTGCAGCACCGTCTCAGGGCGGCGCCGCTCCGGCGCGACACACACAGGGAGAGGTCAAATGAGCGGCTCTGTGGCAGCTCTGAGCCGCCAGCAGCAGCAGCCAGCAGCAGCCAGCAGCAGCCAGCAGCAGCCAGCAGCACCCAGCAGCAGCCAGCAGCAGCCAGCAGCAGCAGCCAGCAGCCAGCAGCAGCAGCCAGCAGCAGCAGCCAGCAGCAGCAGCCAGCAGCAGCAGCCAGCAGCCAGCAGCCAGCAGCAGCAGCCAGTAGCAGCAGCCAGCAGCAGCAGCCAGCAGCAGCAGCCAGCAGCAGCCAGCAGCAGCAGCCAGCAGCCAGCAGCCAGCAGCCAGCAGCAGCAGCCAGCAGCAGCCAGCCAGCAGCCAACAACCAGCAACAGCCAGCAGTGGAGGTGACGGCCCGTGCCGGTTTTATCACCACCGTGACGGTGGTAAACCGTGTTAGAGCGGTCAATGGCGACATAGTCACCATGCAGCGGCGACACAAACACGGACAGACAGACAGACAGACAGACAGACAGACAGACAGACAGACAGACAGACAGACAGACAGACAGACAGACAGACAGACATACAGACAGACAGACAGGACAGACAGACAGACAGACAGACAGAACAGACAGACAGACAGACAGACAAGACAGACAGACAGACAGAACGACAGGACCAGACAGACAGACAGACAACATGACAGACAGAACAGACAGACAGACAGACAGACAGACAGACAGACGACAGACAGGCCACAGACAGGACAGACAGACAGACAGACAGGACAGACAGACAGACAGAACAGACAGACAACAGACAGACAGACCAGACAGACAGACAGGACAGAACAGACAGAAGACAGAAGACAGACAGACAGACAGGACAGACAGACAGACCAGACAGACAGACAGACAGACAGACAGACAGACAGACAGACAGGACAGACAGACAGAACAGACAGACAGACAGACAGACAGACAGACAGACAGACAGACAGACAGACAGACAGACAGACAGACAGACAGACAGACAGACAGACACAGCTGTCCGCCGGCTGAGCAGTGGAGTGGGAACTGGGACAGGCCACGGCAGCCGCCGCCCGCCCTGCAGTCCAGCCAGTGACGTTAGAGAAGGTCTGGTGACGTCAGAGACGGTCTAGTGACGTCAGCGGCGTCCGTGCCGCGACACTAATGAGACACGTCAGGGACACCCTGTGACAGCCAGGGACAGCCACGTGAAGTCGGGATGACGTCAGGGGGCTAGCTCAGATGACGTTAGAGAAATGCGTACACCATCAGAGGTCTGACGTCGGTGGCTGCTGTGTTACGCGGGAGGTACCCAGCCAAGAAGCCGGGGAGCCGGGAAGCCGGGGAGCCGGGGAGCCGGTCTCTCCCCCGAGCAGCTGACGAGGCGCCGCCAATAAGTGCGGAATGTGCGTGACGCCATGGACGTACGACCATTAGCGGCTCAGCGGCGGCCAGACGTGGGCTGGAAGCCGACTGAGGCCGGCTACTCCGCGGCCAGCCAGGCCAGCTGACTTCAGCAGCCCAGGCCAGCTGACTACAGCAGCCCACGCCAGCTGACTACAGCAGCCCAGGCCAGCTGTCTACAGCAGCCCAGGCCAGCTGACTACAGCAGCCCAGGCCAGCTGACTACAGCAGCCCAGGCCAGCTTGACTACAGCAGCCCAGGCAGCTGACTACAGCAGTCCAGGCGGCTACTCCGCGGCCAGCCAGGGCCAAGCTGACTACAGCAGCCCAGGCCAGCTGACTACAGCACCCAGGCAGCTGTCTACAGCAGGCCAGGCCAGCTGACTACAGGCAGCCCAGGCCACTGAACTACAGCAGCCAGGCCGGCTATCTCCGCGGCCAGCCAGGCCAGAACTGGACATACAGCAGCCCAGGCGCCGGCCTACTCGCGGCCAGGCCAGGCCAGCTGACTACAGCAGCCCAGGCCAGCTGACTACCAGCAGCCCAGGGCAGGCTGACTACAGCAGCCCACCTGACTACGCAGCCCAGGCCAGCTTCTACAGCAGCCCAGGCCAAGGCTGACTACAGCAGCCCAGGCCAAGTGACTACAAGAAGCCCAGGCTGGCTACTCTGCACGGCCAGGCCAGCGCCAGCTGACTACAGCAGGCCCAGGCCAGCTGACTACAGCAGCCCAGGCCGGCTATCCGCGGGCCAGCCAGCGCCAGCGACTACAGCAGCCCAGGCCAGCTGACTACAAGCAGCTCAGGCCAAGCTGACTAACAGCAGCCCAGGGCCAGCTGACTTAACAGCAGCCCAGTGGCCAGCTGACTACAGCAGTCCAGGCCGGCTACTCCGCGGCCAGCAGGCCAGCTGACTACAGCAGCCCAGGCCAGCGACTACAGCCAGCCCAGTGGCCAGCTGACTACAGCAGTCCAGGCGCGCTTCTCCCGCGGCAGCAGCCAGCTGACTTAAGCAGGCCCCAGGCCAGCTGTCTACAGCAGCCCAGGCCAGTTGTCTACAGCAGTCCAGGCCAAGCTGACTACAGCAGCCCAGGCCAGACTGGACTACAGCAGCCCAGGCCAGCTGACTCAGGCAGCCCAGGCCAGCTTGACTACAGCATCCAGGCCATCTGACTTACAGACAGTCAGGCCAAGCTGGACTACAGCAGCCCAGGCCAGCTGACTACAGCAGCCCAGGCCAGCTGACTACAGCAGTCCAGGCCAGCTGACTACAGCAGCCCAGCTGACCAGCCACGCTGAACAGGGGACGAGTCGGAGCAGGCTCACTCAGCAGTGCCGACTCACCACTGAGTCTGAACTCACACGCACACATTGCTGACGTACACACATTGTCCAAAGTGCACACATGTACATCGAAACGCCCAGAAGATCGTCGGTCAATCCGTATCACCAGTACATTAACTGAACTAGTTACTAGAGTGTTCTAGCTCCACGAAAGTGCGCTGCGAGAGCTCCGCCTTACCTTGGCGGCCACGACGATCGGCACGTTAACGGACTGCAGCGTCCAGAGGACATCCATCGGGGCGAGACCGGACACCAGGTAGTACAGGATAGAGGGGTAGATCAGCGAGAACAGCAGCGTCATGAGTTTGTGGCCGGAGAAGAAGAGCACGAGAGCGGCGATCAGCGCCGTCTGCAGAATCAGGAACACACCCTCGCCGTATGCACTGTAAGAGAGAGAGAGGAGGGCATGGTTACTATTTATTACAGTCTCGTGACGGCTGAGGTTTACATTAGGTTGTAGAGACCGTTGAGCCGTAGTTCAGTGATAAGGAACATGCCGAACATACGAAAAATATGTTCAATAGTCAGTCAGTCTCAAATATAAATCGCTGGTTATCGTTCTTACGCTCAAGAACTGATACAAAGTACATACATTACCCTGGAAAAGGCATGCACAGTCATGTGCAGTTGATTGCATTGTGTGTTCCCATTAGCGTCGATGGCGAGTGTAATCCTAAACGATTTCCACCAACAAACGGGAAATGCTAACCATCCCTTAGCGTAGCCAGAGAGGAGATAGGGGTGACACTGGACTGAGAGACCGGCGCGTAGCCATCCCTTAGCGTAGCCAGAGAGGAGATAGGGCTGACACTGTACTGAGAGACCGGCGCGCAGCCAGAGAGGAGATAGGGCTGACACTGCACTGAGAGACCGGCGCGGAGCCATCCCTTAGCGGAGCCAGAGAGGAGATAGGGCTGACACTGGACTGAGAGACCGGCGCGGAGCCATCCCTTAGCGTAGCCAGAGAGGAGATGGGGCTGACACTGGACTGAGAGACCGGCGCGCAGCCAGAGAGGAGATAGGGGTGACACTGAACTGAGAGACGCCAGAGAGGGATAGGGCTGACACTGAACTGAGAGACGGCGTAGCAGAGAGGGAATAGGGGGACACTGAAACTGGAGAGCACGCCAGAGAGGAGATAGGCTGACACTGAACTGAGAACCCGGCGTAGCCATAAAAGGAGAGGAGATAGGGCTGACACTGAACTGAGAGACGCCACGAGGAGGAGTAGGGCTGACACTGAATGAGAGCGAGGCGTAGCCGAGAAGGACGATAGGGCTGACACTGGACTGAGAGACGCGCGCAGCCAGAGAGGAGATAGGGGTGACACTGAACTGAGAGACCGCCAGAGAGGAGATAGGGCTGACACTGGACTGAGAGACCGGCTGCGGAAGCCATCCCTTAGGTAGCCCAGACGAGGAGATAGGGGTGACACTGCAACTGAGAGACGCCAGAAGAGGAGATAGGGGTGGACATGGACTGGAGAGACCGGCGCGTAGCCATCCTTAGCGGCCAGAGAGGAGATAGGGGTGACACTGAACTGAAGGACGCCAGAGAGGAGATAGGGGTTGACACTGAACTGAGAGGACGCCAGAGAGGAGATGGGCTGACACCTGGACTGAGAGACGCGGTAGCCATCCCTAGCGTAGCCAGAGAGAGAGATAGGCGTGACACTGGACTGTAGAGACCCGGCCGTAGCCAGCAGAGGAGATAGGTCTGACACTGAACTGAGAGACGCAGAGAGGACGAACGGGGTGACACTGGACTGACGAGACCCGCGTAGCCAGCGCGGGATGGGTGACATGGATGAGAGACCGGCGTAGCAGAGAGGAGATAGGGCTGACACTGAACTGAAGAGACGCCAGAGAGGAGATAGGGGTGACCTGGACTAGAGAGACCGGCGTAAGCCAGAGAGGAGATAGGGCTGACCACTGGACGAGAGACCGGCGTAGCCAGGAGGAGAATAGGGCTGACACTGAAGCTGAGAGACCGGGTAGCCAGAGAGGAGATAGGGCTGAACACTGAACTGAGAGACCGGGCGTAGCGTCCCCTAGCGTAGCCAGAGAGGGATAGGGCTGACACTTGACTGAGAGACCGGCGTGCCAGAGAGGAGATAGGGCTGACGACTGAACTGAGAGGCCGGCCTTAGGCGTAGGCCAGAGAGGAGATGGGCTGACACTGACTGAGAGACCGGCCCTTAGCGTAGCCAGAGAGGAGAATAGGGCTGACACTGGACTGAGAAGACGGCGCGTAGCGAGGGAGATAGCGGCTGACACTGAACTGAGAGGCGGCCCTTAGCGTAAGCCAGAGAGGAGATAGGGCTGACACTGGACTGAGAGGCCGGCCCTTAGCGTAGCCAGAGGAGGAGATAGGGCTGACACTGAACTGAGAGACCGGCCCTCAGCGTAGCCAGAGAGGAGATAGGGGTGACACTGAACTGAGAGACGCCAGAGAGGAGATAGGGGTGACACTGAACTGAGAGACGCCAGAGAGGAGATAGGGCTGACACTGGAACTGAGAGACCGGCGCGGAGCCGTCTCGGGTCGAGGCAGACATCCAGCCCGTCCGACTCTGTTTGCACGCCCGGTTAGCACCCGATGTTAGAACCCGACGCGTTAAACGGCCACTGCCTATGGGAGGACAGAGCGGCGAAGATACACCATAAAACTTTATAGCGGCCGCCATGTTGGCTGAGTGCCGGCGGCCAATAGAGCCTGGAGCCCGGCGGACCGGCAGCCCGGCAGCCCGGCAGCCCGGAGGACCGGCAGCCCGGCAGCCCGGCGGACCAGCGGACCAGCGACCAGCGGCGACCAGCGGCGACCAGCGGCGACCAGCGGCGACCAGCGGCGACCAGCGGCGACCAGCGGCGATGGTAACGGCGGCGGCAGCGCGGCTGCTTTGTAAGCCGTGGCGGCTTTGAGCCGGGTGCGTCGCGCAGTGCCCCAGCTGCTGTCGACCCATTAATTACCGGCGGATTCGAGCGGCGTCCGCCAGTGCCGCATTCAGACGGCCAGACGCGCCATCACCGCTGCCACCACCGCCGCCACCGCCGCCACCGCCACCACCGCCGCCGCCACAGCGATGATCAATATATCGACACGTGGCGCACCGCCTTCGACGCGCCGAGCTGCTCCGGTCAAGGAATGACGAAATACCGCCGAGTAATATCGCAAACAGTGGATTGGCACTAGGAAAACATCGCGCAGAGGAGGCATCTGTATATGGAAAACTTCAGGTGACTCTCGATAAACATAATATCTTGAGGAGACTCTCGATAAACAAAATATCGTTTATTTTATATTTCAATAGCATGATTTGGAGCGTTTTCATTTTTTAGAAAACGCTTGACCTCTACTTCGGAATCCCTCCAGACAAGCGGCAGACGGAATTGGCCGTCTCAGATTGCGAGACAATCAGATACGCCACCAGCGAGATAGCCAGAGACAGTGAGGCAAATTTCTGGACATTCACTCAGGCCACCAGGTCCGAACACGAGCTGAACAGACCGCCGATGGACGGACCAAAGACAGGAACGGACAGAGCAGGACAGGGTCACAGGACAGACCAGGTCAGGACAGGCCAGGGCCCAATCTTACCAGGCCCCGTGAATGCGCATTGCGCAAGTACGTATCTACGGCAAAGATGCCGTAGATGCGTACTTGGGGCGGAGCGTGCCACGTCACTCGGCATGCCGTACTTGAGGCCATGGACTCGTGCTTAGGCACTTGCCACTAGATGACGTCGCGTAGCTGATATACAAACTAATCCCCTGTTCCTTTCCGCTTTCTTGAATTGTGCCAACTCTAAGAGCTATTCAGCTTCATGCTCCTCGCATTATGTATAAAAGAAAGGCAGCTTTTAGCTGAGCACCAGTTTAATCTAAAAACAAAATATCACGTGAAATATCCCGTGATTTCCTATTCTGTGACACAATCTATTGTTGAAATAGTCGTCACTAGATGGCTTTATGCAGCCCATTCGCTGTTGCGAATGTTGCGCTATGTTTTCGTTCATTCTTCTTTCGTCGCTTGTAAGCGAGTGATACTGCATCGTTTGTATCACTCGCTTTGCGACTGAGACTATACAAATTTGTGATTTCAATCCCTTTCTGGACTCTGGAGTTTAACTGTCGTCAGCAATTTGTGCAGTAGTCGTAAGAGTTTTCCACAACTCACTACCAGTTTTGTATCACCGGTGAACAAACCACATCCGTCGCGGGACAAGTACGGCATGCTGTATTGGTCCAATCGACCGATGCCGTACTTGGACCGCCGCACTTACGCATTCACAGAATTGGGCAAGACACTGTCCGACACTGTCCGACACTGTCCGACACTGTCCGACACTGTCCGACACTGTCCGACACATGTCCGACACATGTCCGGCGCGACCGTCCGACACAGTCCTGTCGGACAGTGGTGGCCCCGTGGTGGCCCCGTGGTGGCCCCGTGGTGGCCCCGTGGTGGCCCCGTGGTGGCCCCGTGGTGGCCCCGTGGCGGCCCCGTGGCGGCCCCGTGGCGGCCCCGTGGCGGCCCCGTGCCGCCGTGACCAGCGCATTCCGCTGCACTCGACCGACACCGACACTGCCGACACCGCCGACACTCACCTGCCGACACCGCGGCGGCTCAATGCCGGCCGGCCAAATTGTAATCTCGTTAAAGGGCGCCGGCAATTAGGCGAACATGCAAATGTCATGAGGAGTCGGCAGGCGTATTGTTGACAGCTCTGAAGAGAAATTATCTCCGATGACTCAGCACGCCGACCGGACGACAGCGCCGGCGCCGCAAAAACTCCTCTGTGGACGCCCCTCGGCTTGCAGGTCGGTCGCCGGCCAGTCTAGGGTGTCCGACGCTGGCAGACAGCATGTCGGCGCCGGGGAGCACTGTTAACGCTGCGTCAGGCCCCGTCAGCCCCGCCGACCGACATACCGACCGACCGCCAGACCGACCAACAGACCCACCGACAGACCCACCGACAGACCCACCGACAGACCCACCGACAGACCAACCGACAGACCGACCGACCGACAGGCGGCGCAGCTCCGCTGGAGACAGCCATTACCGCAGCGACGACGATTTCGCCCGCACAAAGGACAATCATAAGTTTTCGTCTAATTCGGTTTTATTAGGTAGGCCGGCCGGCGGCGTGGGAGCGGGAGGGAGGGCGGCGGCGGGAAGCGCCGCTGCTGGCGGTACCACCATGGCGTCCGCCTGACCTGCGGGTCGCCGCCGCCGCCTGACCCGGTGACACCGCAGCCGGAGCAGCGCCGGCCAATCACAGAACGCAGACTGCTATCGCGACCAATCACAGCCGCAGACGGCGCCGATTATGCGTGAAACAAGAGCGGGCGGCCGGCCGACTCCGCGGCGAACGGCGCGCCGCCTAGCGGACAGGCGGTGAACTAACTACCTGCCCGGACGACACGGAGTGGCTTCGGAGTCCGATTGCAGCACTCGGAGATGGCAGGTATAGTAGCCGTCACTCGCGTGGAATTCGCTGCCGACGGCGGATGTGGCGCGTGTCAAGACGACAGGCAAACTGTCGACTCAAGACTTAAACAAAAGATATGGACGCTAATAGCCAATACTGACTGATGCGTCGTTAAAGAAGAAAGAAAACTAATTTAGTAGCCGTCCCCGGAGTAAACCAGGAGGCAGGAGGCTCTATCTGCTCGGCGTTAGGCCTCAACCTCAGCCCCCCCGGTCTACCCAGAACAGTATTGGCCGGCGCTTTCTGAATACTTAGCCGGGCCATTTACCTCGACACTGGCGCGTCGAACCTCACCATTCCGGCGGACAGACGGTTAGCCGCATAAGACTCTGCGGCTGACCGAGATAGCACAGTCGCTATGCGGCGCTGATGATCGAGCTGACCACGGAGGACGAGTTGCTACGATGCTAGCACTCTCCGGTCAGCTGTCAGCGCCGCTCAGAGTGCTCAGTCAGCGTCTCGGCAGGCTCTCTCTCTCATATTCCGGGCCCGTCGCAGCCAGCCGGCCCACGCAGGATCGATCACGACCAACAGCTCAGTCGCAGTCCTGCGCCCAGCTACATATAAAAACCCTGTCACAGCCAGCCTCGTTATTGGCTAGTGAACATCCGCTCAGAGAGCTGCGAAAAATAACGAAGCTTATCCCGTGATTGCGATATTTAATTCCACCAACGCAAAAACAGCAAGAACATTGAATAAGGTATCGACTTTGCCAAGATACCGGATGACCACAGGTCCGAGGGCTTTGAACTATTCCGTCATTAATTGATCCCCTCTGCCCGGCTGACCGTTAGCCGTAGGCCGGCCTACCGGGAGGAGGCCGGACGACGATGGCTGATAAAACCCCGACCTCCGCGCGGATCGCCGGCCAACGAGCCGCAATTTTCCGCCGGCTGCGCACACCTTTCGAACCGGAGCGTGTCCAGCAATTAGAGAATCTCGGCCTCCGGAGTGCGGGCGGCGGATAATGAGCATCTGGGCGGCGCCCGGCGGCGGCCCGGTTCCGCGCGGTGGCGCTCCAAAGCGGGCGCGGTCGGCGCGTGAATGGCGGTGGCGGGATGGCGCCGCGCCGCCGCGTCTTTAGCGAACGGTAGCGCACCGGTGTGACCCAGCTCGGTCCTGCCCGGTCCGGTTCGGTCCGGTGGTCTAGACGGAACGGAGACGCCCCGAGACACACCCTGACACTCCGAGAAACACCCAGACGATCAGACACTCTCAGACGCGGTCCTGACCCGGCCAGGGCGCACTCAGGACACCGGGCACAGCCGGGCTCAGGGCACACAGCGACCCTGACCTGGCTAGGGCGCGCTCAGGACACGGCACAGCCCGAGCTCAGGGCACACAGCGACCTGACCGGCCAGGGGCGCTCAGGACACGTGGCCAGCCGGGCTCAGGCACCGGGCACAGCCGGGCTCAGGGCACCACGACCTGACTGGCTAGGGCGCGTCAGGACACGGGCACAGCCGGGCTCAGGGCACACGCGACCCTGACCCGGCAGGCGCACTCAGGAACACCGGGGCACAGCCGGGCTCAGGGCACACATCCCGGACCTGACCTGGCTAAGGGCGCGCTCAGGACCCGGGCACAGCCGAGCTCAGGGCACACCGACCTGACGGCCCAGGGCGCGCTCAGACCCGGCACAGCCGGGCTCAGGGCACACAGCGACCTGACCTGGCTTAGGGCGCGCAGCCGAGCTCAGGGCACACCGCGGCCCTGACCCGGCCAGGGCGCGCTCAGGACACCGGGCACAGCCGGGCTCAGGGCACACCGCGGCCCTGACCCGGCCAGGGCGCGCTCAGGACACCGGGCACAGCCGAGCTCAGGACACACCGACTCGGTCAATGATGTGGAGCATGAACTCTGTAGTGAACCGGAATACCTGCTCACTATTGACACTCAGTTCAGACTAAATATTGCTCTTACGTAAGATGGATTAAGACTGTTAGTCCCAACATTAATTGAATATTGGTAAACGTTAATTTATTGATGCTATGTCTGCTAGACCTGCCCTACAGGCCGTGTCAGAGCCTGCTCTGCTTGCGTGTCAGTGTCAGTTTCAGATGCAGTGTCAGTGTCAGATGCAAGCCGTGTCAGACCGGTACATACGGCTGAGCCCATCTGATACCTTACTCACTACAGACCAGCTGCTGAAAGGCACTGAAGCTACTGAAAGGCACTGAAGCTACTGAAAGGCACTGAAGCTATTGAAAGGCTACAAGCTACTGAAATGCGCCGACCGCTCCTGCAGAATACAGTCCCGTTATCTACAAACAACACACTCTTTTCATTTAGAAGTAGATGATTAAAACACGTTATGTTCATAACTACTTTCACACACCACTACTTACACAATACCAAGTACCGACACGCCGGTTCACTTCCGTTCCGGTCCGGCCCCAATATAGTGTCCAGCTCCCAATATAGTGTCCAGCTCCCAATATAGTATTCAGCTCCCAATATAGTGTCCAGCTCCCAATATAGTGTCCAGCTCCCAATATAGTGTCCAGCTCCCAATATATTGTGTCGTGCGATACAGGCCCAATTGGAATACGTGTTCTAGCTCAAGATACTCCCATTAGTGGAAAGCTGGATAGTACTCCAGAATCCCACTAAATATATTTAGGGAGCTGGTGGATACAGATCACCATATTAATAGTGTCCAGCTCCCAATAAAGTGTCCGCCAGCTCCCAATATAGTGGTCCAGCTCCCAAATAAAGATATCACAGCTCCCAAATATAGTGTCCAGCTCCATATAGTAATCCAAGCTCCAATTATAGTGTCCAGCCTCCCCAATATAGTGTCGCAGCTCAATATAGTTGTCCAGCTCCCAAATATATGTCCAGCTCCCAATATATGTCCAGCTCCCAATATAGTGTCCCAGCTCCCAATAAAGTATCGCAGCTTCCCAATATAGTGTCCAAGCTCACCAAATATAAGTGTCCAAAGCTCCAATATGTATCCAGCTCCCAATAATAGTGTCCTGCTCCCAATATTAGTGTCCAGCTCCAATATAGGTCGGCAGCTCCCATATAGTTATCCAGCTCCCAATATAGTGTCCAGCTCCCAATATAGTGTCCAGCTCCCAAATATAGTGTCCAGCTCCCAATATAGTGTCCAGCTCCCAATATAGTGTCCAGCTCCCAATAAAGTATCCAGCTCCCAATATAGTGTCCAGCTCCCAATATAGTGTCCAGCTCCCAATATAATGTATCCAGCTCCCAATATAGTGTCCAGCTCCCAATATAGTGTCCAGCTCCCAATATAGTGTTCAGCTCCCAATATAGTATCCAGCAGCGGCGGCACGTCGGTCCGTTTTCGGCGGCGCGGCGCGCGCGGCGTCCGGACGCCGCCCTCCATTACCGAAACTAGCAGGTGTTGGAAAGTGAAAAATTACACCTCGTCACCTCAATCAAAATATTCTCATCAATTATGAAAAATCGCGGGAGGAGGCCGACAGCGGAGGCCGCCGCCGGCCTGATAGCCAATCTAGGACAATCTCCGAGTAATCTGGTAGCCCGCTGGAAGACGCGGCCCGCTGCGCTGTCAGACGCGGCTCTTATTAAAACTGGCAACCGACGCCGCGGTCGCGCCGCCGATCGCCGCGGCCGCACCGCCAATCGCCGCGGCAGGATCGTTCGGCTGGTCTCTCTCTCTCTCTCTCTCTCGTTCGCTCCGCTCTCTCACCACAAATCGCCGGCCGACCTAATGGCAGGCCAATGTATCAGGCGCCGGTGTCGGGTTGTGCAGGCAGTAATTGCCGTGCACACACCTAAGTACAGGCGTATGGCTTTGCGGTCGGCCGCGGACCCGATAAATAACCGTGCACGAGCCGTCATTTAAATTCATAAACCGCGCGCAGCAGTTATTGATTGCATACGGCGCGCCAACGGCTTAACCAACGCAATTCCCATAAACTAGCGGCGGATTAGCCAACGTAGAATTAGCGTAATTCTACGTTATTCTTAAGCAGGCGTCAATTGGCTGAGATTTGTGAGACCGGCTGGTCTGCGGGCCGGTCGGCCGCGTCGCGACGGGGCGGTCCCGTGTGGGCGCTGACGTCCCACCATCAGATAAAACGGACAAATCATGGACTGAATAATTGAGCTCAGACATCTACCCGGAAGTTGTTGTTGTTCCCACAGTTTTCCCAGAGCTTTCGGGCGCTGGAAGAGCTCTGTGTTTCCCGGTGCTGAAGCATGGCTTATAGGTGGGCAGCAGTGGCGTACTCAGGACTCGCTCCAGGGGAGGGGGGGCAATTTCGATCGGAGGGCATAAGGACCCCGCCAAAAATCACCGGATTTGGCCCACATATTTTTTAGATGACACATTTCTTATCATTTATCTTAAAAATTCGAGAGGGAGAAAAAAAAAAACAGGGTCCCAAGGTACATACCTTAATTCACAAAAAAATTCGCCGTATTTTCGCCAAGCCGGCCAAATACGGCGAGTTCTGTTGAGAGTACTTGACACAGGACCCTATGTTCGTGCGCTGATGCACTAGCCCAAATGGGCCAGATTCCAGTTGATGCTCCAAAGGCCTGTATGTTAATTCATGAAACCCAGTCGCCTTTCTAATGCCCCAGTTGACCCTATTACACCCCGGTCGAACCTGAGGTGCTAAAGTCAACCCTTCAGGATCCCCGCCGACCCCCCAAATTGAAGGTTCCGCCCGTGCCCGTGAGCATTATTGTGCTGCAAAAAATGTAATCATATTGAAGGAACTGTTATGGTTTTGTTTGTAAGTTCTGTTTGTACTGGCCAAATAGTCATTTTTCGTCGAATCAGCAATGAAATCCGTTAAGTGGAACCGCGGTGTTAAGTGGTGACGGGATGGTATCCTACCTTTAACGAGCCCCCGCTGACAACAGAATGTCAAATTAAATGAAGGTCACACATTTCGCGTCTTTTTGACATACCAGCCAATGCAAAATAAAAGCGCACAAATAACTGCTCAATATATTACACTGAATGTCGATACTCCATGCATCAAGGGATATGTAGACTGGGCCCAAGTACGTCGTGGTTAAACGCGACGCCAGGCAATGTCAGTGACCGATGCATTACAGCAATCTGGACAGCGGACACAGGCCCCGAGGCACCCTTGTAGTTTGTGCAATTTTCTGGATTTTATCGGGTCAAAATAATTTTGCTCTCTTCATTTTTTTGTTTTGCTGGAACCTTGCTCTATTCATCTGATCTTACCAGCATTGTAGTCAAAATATAATTTAATTTCCCTCACAAGGATTCAATATATAACACAAAAATAAATTTGTACTTAAAAGGCAAAATAAATTGAAAAATACACTAATTTTCCTAACAAGACAATGTTACTCCACACCTATGGACTTTTACTCTCCAGCACCAGGTCATGAAATGAGAAATCCACCACTGTCCCGAGACACTGGCGAGCCCTCCCAGGGAGGGGGGTACGGGGGGGAATCGGAGCTGCTATAGTCACCCTCCCCTCGGGCAACCCAGGTTCTCGTTTTCGGCAAAAAAAACATCCCTCCTCGAGCTCATCGCCGCTATGGAACAGACTTTGAACTCTTTGGATATCTGGTTCCACTCCCACGGTTTGAAGGTCAACACCGGCAAAACCGAGCTAATTGCCTTCGGCTTTCGCCAAATTTGTCCGGAACTAGACCCAATTTCCATTCGGTTTCGCTGAACTCAGGACAGCCCATCACACAAAATGTGAAGAGCTCCGTCTACGGCCTGACAGAAAAAAGCCTCGAGCGGTGCTAGTCCCGAGATATGACATTCGCTTATAGCCATGTGATCGTGCTACGTTTCCGGTTGTCTCCAGCTCCTCGCTGCAACGAGAATATAGTAATCGATATCCCTCATTAGGTGCGTTGTGGCCTTTTGCTGCGTACAGCAAAATCCCTGCGACCTCAGCTTACCCATCGCTTGACAACGTCTCTGGTAAGTTTTCTATCACGTTCGTTTACTTGCCTGCCATTGTTGGCTGAGTTCGGTTCTGGAGAAGAACATTACGGTGCAATGCCCACAATATATGAGGTTTCTGAACTGTGCGGCTCGGCGGTTGTGGTCGTATGCCGAGTCGCACGAACATTATATATCGTATCCTATTATTTAATCCGGGATCCGTACGGGGTGCACTGGCCAATGTTGGTCCCAACAGCGCGAGCTGGTGTGAAGGTCCCACCCACGCGGAACGGTCAGCTGGCAAGATGTGATTACAATCCTTGTCCTACATTAAAATATCCTACCCCCTTCACAAAATTCCCGCGATTTACGTGAAGAGCGGCGTGGACGCATCTCTCAGCTAGTTATAGGCGAGCCAATAAACGTCTTCTCCGTGTCCTCGAGTTTAACCAGTGCAGTGCCTGTCATAATTTTGCGCGCATCCCGCAGCTGCGCGGAAAGGACCCGTATCAGCGGCGAAAGAACGGCGTCCTCCTTCTTCTTCCAGCTGTTTGGTACAGAGACAAGTACAACATAGAGCCCAATGCCGGGCGCAGGATGGAACGCATGTTTACCTTGACACCCAACTTGTAGTAAATGCGCAATCTTAATTTTAAGGCAGTGAACGCGATGACCTTTTTAATTAGCATGAATTGTAAGCGAAATTTTAATTATTATTCGGAAAATATTATGATCTTACCCGCGAGTTACAGAGACTTATGTATGCTTGTGTGTGTGTAATATGTTGTGTCGAAGTGAATATGCTTTGTCCCTTGTGTTTGTAGTTTTCCCTGCGGTCCGCAATGTGCGTGTGTGTTAGTGAGTGTGGGGATGTGTCTCTGCTGGTATTTTCTCTGATCTGATTGTGTGCTATGTGCTGTGAGTCATTTTAACATGTCTTCACTTACTTATCATGGCGCGACGCTCGGAATAGCTTTTGTAACATTGGAGAGTATTTGAATTGGCAAATACAAATGCAATCTGAGGGCAAAACAAATGTGTAAAAGCTGAATTGAAAATGGGTCCCCACTCAAAATATAGTGGGCTAAATCCGAAAGTTTTTTATATTTTGTGGTTAGGTAAGGGGCCTGTGAAAGCCATTCAAGGGCCCTGTGCCGATTAATTTTCCATTAATGGGGCAACTGACGGGCACGAGGCCCCTGTCTTGTACTGAGGCTCCTGTGTTCAATACCACTACCACAAGCCCCCGTGTTACTGTTTAATATCACTACCAGGAGCCCACTGACCGACAAAAAGGGGTTTCTGATAGTCCCAACTCCCAGGGGCCCCTGAGATGCCGGCAAGAGAAGACCTCTGGGTGTCATTTGGGGGGGGGGCCGTGCCTATTCGTTTCCAACTAATGGGCCCCCTGACGGGCACGAGCCACCTATCTTACCGGGGACCCCTGCACTCAGTACCACTTTCCGGGTCCCCTGACTGAAGAGGGGATATTCATTGTCTCAGGGGTCCCCAGCACCGAGTGCCGCAGGAGGCCCCCTTGTATCCGTCCCTGGGAGACCCCAGGTGAGGATGATTTTAGGACACAAATGTATAATAAGTTGAAAATGGGTCCAAATCAGGTGAGTTGTAAAAATTGGGGTATGTAGGTTGCTCAATCAATTTGTAATAGGCCCTTTTTCATGGGCCTGGACACTTTTCAATGGGTCCAGTCATCACTCCAGGGGCCCTGGTCGTTCATCCATGAATCACCAGATGCTCCGTCTTTGGAAATGTTTTTGAAGCATCTTTTGAAATCCCTATTTCCAAAGAGGCACATAGGCCGAAGGGACACGTACGGACCTTCAGGGGGGGGGGAATGCCCCTCCCCCTGGGTACGCCTTTGGTGGGCGGTGCCGACCAGAGAAGGCTCCAATTTCACGAACATGCATACGGGCACTATAATAACGACAGGTGGCCACAGTAGATTGAGACAACCAACAGCGTCAATTTCCATGTACACGTTTCGCCACACATCATATTTTCATCAATGAGTCATCACTCAGTCTCAAACTATATCCTTATCTCCCTGGCGATGGTGTCGGGCGTCCCGCGTCAGAACCCGGATTCGACAGTAAATAATCTGCGGCACGGCAGCGGTGGTACGCTGGGATGTGAAGCGGCAGCGGTGGGACGCTGGGATGTGAAGCGGCAGCGGTGGGACGCTGGGATTTGAAGCGGCAGCGGTCGGACCGCTGGGAGTGTGAACGGCAGGGTGGGACGCTGGGATGTGAAAGCGGCAGGGTGGGACGCTGGGATGTGAACGAGCCAGCGGTGGCGCTGGATGTGGAGGGCAGCGGTGGTCTCTGGGAATGTGGGGGCGCGGTGGGACCGTGATGGAAAGCGGCAGCGGTGGGACGCGGAATGTGAAGCGGCAGCGGTGGACGCTGGGAGTGAAGGCCGGCAGCGTGGACGCTTGGGATGTGAACGGCAAGCGTGGGACGCTGAAATGTGGATGCGGAGCGTGGGACGCGGGATGTGAAGCGGCAGCGGTGGGACGCTGGGATGTGAAGCGGCAGGGGGGAACGCGGGATGTGAAGCGGCAGCGGTGGGAAGCCTGGCGATGTGAAACGGCAAGCGGTGGGACGCCTGGGATTGAGGCGGGCAGCGGTGGACGCTGCGGATGTTGAAGGCGGCAGCGGTGGAGACCGCTGGGATGTGAAGCGGCTGCGGTGGGAACGCTTGGATGTGAAGCGCGCAGCGGTGGGACGCTGGGATGTGAAGCGGCAGCGGTGGGACGCTGGGATGTGAAGCGGCAGCGGTGGGACGCTGGGACGTGAAGCGGCAGCGGTGGGACGCTGGGATGTGAAGCCGCAGCGGTGGGACGCTGGGATGTGAAGCCGCAGCGGTGGGACGCTGGGATGTGAAGCGGCAGCGGTGGGACGCTGGGATGTGGAGCGGCAGCGGTGGGACGCTGGGATGTGAAGCGATCCCGGCCACTGATAAATGGATTTCGTCGCGTCACATTAGCCCTGCGGAAATTAATTGCCGCGCCGCCGCCCAGAGCCTTGTATAATCAGAACGGCGCGCCGGTCGGTCGCTTTGTCTGGTATCAGAGCCACCTACATCCGGCTGCTCCTGTCCCAAACCTGAGCTCATCAGGTCACACCACTGCGGGGCCACAACAAGGACGTCTTCTCGGGTAAAACCACTAGACTCAACACACCAATGTTAGGGTCTCCGCAATACTATGGTCAGGGAGCAGGGTCTAGGATCGGGACTTGGGTATGTTCCCAGCTGGATTTTCGGCAGGGCGAAAGGCTTAGTACCACTGTACCAGCCACCAGATAGCAGACCCTGAGTTGCAAAACAAAAAACGACACAACTGCCTCACAAGAAAGCCGTCGACGCACAGTCTAGCAATGACCCAGAGAAGCCGTCAAGCAAAACAGAACAACCACCAGGTGGCAACTAGGCAATGAACAACACTGTCACAGTGTCCGTCCAGTGCAGTACAGCACTGCGTCACGGTCGGTGCATCAGCGACCATAAGCACCTAGTTTACGCTGAACTATTCCTCGGCATCAGAAGCAGCGAGTTCAGTGCCTGTATGTAAGTCTATCCAGTATCCACGGTCGACCTGTCACCGTTCGAGCGAACCCGGGGAGAAAGCTCAGAGCAGTGGGAGAGTCTGTGGCCGGCCGGCCGGCCGCAGTGGCGCAATGTGCAGTGTTCGTATCGAATGACGATCCATTAGAGGAGGCGGCCGGCTGCGGGGGCGGCGGGCAGCACCAAACGGCGACCGATACAGGCCCGTGTCGGCTGGATAGGTCAGCCTGTCGGTACTAGTGGTGTCAATCGGTAACCAAAAATTTTGTTACCGAAAAAAATGTGTGACCGATTTGGTAATCGGTCGGTCAGGCTTATAAATTTTGGGACAATTTTTGGCCAGCTTAATCTGAAAAATATCATTATTTGTTACATTTTTACGCATTCTTATTTCTATCCAGCAAATTAATACACAGTGTGCTCCAAATTCAATTATTTGATGTAAATTTATTTAGTCTAGCTTGCGGCATCCACTATTTTGCTTTGCGAATGTATTTATTTCCCTTTTCATTGTTATAATGTCTTTTAAGAAACTGTACATGTGCGTTTTATGCATTATGATATTATCAAAGCTATTTTTTCTAGTGTGTATAAAGAAGTATACTATTTGAAAATCGGTAAAATCTTGGACATTTTTGGCCTCAACCGAAATCGGTAAATATTTGGTCAACCAAAATGCCTCCTTTTCGGTATTGGATTGGTTTTGGTCAGGAAATTTTGGGAAAATGACATCACTAGTCGGTACCTGTAGTGATCCATCATCATGTACAGGACAGCCAGGTGACGGCAGGATAGGTCAGCCTGTCGGTACCTGTAGTGATCCATCATCATGTACAGGACAGCCAGGTGACGGCAGGATAGGTCAGCCTGTCGGTACATGTAGTGATCCATCATCATGTACAGAACAGCCAGGTGACGGCAGGTAATACCCGGCTGATCACGTGTGTTTACAGTAAGCTTAGACCCAATGTTGGCGCAATGTGTAATAGGTATAGGACTTTTCGAGGACACCCGATAATCGGAAACGTGTACTGAGCCTACCGGCTTATCGTGCCTTCCTTACAAGAGCCTAATACTCACTTAAAAAAAGATTTAATGTCTTATGTAGGACTGTATCAATTGATGCTTGAGAGAGTTAAAAAACATCAGCGCATTTATTTCTCCCAAAATGTATTCTCTTCCGCTGTAATTGCAGTGATAGATTTCAGCGAATGAAATCCCTGATCCCTCAAAGGAAATATCTTATGATATACTTTCATCTGACAGCCGACCATTGCCTTAGGGTTTAAAGGATGGACCTTAGTCTTACTTCTAAAAAGTACCGTTGCGGAGGCCTTCGTGACACGACAATATCACCTTTGATTGGTTCTCGTTTTAGGTAGTATTACTTTAGTCGCGTCACGTTGGGTATCTGAATAAAAAAACA
This sequence comes from Semibalanus balanoides, assembly GCA_014673585.1. Taxonomy (NCBI): domain Eukaryota; kingdom Metazoa; phylum Arthropoda; class Thecostraca; order Balanomorpha; family Balanidae; genus Semibalanus; species Semibalanus balanoides. The sequence goes on from VOPJ01003237.1 coordinate 160,899, forward strand.
AAGTTAAGGTGGACCCTTTAAAACCGTGAAATTTGTAACACACGGCCGTCGTTATACAAGTAAGCTAAACAAAGACATCAGCCGCACGTAAACTTAAGAAGATTAATGATGCTCTGTAATGATAACGATTATCTTGATGAAGTAAGACCACACAAATTGTAATGTCGCCAAACAGATGCGCCTCTCCCAATTAAATCGGCACTAAAATGCTCCCTCGAGGGAAAAACTTGGTAGAACCACCGTCCCAAAGTGGCATGTAAGCCATCGCCATCATTGAACAACGGCATGGTGACTGGTGACAGCTGCCTCGGCCCTCGTCTGACCACAGGATCTTAACTGACCGGACAGTGACAGGACTGGCAGCCGGCCCGAGTGGATAGCATCAGGTCAGCTGGCTTCTGACGGCCTGTCAGCACCAGTCAGTGGTGACGGACTGTCAGACAGCCCGTGGTGACCGGCTCCAAGTCAGCTTGACTACCACAAAGCCACTGTCCAGCAGCCCGTGGTGAAGGCTCCACGTCAGCTGGCTACTGACGCCGTGTCGGCTAGCCGGTGGTGACGCTCCCAGTCAGTGGCGCTGAGTGGCCTGTTCAGGATAGCCGTGTGAGGCCTCCGTCAGCTGGCTACTGACAGCCTGTCAGGTTTACCGCCCGTGGTGGAGGCTCCAGTCAGCCTGGCCTGCTGAGTGCCCTGTCAGGACCAGCCCGTTGTGACGGCTCAGTCAAGCCTGGCTTAATAGACAGCCTGTCCAGGACCAGCCCGTGGTGGAACGGCTTCCAGTCAAGCTGGTGCTGATGGCTTCAGGACCAGCCGTGGTGACGGCTCCAGTCGCTTTGGATACATTGACAGCCGTCCAGGACCAGCCCGTGGTGACGGTCCAGTCAGCTGGCTGCTGAGTGCCTGTCAGGACAGCCCGTGGTGACGGCTTCCAGTCAGCTGCTAACTGACAGCCTGTCAGACTAGTCCGTGGTGACGGCTCCATCATTGGCTGCTGAGTTGCCTGTCAGGACACCCGGGAGGTCCAGTCAGTTGGCTGCTGAGTGCCTGTCAGGCAGTCCGTGGTGTTACCGCTGCCAGTAGCATGGCTAGACAGCCTGTCCAGGACTAGTCCGCTGGTGCAGGCTCCAGTCAGTTTGCTGCTGAGTGCCTGTTTCAAGGACTAAGTCCGTGGGTGAGACGGCTTCAGTCAAGTTTTGGCTGCTGAGTGCCTGTCAGGACCAGCCCGTGGTGACGGCTCCAGTCAGCTGGCTACTGACAGCCTGTCAGGACTAGTCCGTGGTGACGGCTCCAGTCAGTTGGCTGCTGAGTGCTGACGGTTCCGTCCCACTCAGCCCACCTCAGCCCAGCTCAGCCCAGCTCAGCCCACCTCAGCCCGCAGCTCTCGGCCGTCGCCGCCGGCACCATGTTCCTCTCCTCTCCGTGAGCCGTTTGAAGTGCCGCCGCGCGGGGCGGCGCGCGCTTTGAAGTCGGTCGCCCGGAGAATCGCATCAGTCGGGTACCGTGTAAAAACCCGGCTCCGAGGGCTCGGGCGGCGGCGTACCGGCCTCGGCGACACATACCCGCGCCGTGTATGTCCGTCACCCGAGTGACGCCGCATGTGAATGTGTGTGAAGTGACATGTGTAGGTATGCTGCGAGTGCTGAGTGGGATGTGTGGGGGTAGGTAGTAGGCAGCACTACTATGCGCAGAGTCTGGTGTGCGCATGTTTGTTGTTGATGATGTTTGGTGTATGTATATGATGCTACTGAGAGGCGGATTCGTTTGCATGTCAGCTGGAAGTTCATTCGAGCCAGGTCCACACGGCGCATCGTTCATCCAAGAATGTGTGAACGAAACTCGACTTCATCCGTCGGTTTTCGTTAAAACCCGGCTCCGAAAACAAAAATACGTGTTTCTCCCCGGATTTGACTCACTTCCACGTCCGAGATGGAGGGGGGCTGAAGCCAAGTTGGGGGGGGGGGACTGAAGCCCCCTCAACTGAAAATCAAACTACAGCGCTGGCGAGACTGCAGCGGCGACCCCCAGTAATAGTCCGAATCCTAAGCCGAGACGACGACGGTCAACAACCTCTCAGACCGTGAGACGGGAGACATCCAGACCCGCACCATACCGCACGCAGCACCACCGTGGACAGGCGTGGGCGGCCGCCGATGACGTTACCTCCTCTCCGGCCTCCTCTCCCAGCCTCCGTTCCCAGCCGTTACCATTGCCGGGAGAGGCGCGACCAGATCACGGCAGATCGTCACCCTGTGAGTTCACACGCCACCCGCCACCAGCAGCACCCGCTAATTACGTAACGGCCTGTTGTTTTAGCGCCCGTCCGTCACGTAATTGCCGCCCGCCGGCCAGCTCGTCTACACACCAGGCATCAGACAATTAGCGTAAACGCATTGGCACCCGAATATGTGGCGCGGAGGCAAGAGGCGGAGCGGCCGCCGCGCAGACGGACAGTCCCCGAACTGCTGCTTACGCCTTTGGCCGCTAGGTGGCAGTGTGTGTGCGGGCCTGCCGAGGGCGCCATCGTCGCGGGCTGACGGTTACCTGCGGCCCTGGCACCTTGTGAACCAGACGACACCCGACTACAGACAGCTGCTGATATCATGGTTTACGAAGCAGGGCTTTCCAAAGAGGCAGAAAAGCAAGTGGAGTTGCTCTTACGTAAAAACACGCGGGACAAAATGATATCCCACTCCCGACATTCGTTCTGCAATCTGCAATACACGGTCAATGTAGCGCTCACGAAGTTAAAAAATAGCAGTCATATCAACCAAATGCATACAATACCGGGTATATCTCGTAGCTGATAGAGTAGAACGCTTTTTCATGGTACTTACGTCTCGCACAAATACACGGCGCCATTTCGACCCCGTAATCACCAAGCTCTCTCCCACCGAGTCCCCGTGATATTCGCATCACGGAACCCTCCACAGCACGGCACAGCACCACAGAGACACCCGTCCCAGCCATCTCCGCCACCAGCACGGCGCCAAGAGCGCTCCGAAACTTGACTTTTCCTCCTGAACAACGGCGCCCGACTGCTCTCCGCCCAAAGGCCGCAGCGCCGTCTATTGTCCCCCAATACCATTTCCTTTTTTCCTGTCTCATCTCCTATTATATTCCAAACACAAGACTATATCCCCCATTATGCTGTATTCAATACAGGACAAAGCGGTGCGCGGCGGCGCCGGCGGGCGCGCCGCTGCCTCAATAGAGTCGGCGCGGCGCGCCGGCGCGCCAACCGCCCCCTCTGGCGGCGACGCCATTAATTCTGACACAGCGGCGTCGCGGTCCGGACCGGCGACAAGCCGACGCCGGGTGAGTGTGGCGAGGACTGGGGCGGAGGACTGCAGAGAACTGGGGAGGGAGGACTGCGGCGGACATAGGCGAGATAACTCCGGAGGACAGGGGCGAGATAACTCCGGAGGACAGGGGGCGGAGGACTGCGGAGGACATGGGCGGGAGGATTCCGGAGGACATAGGCGAGATAACTCCGGAGGACATGGGGCGGAGGACTGCAGAGGACATGGGCGGGAGGACTGCGGAGGACTGCAGAGGACATGGGCGGGAGGACTGCGGAGGACATGGGCGGAGGACTGCGGAGGACAAGGGGCGGGAGGACTGCGGAGGACATGGGCGGAGGACTGCGGAGGACAAGGGGCGGGAGGACTGCGGAGGACAGAGACGGGAGGACTGCGGAGGACAGGGGGCGGGAGGACTGCGGATGACAGGTGCGGGAGACGGGGGACAGGGGAGAGGAATGGGGCAGGGACGGGTAACGGAGGCCAGGGGCAGCGGACAGGGGCGGATATTTGATAATGAACGGAAGACATGGGAAAGAGGACAATGGACGATGACAATGAGCGATGACAATGAACAAAGGCCAGAGCACAGAGGACAGGGACGAATGACAAGGAACAAAGGACAATATACGAAGGACAAAAGACAAATGACAAAGGACAAGGGGGAAAGGACAAGGGACAAGGGACAAAGACAATGTAAGAAGGACAAGGGACGAAGGACAAGGGACGAAGAACAAGGTACGAAGGACAAGGGACGAAGGAAAAAGGGACGAAGGGCAAGTGACGAATGACAAGGGACGAAGGACAAGGTACGAAGGACAAGGGACGAAGGACAAGTGACGAATGACAAGGGACGAAGGACAAGGGACGAAGGACAAGTGACGAATGACAAGTGACGAATGACAAGGGACGAAGGACAAGGGACGAAGGACAAGGGACGAAGGACAAGGGACGAAGGACAAGGAACGAAGGACAAGGGACGAAGGACAATGGGCGAAGGACAATGGACGAAGGACAAGTGACGAAGGACAAGTGACGAAGGACAAATGACGAAGGACAAATGACGAAGGACAAGGGACGAAGGACAGTGGACGAAGGACAAGGGGCGAAGGACAGTGGACGAAGGACAGTGGACAAAGGACAGAAGACGGAGGACGGGCAACGGAGGACAGGGGAGGGGACAGTGGGCAGGGTAGATGTAACAAAAGTAAATTTGACATATTTATACTTACGTACCGCAAGTATTCGTGTCGTGAGATTACCGAAACACGAAAATATGGATCGAATTTGTGAATAAAAGTATCTTGAAGACAGTTCCCGTTTGTGGCGGCAGCGGGCGGTCGGTAACCTGCGCCCCGGGTGTATTAGACCGGACACAAAGGTCAAAAAGTCAAAAGACAAAAAGTCAAAAGAAAAAAGTAAAAGGACAAAAAGCCAAAAGTAAAAAAGTCGGACAAAAAGTAAAATGGGAAAAAGTCAAAGAACAAAAGGTCAAATCGGCTTAAAGTCAAACGGCAAAAAGCCAAGACACAGGTGTCAAAAAGTCAAAAAGCAAGAAATCATGCAAAAAGTTAAAGATGCAAAAAATTAAACGGGATAAAAGTTAAATGCAAAAATTCAAAACAGCAAAAAGTTAGGACAAAAACAAATTATTATATCAAAAGGATAAAAATAAAATGCAAAAGTCAAAAGGATCGAAGTCAAATGCAAAAAGTTAAAAGGATCAAAATCAAATGCAAAAAGTCAAACAGAAAAAAGTGATAATGGATAAAAATAAAAAAGGCAAAAAGTAAAATAGGCAAATGAAAAGAGGCAAAAAATAAAATGCGCAAAAAGTCAAAAAGGCAAAGTCATATGCAATTTATACAAAGGGCAAAAAGTCGTATGAAATTCTCGCTCTCGCTCTCTAAGGCCGTTTTGAAGAAGCTCTTTTCGCGTTTTTGACTTATTGCATTTTACTTTTATCCTTTTTGACCTTAAGCTTTTTTACGTATTGCCGTTTTAATTTTGTCCTCTTGACTTTTTGCGGTTTTTACTTTGTGCTTTTACTTTTTGTTCTTTTGACTTATTGTTGATTTGACTTTTGGCATTTGACTTTTTGTTCTTTAAACTTTTTGCCGTTTTGACTTGATGCTTTTGACTTTAAGCCGATTTGACTTTTCATATATAACTTTTTGTCCACTGACTTCTGTCATTTGACTTTTGGTCATAACATCGTCGTAGGCCATGTAACCCGAGGCAAGGTAGGGCGCGACCCCGCCGCATCGCTTGCATTAGAGCTCACTGACACGCTAGGCTGGGCGGACGTGTGGGCCTGTGGCCATAGTTTCGTTATTTCTTGGTCGCTGTTTGTAAATTGATCATTGGTTGCCTTCCCTGAAATTTGTGAGTTGCCAGATTGTTGCTCAAACTAACAGACATACTGATGGCAATAATTTGATGAGTGCACCCATGAGCAGGGCTGGATTTTTGGTTCCATGACTTGGTCCAGGAGATTAAAAAAGCATAGGTATCAGAAAAAAATGCAAGGAAAAGTATGATTTCCATTTTTAAGAAATATAAATATTTTTAACTTGGAAAGTACAAATTATGATCTATAATAGATATTAAACCATTGTGAGAAAAATGTTATTTACCTTTAATTACAAGTTGGTAAGAACAGGTAAAAAAGAAGAAGAAAAAATGAAGAGACAAAAATTATTTGGACCCAAAATGTCCAAAATATGACAGAAATTTCAAGACTGCCCATGAGTGCAGAGGAGCAACATACTACACGTGAATGAGTATGTGTATGAAGGGGGGGTTGTAGACAACAGTACAATGAAAACCATTGTACGTAGTAGTAGGGTGTGAGCGGGGGAGGCGTGTGGGCAACAGTACCTGAATGGGAACTCCTGCACGAAGCAGTAGGCAGTGGCAGTCGTCACGCTAAACAGCTCCATCAGCACGCCCCAGAGGCTGATGCCCTCGGCACTCTTGTTCGCCGAGATCTTCAGCACCTGTGGGAGCTTCACTGTAACGAAGCAGAAGGGCGCGATCATGACAGATATCTGCAGCTCCATGTCCAAACACCCAGCCAGGTAGACACACTCCAACACGACCGCCACTGCCACATCGTATAGCACAGCTGTAAACCTTCCAAGGGCAGATATACCATTTGGACTTGGAATTCATGATGATGGTGACCTGAATTATTTTGGTTTAGTGGGGCCCCAACAGTGCTGTCAAAGTCACAGGTACCAATTCAACAGCAGGTTGAAAGGTGTTTGTAGGAAATTGGTTAAACTGGTTTGAATCGGTTGAATGCTTGAAAAGGGGCTAATATGACATGAAAAGCTATCTTCCTGATTAATAACAATTTTGGATTCAACAGTGAATTTACAGCATATGAGAAAAAAAATGAAATCGTGCTCAACTTACCCATGGATGATCCAGCAACAATGCCTACACCAAGTCCTTTGCTCAGAGTAGTCTTCAAGCATGGTACTGAGAAAATAAAAAAAAATGTTATTGCCAGCAACGAATGGACCCATAAAATGCAATATTATAATTGTATAAGACATCACAAAACACAGACAGCTCACACAAATATTGCAATGTTCTGAACATGGCCAAAATAATCAGCAACAATATGTGAAACAAGGCTCAGCACAAAATGTATGCTTTTATTATGACTTACTGCTTTTTAACAGCACGATTTGTTTTGCTGTAATAACTTATTACATACAGGAGATTCAATGTAACATAAACACTAACATTCTGTGAAAGCATTTCAGATTGTGGCCCAGTCCACCCAAACCAAAGAGCTGCCAGTGTTGGATTTTCATCCAAATAAGAAGTTGTGCTACAAAAAAAAGTATGATACAGAAAGCAAAATGTACACTATGCACTATATAATATGAATATCTGCTGACAAAACCTATCTCGCACCCCCCACCCCCCTCCCGGTTGACAGACATGTTCTGAGAGCCAAATAATGGTCCATTTATGGTACTACTTTTTGCAATGTATCATACAGCTACGCCAAAATCTATCAATCTAAAAAGCCCAATACAAATAAATCCAAACACTGGAGCTGGCAGTCAAATTTCTAAACCACTATCTTCTTGTGTCCAGGCTTCTGTATCAGTTATTTTAGCAGTGGCGGCTCGTCATAGGAGGCAACTAGGCCGGCTCACCTATTATTAGAAGAATGTAGCTTTGCAATATGTATTGGTTGCCTAATAGGTTACAACAATATGCTAGTGAGTGATTTCCATTATGCTCATCGCATTGCATTGCATTATGATATACACCTTATAAACTTATATTCCGTTCTCTTTCGAGCTTCCACCAACCGCCAGCCACAGTCGTACGTTTAACATTACTCATTGACCACTACGAGCCGACTGGAGGCCCGGCCGGTCTGCCACCTCAACTCCTCCGCCCCGTTCAGGCCAGCTACTGAGGCAACCAGCGGGGCGATACGCATCTCAGCCGACGATGCCGCGCCGGTGCGCGGTAAGTCATTGACTGAGCCGGGATTTTTAGGTCTCAAAACGATGTCAATTCGTGATTCTAGGAGTCGTAGCGAGTAGCAATCAAAGTCATGAACTAGGGAACTAAAGTAATATATCGATTCTGGCCACATTTGTGCTCGAAAGCTATAACTATATATTTAATTATGCTATTTTATATCGTGCCTTCGGCGCGGGCAGGCGGCCGGCGGCGGGCCGTGGCCGAGTGTAGAGCGGCGACTTTCCATCCCTGCAACGTATTGGCGATGTTTTGCCATCGCAAACTGCGGTGTTTCTTTTAGATAGGCTCACTATAGGGAATAGGGATGTAACACATTCTTCAACATTACTTGCTGGATATATCATTTAATGTTTGGCGTACTAGTTCGTTCGGGTACGTGATGTTACATTAAATGTCGCAGCTCTCCCTCTGCGTCTCGGCTCGTGAGGCCGCCGACGAGCCGGCCTCTAGAGGTTTCGCATGCGTAATACGACCTGCTCCAATGGCTCAGATTCGCACGCTGCCGTGAGGAGCCAGCCCAGGCGGCGCGGTCGAGGTGGCGCCATGTGTGACTACGGGCGGCTGCAGTCCTGCCCGTTGCTACTTCTGAGCTTGGGGCTTAGGCAGTGGTGGGTGGAACTTTATTAAATCGAGTGCGGACTGCGGGGGGCCTAATGTTAAATTTGATTAGTTATTTAACTCCATTTTTTACCATGCAACGCCATAGGTCCTGATGTTAACATGAAATCATTGGGTGGGGGGGGCCCTTCGGCGGGGGGGCCCCCCCCGCCCCCAGAGGTACAAAGTTCCACCCCTGGGCTTGGGCCTCATGTACTTGGATGACCACGAGCCGCCACTGTTATTTAGTTGTACACTGGAAGCTTCACTCAGCTGGGAGATACTTCAAATACTTCTAAAGCACATATACACAGCTAACAGTATGAAGAGTGTCTGTTGTCTGGCTATGACAGAGAATGACATTTAATCCGTTCACTCACAACATGTATGCACATATTCATTAACAAATCACTATAAATTAAGGATTATTTTCAAAGATTTCATTGATCTCTGGTTTCACAAGCAATTAGCGAAATTACACACCCATCTCAAGTATGGAGCTATCAACACATTAAGACATTTGATGATGATGATGATTGGGGTTTAAAGGGCACAAATGCATGGTTATGTGGTACCTAGCTAAAGATGTTTGATCCACATTACAGCCTCGTTCTTACCATGCATAAAGTTCATTTTATTGAAGAACTCATCATAGCAGTCTGGCGTAGTAACCAGCAATGCTAGCTTCTCAAATATTTCCTTAGCTTGTTCCATTGTTCTAGAAAAGAAAATATGTTAGATAAAGCAATTCATTTACCATAAGCACATAACAGAAAACACCATCATCCAAGAAACCATGCAGCATCATAGGCGTACCCAAGGGGGGGGCAAAAGGGGCAATTGTCTTCTCCTGAAGGTCCGTGCGTGCCCCCTTGGCCAATGGGCCCCCTATTTTCTCTCTAATAACCACGTGAAGCGTGGTCTTTGGAGTGTTTGGAGCACATCAGAGCTCTTCAGAGATTCTTTTCAGAGTTTTGTTAGGTCAGAGTACCCCCTAAGGCGGCCAGAGTGCCCACCGTTCAGGCGGCTAGAGTGTCTTCTCAGTTGGCAAGAGGGCCCCCTCAGGCGTGCGTGCCCTCTTACCCATGTGCCCCCTTGGAATTAGGGCCCGAAGGGCCCTATTTCCAATCTAAAGAACCACACCAAAGCGTAGTATTCAGAGCTACTTCATTTTTTCTGAGGTTCTATAAGGTCAGAGGGGCCCCTCAGGCGGCTTCTGAGCGTTTCATGGAATGCAAGAGCAATCAAGGCCTTTGGAGCATCCAACTGGACCCACACATTTGCTAGTGCGGCCAGAGACGCAGCCAGACCTTCGACAAGGGGGGCACGGCATCCACAGGGCCCCCCTCAGCAAAGGCCCCCCTCCCCGAAAAAAATGGTGCGAAAATAACAAATCTCCCGGATTTAGGCCACTATATTTTACAGGGCCCCAAATAAGTCGCAAAAAGGGACGTCGACGATCATTTTTTAGCGAAAAAATCGGTCCATTAGGGGACGTGAACCCTGTGCTCCCTGTTAGTGCCTCAGTGCACGAAATAGGGCCTGTGCCCACGGTTTCTTACACAATTTCGCCGTATTTCGCCGACCTGGCCAAATACGGCGAGTTTTTTATGTACCTGGGCCCTGGGGCCCCCTGAAAAATAGCGTTTTTGTGATTTTTTTCGAGAAAAAAAAATGTTGAAAATATGCCCCTCTAAAAATATAGTGGGCCAAATCTGATTAGTTTTTTTTAGTGGGGTTCCCTTGTGCCCCCAGACCCAAAAATTGCCCCCTCCTGAAGCGAATCCTGGGTATGCCACTGTGCAGCATACCATACAAACTAATTAATTAAACCACAACAATACACAACTTCTTCTTGAGAAAAACAGACAAGCAGCATGCACAAATTAATAAATATTATAGCAAACACATTAACTTGCAGTAAATCAAAATAACACAGCAAAATGAAAACCAATTTAGGTTGGCCAAGCCAAGAGTTCTAAAATACAAGAGTTGTTCCAAAATAAATATCAGACAAGAGAATGAGACCAAGTCTGAGGCTATCTGTCAACCTGCAAGTAAAACATTTTGATAAGCTCTAACTATTTCAGTTGAGGTTTAATAGAAGGTAAAATATAATATGTAAATAATTGAATGTTGCTGCAAGGAATATAATTATTGTAAAAATATAATTTGAATAGTAACCTAATCTTTAACTTCAAGCAAATTAAAAATAAACCTTTACATGACTTGTCAGGGTAAAAGTTCTATCTTCGGACACATACAATTCTCAGACCTTCCATGCCATCAGAATGCAGATGATACAACACATTGTTTAGATTCCGATGGCATAACAAGCCTGAGGATAGGATGTGTCCGGGGTTACAGCAGTTAACCGGTTAACCCTATGTATTGATACCCATTTCAGCCACAGGCCTTTTTCAAAACAAAATATACATGATCTACAAAGTCTACAGCATTACAATAAGCCTTTACCAATTTAATTTTATAACAATTTATGTTTTATTAAGTAGATGTTGTAGATCACATATTTTTTTAAGGCCTGTAGCCAAAATATAAATACATAAAAAGCCATATAGTGATACAGGTTTGTTTGATTTCTACTGGATACGAAGATAAGGCAAAAGGTATTCTAAAAGAATAAAATGTGTACATACCACTTCGAAGGTGACTCAGTATAACAGCCCAATCAAATAAATGTTTTGAATGATATTGCAGTATCAGCGGGTCAAGGTCCGGACCGGTAACGCTGAAGAATACGTGGCCGGTCACGGGCTCCAGCTCAGTGGAAGTTTGCGCTAAGTACAGCGCAGCTGCGCAGAATATGGCTTTGTTTGAATTAGAAAGAGACTAGTAAATTATACCTAGGCCATGTCAAACATAATTAACAGTTATATTCGCGAAACATTTCCGTTATTGAGTTTTTGAAACCGTGTGTTTGTAATTGTCACGATTAACTACTCACATACTGACCACAGATTCATAGCGTCCATACGCGCTGCTCGGATCAAGGCTATAGAAGAACGCTCGGATGACGTTTTACATTTTGCTTCAGCTGACGAGAGTTTACAGCGGGTTTCAGGCGCGAGTCCAGGATTTCGGTCAAGGGGGGGGCGCAGTGCAAAAAGTTGCGCCCCGGCGGCGGCGGCGGCTGGCGCGCCATATGCGAGATCCGGTTCAGGGGGAGCCCAAGCGCCCCCCTTGATCCGCGCCTGGGTCTGCCCACCGAGCATTTATTACGAGCGAGCGCGAAGCGCGAGCGAGTCCTCACTGATATCTGAATGCGGGATTTTTATCGCATAAAGGGCCTGTTCCAGTCGCGCCTCTTTTCTCCTCTAAGTTGCTCCAACTGCAACTTCTCTAATACGACTAATACGACTGGACCAAGTGGGAGCAGCTTTGAGGAGGTTAGAAGTGCGACTGGAACAGACCGAACAGACCTATACGCGGCAGACCCGACCCAACCGTAACGCTTTTCAGAATTATGTATTTTTGCATCCCGCATCCGATCGACAAGCAGTCTTCGCCATCTGAAAGCACAATTAAATCAATTATGTTATTGACCATGTTTCGTCTCACGTGAAGGGTCAGCATGGCGCGTGGCACTTGCCGCTTGAGGGGTATTATGTGTTATAGAGCCTTGGTATTATGCGACGCCTCCGCTCCGCCGCGAAGATCGCCTACGCCTCCGGCGGCCGGGCGCGGTAGCTGGCGCTTCGACAGCAACGACAGGCCGTTGCAACAGAATCTTTCATGACACCTCCATTCACGCGGATGCGCTAACCGATTGAGCTACTATTTGGTGTTTGGCTTGAGACCACACTACTGGCAAGGTGGAGTTTAGATGACAGCAGACAAATTTCATGCTATCGGGTTTCTACGGGTTCGCTCGTCCTTCGCCGTCTTGCTGGTATTTAGTGAGACTTTGAGAGGATGGTTCAACTATTAGCGCTCCTTTTTTGTTCCTATTATCAGGCTAATACAAGAAACGCCAGTCACAGTGAATGCCCAAGTGTTCGCCCGCGTCCGCACGCGTGACAGGTTTAGCCTGTCGGCCAGTGATGATCGTGGACTACAAGGAGAGATGGCATGTGACCTCACAAATGTAGACCACCAAAACAGCAATGTATATTAAAGTTAATATATTATATAAAAACCGACAAGTATCAGCAATACAGGGCGAGTATGGCACGAAGATAAAACATTCACATGATCGCCGACGCAAGACTGGATTAATTTACCATCACTTAAGTAGAAGACTTCGACGCTAGATGGAAGATATACACACACGCGCACTCTTCATACCATTGTTCATTAATCCGCTGAAACGCCAACCTCGTAAGCTTGTTAAGCGGCATCCCTCGCCACATATTCACAACTGTCGAATTGAGGAACAGCTCATCGTGTCTGGTTGCTGACAAAACCGTGCGCACATGTCAGACAGGCAATTACAAGGCACCGGCATTCGCGGACATAGTAGGTAGGCGGTCTGCCTTTCAGTGGGTGAGAAAACATACGCGGAACACTGGGAAGTCGGTCTGATTCTGCCTCCGGACTGCTGCGAGGGACATAGCGGCCTTTGATGAGTACGCGGAGCACTGGGAAGTCTGTTTGATTCTGCCTCCGGAGCTGCGAGGTGCATAGCGGCCTTTGGTGAGCTGACGTGATGCCGGCTGGAGACGTTCTCCTCGCCGGGGATGCATAAGATGACCGGACTCATGCGGAGGTGTCTTCAGCCCTCTAGCTACACTACACAGCAGCGTATGTTTCAGGCGCTCTCAGCTGCTGCCAGACTAGCCTGTACACTCTCTCACACACACACACATACACACACATACACTGGGACAGGGCAGGACGGGACAGGAAGGGATCGGGGGGGGGCGGGGATTGAACGAAGCAGGGAGCGAGGGGGCGCGTCTGACTCTCAGATCTACCGCTGGTAAGTCTCGCGCTCAGCTGTCCGCTGTCCAGCTCTCACAACATAACACACCGTCTCTCTGGGGCGCGTGCAGCGCTGGCTGCGGCACCTGCGCTCCGTCCGGCAGCGGGGACGGTAAAGCTCGGCTGGACGCCATCCTAGGCCCGCCACTGGCGCCGGCCGACATCACAGGACGCCAGCTGCGCCGACACCGCGCGACGCCAGCCGCGCAGACCAGCACTATGTTGATCAGCTGCCCATCCTGTTGCGTTTCGAGCTGCTGTTGACTGAATCGCCGTGCGGCACGGGTGTTTATTTGCCGCCGTACGCCGGGTTCTTGTAGGTGGACGTGGCCTGCTTGTAGATCGGATTCTCACCCTGGCGGAGCAGATGAGAAGCAGGGTGTCAAGTACCACTGGAGGCTGCCGAGTCGCGAGACAGCACGTCGGCCAGGCTACGTAGCATTGCATTATATCACATTATATAACATATCATACCATGACAGTTGAATAACAGTCAGCGCTGTGTCCGCAACATGATGTAACAAACAACCCTACCGGTATTAATGATTAAACTATGGGCGCACATTGACCCAAAGGTGCCGGCGCACCCTTAAACCCCAATAAACAAACAAATGATTAAACTACAAGACACGGCTCAATATATTTTAAAGAGAAGAGCTGCAATGGATCCTTAACATTAAAACTGTAAGAAACAAGATGTCCCTCGCCTGATTCCGCTGACACCAGCCCTCCCTCGGTATTGGGACACTCACCGTGTCCCACTTGGCCATCTTGCGCTCTGAGTCCCACTTGGCGTACTCGCGGCGGTCGTGAATGGTGGTGAGCAGCTTCCACAGCAATCAGCACCGCCATGCCGACCACCACGATGGCGGCGATCAGCGTCAGCACAATGCCTGTCAGCAGATCAGCAGCGTTAGCACAATCCCTGTCAGCAGCTTCCACAGCATCAGCACCGCCATACCGAATAGCAGAACGAGGGCCAGACGAGAACACGTCAGATATAAGGACATGTGAAAATATTACATAGCATATAAAACATCAAAGCATGATGTACACATCAGAGCATGATGTATGGTCATCTGCGAGCCTGTGGCAACAATGACAAAAGCACTCACCGATTTTAACGACGGATTACGTAGGGAACGCATCACAATTTCGTTGCGTTGATTCGGCAGTGATCGTCAATCAAATGAGAAATGTTTGTCTACCACCGCAAGACAAACTGAACCATGCACGCCATAACGGCACTTACCACCAATGCGACGCACGCACGCACGCACGCACGCACGCACGCACGCACGCACGCACGCACGCACGCACGCACGCCACGCACGCACGCAACGCACGCACGACGCACGCACGCAAGCACGCACGCACGCACGCAGCACGGCACGCAACGCAACGCCAACCGCACGCACGCACGCACGCACGCACGCACGCACGCACGCAAACGGCCACGCACGACGCAACGACGCACGCACGCACGCACAGCAGGCACGCAGCACGCACACACACACCACACTCACACACACACACATTGGCACACACACAGTGACACACACACACACTCACACACACAATGCACATTGGAGCCCAGACAACCCTCTAGAACACAAATGACCGGACTGTCGTACTCCCCCCCGCGCAGAGAGCGGCGGTGGCGTCTCTTACCGAGGATGTTGATGGCGGGCGGGCACTTCTTGGTCTCCTGGGCCCGGATCACCTGCGTCTCTCCGTCGTAGCCGTAGACGAACTGGTAGCGACAGCCGTGCTCGTCGCTGAAGGTACAGATCCGCTCGTCCGGGTTCTCAACTGGAACAGCCGCCGGCCACGGTCAGCCAGGGGATATGGTATACATGGTACATTAAATATGGTATCGATATTGATACCATATTCCTACATGGAATACGCCATCAATTTACACAATTTGAGTACATGGGATTCAAGAGCACAATAATTCGAAAGGAGACTAGGCAGTAGGCGGGTAGGTGGCCACCTTCCAGCTCTATAAATGCTATAAAATCCCGGTAAACATCCCGCACTTATAAAATACCCAAGCATCTTCAGCCCTTATCGCAAAGTGGCAGGCAGCGGCAGGCAGGTCAATCCTTGCTCCTCGTGTAGCACACACCATACATATTACATAGCAGTTCAAATCCCGCCATCCGCAGCTCAAACACCGCCACCCGCTCACAGCCAGAACTGTGCCGCCAACAGGCTGACTGGCTCACCGGACCACGGTGAGCCTCCACCCCACACGTCCGCGTCGATACTTACCCTCGACCACGTCCGTCTTGTTGATGATGAGGTGGGAGCACTCCTCCTCGCACCGGCCCTCCTCCTTCAGCTCCCCGCTGTCGTGCACCACGCAGTTGACGCACGGCTTGTACAGCTCACACTTGCCGCGGCACGTCTGTAAGGGAGAGAGGTCAGGTCGGGTCGGGTCAAGTCAGGTCAGTCAACGATTCAATACAGTATAGAAATACCTCCCTCTTGCCACAGAACGGCTTATAGGAGAGATAAGGTCAGGATCATACAGATACAGGTTTTCGCCTCACCTTGCCCCCTGCTTTCCATCAGTTCCCACCTCTGTTCAGAGGATACACATATTCGCGATGTGCGGCCAAGTCGCCGCGAGCTCACTGACACGAACAGCCACCGCTACATCAGACATGATGATTAATGCTTTACACATAAGACATGATGATGAATGCTTTACACATCACACACGATGATCAAGGTTTAGTGCGCCGCAGCTGCCAGGTAATATGGCGGAGCTAGGGTTGGTCGGCGACGGCACTCACCGGGCAGTCCTCGCAGTATTTTCCCGAGTAGCGCGCGCCCTGCTCCTCCTTACACTTGCACTGGCCGCACTCGCAGACTCCGGCGCCCGAACACTGGCGGGTGTCACCTGTCGGCCGAGGGAGCAACCGTCAGGTCAGGTCAGGGCGGGACAGGGCGGGACAGGGCGGGGCAGGGCGGGACAGGGCAGGGCGGGACAGGGCAGGGCGGGTCAGGTCAGGGCGGGTCAGGTCAGGGCGGGGCAGGTCAGGGCGGGGCAGGTCAGGGCGGGGCAGGTCAGGGTAGGGTAGGTTATGTCAGGTCAGGTCAGGTCAGGTCAGGTCAGGTCAGGTCAGGTCAGGTCAGGTCAGGTCAGGGCAGATTAGGTCAGGTCAGGACAGGACAGGACAGGTGAGGTTAAGTAGCCTGGAAGTGTTACGATGACACGCCCGCGCCCGCGCAGGTTACGATGACATTTTAATTAATGGGCGCGCAGACATCTATGCGCAACGTAATTTGGTGGCCATAACAATACACTATAATTAAGCATGACATACAACAGTGATTGTAACCTGATTACTTGACCAGCAGCACATGTGCATGATCTGAAAAGTAGGGATCTATGACCCCAGAGGATCTCTCGATAAAACGCAATGTTGGACTTGATGCCCAACTGGATCCACGACCAATTACAACATCGGATCTTGGAATCCCAGTGGATTTCCCGAATTAAATTTTGCAACGGATCTGAATACCAACATGATCCCATTCATAAGCAATGAAAAGGGATCTATGTATCCCAACGGGATACTCGGATCCGGACAGGATCCGGACTGCATATTATGCCATAATTATAGTATTTATCCGACAAAATCGAACTATAAGGCAGAACCCATGTGTGCCATTAACATACGAATTAAAAATACTGACCAATTACTGTACAAATGGTTCCGAAAATAACACAAATGTAATAATGGCCAATCTGGGGCATCCCATGCAGTGGATCCCCAATGCAAAATGGTGCCTGCGATCTCGAGTCCAGGCGGATCCGTCAAACAAACATTGAAGACGGATCTAATCGATCCCAGTGAGATCCATCGAACAATTGTGAGTGGATCTATGATCCCAGCGGATCGCGGTCAGATCCCCACAGATCGATCCCCAGAGATTCCGTTAATTGGATCCGAGCAAATGTCGCCTTACAGGTCGCGCGTGTGTGTGTGTGTGATCCGTGTACGTACCGGGCGCGATACAGGAGGCGTTGCTGGCCGGGCACTGGCAAGCGTTGCCGGTCCAGCCGTCCAGACACTCGCACTCGCCGCACACGCAGGAGCCGTGCTCGGGTCCAGAGCACAGCAGCTTCTCGTGACGGTCACACGAGAAGTTGTCACACTCGCAGAAGTCGCCCTCCACTTTCTGTTGAGCGGACACGGGGGTCAGTCAACTGGACGGGGGGAGGCAGATCGGGGGGCATATCAGGGGGGTCAGATCGGGGGGTCAGTCAAACTGAGACAGCGCGTTGGGTCACATTCAAGATTCCAGCGATCGCTGCGAAACCAGTCCAGAGACAGGTGATCCTTAGTTGTCGAAGAGAATGGCTGAAGAAGCGGCACATGATGGTCTGTGGGCTCAGCAAAAACCTTCCACGGGAAAATCGCCTCGCTCAGTGCTGACACGAGGCAGGCTATGGTGGTAGTCTGTCATGTTCCGAACAGGTGACACCCGTAAGGCATTGCAGCCATTACAACCATGAAGCGACAGATGCAATATATCCCTTTTAACAAAATACCTGTCCTTCCGATACCCTGTTCTCCTCAAGAGAGCAAACAAAGCCTCAATCCGCCGCCAAACATCAAGCTCACTAACCCCCAACAAGCCTCGCCTCCGACACATCACGGCGCTCTCACCTCGTTGGCGTTCTCGCGCGTGAAGCAGGTGCACTGTCCGCAGACGCACTCTCCACGGCCGTAGCAGAGGCTATCGGTGGAGTTGGCCGGGCGACACTGGTCCTCACCAACGCGGCCGTTCGGGTCGCTCTGCGAACACTCGCAGTAGGCGCCGAAGTGCAGGCTGTCGCACACACACTTGCCGCACTGCAGGTCACCGGCGTAGTTGCACTCGGCCGCCTGGATCTTGTAGCCCTGTCGGCGGGGCGAAGCGGAGATATACCCGATGTCAGCGAGGATTGAGGGTTCGAGAGCAGCGGCCAGGTGTTCGGAGCCGGCGTTGGAACCAGCCACCTCTAGGCATTGTGTGCCGAGTAGCTGAACTATGAAACGAATTGGTCGTTACACAATACTCATGTCGGCATGCTATAACAAATGTTTCACGAAAAGACCAAATTAATTCCCTTCCCATCAGATTAGGGAGTAAGTTTGGATTTCCCGGCACCATTCAAGCATATATAAGTTTTCTTAAGACCATTTCTACCCCTCGCGATTCACAACTGACTGGCTGTCATAAAGATATTGCACCACTGATGTGTGCCGTTACATATCTTCTCTGCCAGCTGAAAGGCCGGCATGGTCGTGGGTCAGAGTCTGACTGGTGCACCCCGCGCGGCCAGCCCCCCCCCCCCCCTGCTAACGCGTAACCGGTTCCGCAGGCCGGGGTCACAGTCACAACTGGATGGCCCCGGGAGCGCCCCTCCCCCTCCCCTGCTAACGTACCGGTCCGCCAGGCCGGTCACAGTCACACTGGATGGCCCGGGGAGCGCCCCTCCCCCTCACTGCTAACGTACCGGTCCGCCAGGCCGGTCACAGTCACACTGGCACTGCATGGCAAGGTCGATGATCAGCGACTCGTTGAGGCCGGCCGGCTTGATCTCGATGATGTCGTTCCAGCGAGCCGGGTCCTCAGGGCACTTGACCAGCTGCGGGACAGCGGGGGGTGGTTAACTGGTTAGTCGTCAGCGGCCGCAGTCACAGTCACACGTTTTCATAACATTTTTGGGTCCAAATGATGTTTGCTCTCTTCATTTGTGTTCATGGAAACTTTGCTCTCTTTTCACCAGCTTGGTCTTACTGACATTGTAAATTAAAATAACATTTAATTTTCCTCACAAAGATTTGACATATATCACCAAATAAGGAATTTTCGCTTTAAAGTTTAAAAAAAATGACAAAACAAATGTACTCTCCACAATTGGCTTTTTACTCTCCGGGACAAGGTAATCAAACGGAAAAATCAAACACCGCACTGGGTGATCAGGACGGCCACATATCAGTGGTCTCAAACAACTCACAGTAGCATGACACGAAAACACATGCCAGGGTTGACGAGCCACTCAAGTTGGAGCCACGACAGATCCACCGCTCTCCACTCGGCGCTTCACGCACTGCGTCACCAACTGATGCCGTTACACGCACGACAGTCACTGTCCCTCCCCTCCTTCCCATGGCTGGGGCCGTCCCAGTGCATCAACTTCCCAGTCACCCCTGTCACAGGACTGGCATCGCCTCGATGTTGTCCCCACCCCCCTCT
Source organism: Semibalanus balanoides (assembly GCA_014673585.1). NCBI lineage: Eukaryota > Metazoa > Arthropoda > Thecostraca > Balanomorpha > Balanidae > Semibalanus > Semibalanus balanoides. Next base: position 180,518 of record VOPJ01003237.1, read on the forward strand.
CCTCCTCCCAGCAGCCGCCGGGCAATGACTAACCTCGATCTTTGCGCTGAAGTCGACCTGCTGTCCGATCTTGAGGTTTTCGCAGCGGCTCGTCTCCTGGCTGGTGTTGCCGTTGCAGGACGAGTAGTAGCGGATCCGCACAAACTCGGTCGAGTTGTCCTTCATCTCGACAAACGAGGTGATGGCCTGCCAGTGTCACAAAAGTCGGTCAACGATCCAAGTTCGCATTTTGCTTCGCCAGTGGCGGAACGTTTTTTAAATGCATATACCAGTACTTTTTGCGTAATTTTGATACCCGTTTATATGCAACCTATTTCATATATGCCAATACGTGCATATATTGTAGATTATCTGAGGTCATCTGAGGTCATCTGAGGTCATATAAGGTCATCAGCATTGTTTTGCTAATAACTATGATAGAATAAAGATGGAGACGATCGGATGACACCAGGTCCAATATGTTTGTCTCGTCGAGCCGCGTCGCCACATATGCAGCATGACACCTACCAAATGACTGACCAGAGCTAAAAAAACTAAACAGGTCACCATTAACATGTTGCAAAGCGCCTTGACGAGACAAACACGATGACGTCAAAATTATTTCCATGTCTTTGTAACGTGAAATGTTATTCACGAAAAAGAGCGTGGTCCAAATATAACCCTTTTTTACCTTTGATGACCTCTGGAGCCTGAACTATTTGACCTTATCTTAAATCTGAGGGACATGGTGCTGGCGATTACATTTTTCAAGGGCTTTTTGAATTGTCTTCTTTTCGTTTGCTTCCTAGCTATCACAGTTGCCGAGATATCTTGGGGGTTTCTGGAGCGAAGTCCTAAAACCGGAAAATCTAACCTTTGATGACCTCTGGTGACCTAAATTTTGTACCTGATCCTAAGAAGAAGACTGATTCTTCTTTCAATTAGTAGCTTGTCTCGAAGCTAAAAACCGTTTGAGCTGCTGGTCGCTACGGTACGAAGTTTTCTAAGATCTCAGGGGGGGGTGGCAAATCAACCATCCTGCAGTTTCGTGTTCGGCGCAAACCTCTGCAGTGCGCGAGCCATAATAAGCTGGTTGGAAACCTCTACCCTTCTTTAAGTAGAGAGCTACATAACTAATGTACAAGTAAAGATAGTAAAGTAGTTCTGGTGATGGCCTACATGTCGTCGCCCACTTACGACCCTATGCACAATTTTGGCGGGATGACTTCCCCGGCGCTCAGATCGGATGGGGGATGAAATGTCAGGGCGAAATGAAATAGTGCCATATTATTCACAGGTGCATGGACACGAGTATATCATAGTTGCACCGGTGATCTGCGACTAAAGACACAGCCCGGGCCGGGCCGGCCGCCCGCCCGCCGGGGCCGGCCCGGCCCGCCACACAGCCGGCGTCCGTCCCAGGTCCGACACCGCTGCTTCCCAAGCAGGGAAGCAGCGGTGTCGGATCACAATAACCACTTCAAAGTGCCAACTCAAACTCCAGAACAGCCCAGCATAGCAAGGCAGTAATAAACATCAAGTCCAGTGGATACGGCAGACAGAGTGCGCAGTTGTGCCCGGGCTAAGACCTGCTATCCCTGACAGGGCGAATACCCTAACAATCAGCGTTTGAGTTCCAGATCCGACACCGCTGCTTCCTGAGCAGGGAGACCGTGCCACTCACATCATACTGCTGCTTCACGAGCTCGACGACGTTGGAGGAGTCGTTGGAGAGGGTGCCGGCCGAGCTGGCCTCGATGTGACGGCTCAACTCGTTGTAGGTGCCGCGCTGCTCGGCCGTCACGGCGAAGATGACGTTGATGCTGTTCTCCTTCACCTGGTGACGTCAGACGGGGACGGTCAGGGCGCAGTCAGTGGTGTCAGCGTTTCACGGCGAAGTCAGTGCTGGGTTAGGCGGCGCGGCAGCTGACTGGATGATATGTGTACAGCAGAGTTCCGTAAAACGGCGGCAACTGGACCGGCGGGACCTATCTTGGAACGCGCATGATGTATGTCAACTCTCAAGGCACCATACAGAGGAAGAAAATTGCGGGGAAAGAGACAGGGTAGAAAGGTCAAGACCAATCGGCATCTTTATCTTATGTGAATGTTCATGGCCGCCAAGCACTAGCTTAATTAAGTGGTCTTCTGTGTTGGACGGTGTGAAGGGAGGAAGGCGCCGCCGAGGCCGTGGAAATGACGGAGCGAGTGCTGACCTTCTGGTTGATCTGCGACACACTCGGGTAGTCCAGCATGTCCGAGTGGGTGTATCGGCCGCGGGTGTCCAGGTGGCACACGCCGTCATTGGGCTTCACGACACCGCCCAGCTGCACAGACAGACGGACAGACACACACACGTCAGCGCCATACTGGAGAAATACACACAACGGGACAAATGACACATCAGCCCACTTCTTGCCTTCATTTTTATTTGTTTACTGCAACATGCAAACTCAAATGATATTTTATAATTCAAAGATAGTTCCCATACGATTTGTCCATACTCAGAAGCATCCGAAGAACGAAAGGTTCCTTTGATTTTTTCCGTACAATAAATCCAAAACACTCCGATATCACAGAGGCAGTTGGGACAGCACGCCATCGCAGCTCTGGCCAAACGCACCTTGCCGTCACCGGCGTAGTGGAAGCCGGCGTCGGTGGAAAAGACGAGCAGTCGGCGGGCGTTGCTGCGCCACGAGATGTCCTCCTTACACACGATCGCCTGCATGATGGCGTCGAAGCCGCCCTCCGGCGCGTCCAGGTTACCCGAGACCTTGGCGTCGCGCACCTCCCGCTACAGACGCCAGATGGCAGGTCAGTCTCCGGCCCGCGGCGGCAGCGGCAGCTTACGTATAACAGCCAGGAGCGGTCCGGTGACGGTGAACGTGACGGAAGGGGACAGAGAAGACGGAACAGATCCGGGAGGGGGAGGGGCGAGGTTAAGGTGGTGAGGATGCAGCGACTGTGGAGACTAGGGAGGGAGCCAGAGGTGGTCAGTGGAGAGAGCTGAGTTTCAGGGTTGGTAAATGAAGAGGTCCGTGATGGTGGTAGTGCTGAGGGGCAAGAGGGCTGCAGGGTTCTGTGAATGTGTGTCGTCATCATAGAAACGGGGATCAGCACGATACCGAAATAAACGGGATAACCGAGCGAACAATCAGTGATCAGTGACAACACAATTAGTAAGCAAGCCCATCAGTATGAAAAACAGCAACATTTCGAGTGATAAATACAACTAATAATGTCAATGCATTTTGTAAATGCATGAGTGACGCCAAACAAAATAAAATTTGTGTTTAGTAAAAAAATGAAGCAAACAATATCATTGGCTTGGATGTTATAAAATATAAGGAATAAGTAATAAGCTAACCATATAAAACACACAACAGGAGCCAACACATATTTACACAATGCTTGTGCAAAGACCATGCAAACTACAAATACAGTTTTATATTAGTCGCAAAGTGCAATGCAAACCTACATCCCAAGCACCTCATAGTCACTTTAAAACAAACACTACACATTGACATGCATTAAATTCGACACCCGTAACTTTATCACCGAAACGATTGGGTCATGCAAATCATACGGTCGCAATAAAACATGAATCCATGCATTTATTTTCCACCAAGAGAAAATATAACCAGGGCATCTCGGTCACCATTTTAGATCCGAAACAATGCGACACAGCCGCGACAGGTCCCTACTTTTCAACACCATTGCCCCGAACCCCGTGCCTTGTTTCACACGTGCAACACAATGCGGCAATAGAACAGGAGCCCTACAGTAACATATCTGAGGCCCGGTCAGAACCACACATATTTACACAGAGCCGCCATAATATCAGACGGCTGTAATTACTCAGCAGGCTGACACAAAGCTTTACAACACAGATAGCTGCCACTCAACCAGGGCGATCGCCAAACAAATAAATACTCTTACCAGAGTAACCAGACACTAGTCCCCTACTGAAAATACAAACTAGCCCAAACATAAAACACTATCCACACAGAGAACCAATTGTAAAGAATATACACCAGGCAAAGGCAGGAAAAGAAACATAATGTAGTACACACCACCCTGACAAAAATATACACCGGACCAAACACAGAGAAAAGATGTAGAGCGGATGAAAAGCGGATCAGACAGCCGCTGCGTCTGCAGAATATGGCAGCATATGGCAGCACAGTGTCACGGCGGCGGCGGGCCACAGACCACCGTGACGGGGAACCGTACACACACACAGCCTGTGGGAAGGACCAGACCGGGGCGAGGCGGGTCACTGCCAACTTACTGCGAACGACTCTGTATCCACGGTGAGCGACAGCGCGTTCTGGTAGCCGTACGGAGCCTCGCAGCCAGTGCACGGGCTTTCCAGACTATAACGACACGGGCGCGGGCCGGTTAGCGAGATCGGGCGTGCGGCAGAGCCACCTACCGGCCGCGGCTCAAACTGCTGCTCCCCAGGCTGTCTGCTAGAGGGTGTTAGCATCGTGCTGTCGACATACACGTTAGGTACCGTATGGATGAGCCGGAGCGCCCGCCGCCCGGCTGCTTTATCGGTGCGGATTGCGCTGTGATTTACTGGTGCGGCATGCCAGACCGAACGTGCATTTATCGTGGCATTCCCGTGACGAGACATGACATCGGCACCAGGACGAATCACATTAGCGGAGAGCTACCGGCGGGTCATCAGCCTCGGCTAGCAATACTGCTCCACCACCACGACACCGAGAGCATGCCGCCTGGCGGACGCCGCGCCAACTGCAGCCTGCGCGCCGGCCGCCCGATGGCAGCACTCACTTCGAAGCCGGTCGTGTCGGCAGTCAGGCGTATGTGGTTCTTGTACCCGTAGGGGGCCGCACAGCCGTCGCACGGCTCGCGTAACCTTGGGACGCGACACAGGAGCGTTGAGCGGTGTTCAGAGCGGGGGCGGGGGCGGGGCGGCGCCCGGAGATGGGCAGATTGGCAAGACACAGCCAGCCAGCCGACAGAGGTGCCAAGGCAACTCAGCATACGCGCCTGATCTTACAGCTGGGCGGATACAAGACATGCTACAAAAATAACACAGCGCGCGAATGACCTTGCTCGGCGCCAATAAAATGATATTGTCAAAACTCTAGGCTGGGCTGTAAAAAAATGTTATGAGGCTCATTTACTATCCAAAAAGATACTGAGCTCCTTAAGCAGAACCGGAAAATGACAGCAAAACTGATGTCATTGCATGACGTGATCTGGGGGGTGAGGGGTAGCACGAGACAATCTACGACCCAGTTCTCGTGCACCGTCAGCCTCATGCACACCAACTTCACCGAGTGTTCAGCAATCGACAGTTCTGCAATGTTGTGCGATGAGGCAGTGTCTGAACGTGGGGTGACATTGTGAACTATGTTAGAAGCAAGTTTGAATGCTTAGCATAATCACACAAGATGGCATACTTCAGCGCATGGTGAAAAATATTACACACAACTATAGATGGAAAGTGACTTAGACGTTTTACACCTTTCTATCAAATTGTATGTATCAAACACTGAGTTTATTCGGAAGATATCAGAAATAGGAATGTCATTTATATAAAATTCTGATCGCCAACAATTTCAAGTTGATTATCAATAAATATGACGACCATAAAACATATAATTAATCATGCTTGCACCGAACAGAAACAAAATGGCATTGTTAATTTGTTACAGTCATCTATATCCATAGGGCCCGCACCACGCATTCCACGTGGTGACATTTCCAATACCACCTGACCATCCGACAAATACCAGTGTCTCATGGCATCCCCCAGAACCAACAGCAGCTCACTTGACGCACCGCTAACGCCAGCCGGCCACGGTGCCGACTGCGTCACACGGTGCGCGGTGACAATCAGGACAATAGCGCCGCGGGGATGGGCTGCCGTAAACTAGGTACTCACTTGGCCGGCACCGTGCTGACGTAAGGCATCACCACCTTGTCCACGAAGCTGCCGAAGCCCAGCCGGAAGTTCGACGTCAGCTTCCTCATCTCCTGCGCCAGCAGGTTACCCAGCGTCGACAGCTTGTCCTTGTCGTCCTCCATCGACTTGCTGAGGTCCATCAGGTAGTAGAGGTCGATCGGGTAGTTGGGCGCCAGCGCGAACTGCACCTTCAGGTCGTGCGCCTCGTGTACGCGCAGGTTCATCCGGACGCGCTGCGGCGCGATCTGCGTCGCCTGGAAGCTGGAGCTGCTCGAGCTGGAGCTGGAGGAGCTGGAGCTGGAGCTGGATCCAGAAGCGCCGGCCGCTCCGGCCGCGCCGCCGGCGGCCAGCACGCTGCTCAGCGTCTCGTTCTGCAGCGTCTCCACCCGGTTGGCCCACGTCTTCAGGAAGGCGCCATCGCAGGTGATCAGACCGTTGATGAAGTTCTGCTCCTTGTTGCAGCGTGCCGCCGGCTTATCGTCAGCTGTTTTGAATTGCTGCCGGAGACACGATGGAACACGTCAGGAGCGCCGACAGGCAGGCATCGCACACAGACATCGTGGCAGAGAGCGAAGGCGAGATATCTAACGCTACAATTTATGTCCGAGAAAAAGACAGAACCACGGATAAGTCATAATGTTTAAAATATCGGGAAAGTGTGTTAAGGCAAAAACCTAAGTGCACATTAGACGTCACAACCGTCATAACAACTTTGACAACGTTCATACGACGTAATTATGCCGTGAAAATGTTGTCACGACGTCGTGAAAGTGCTGTGTGCTACTAGGGTCACACGGATAGTGGCATGTTTTGACTATTACCTACATGACAATATTTACCGTCTTATACACTACGCAATTTCCTCCACTCGACCTGAACTTCACGGATTCATGATCCAACTCTTTCCTCCCTGGACTGAAGGTTGTTCATGCCATGAACGATTCATCACAGCAGTCGGGCCAGCAGCAGGTGGACATTAACCACTGCCTTCGGCTGGTTTGCCGTCTATACTGACCGGGACAGCGCACCAGGCGCAGGTCGGCGTCTGCATGCACTCGCTACACGTCTGTTTGGAGGTGCACGGGTTCGGCTGGGTCAGCTTCTCCGCCTCCTGGGCCCAGGTCAGGGTGACGGCCAGGGCCGCGCACAGCATCCATAGACGCAACATGACGACCACTGAAACAGAGCAGAGACGCAAGGTCACACACGGGGAACGAGGGCCACTGAAGACGGCAAACAGAGCAGAGACGCAAGGTCACACACGGGGAACGAGGGCCACTGAAGACGGCAAACACAGCAGAGACGCAAGGACACACACGGGGAACGAGGGCCACTGAAGACGGCAAACACAGCAGAGACGCAAGGTCGCATACGGGGAACGAGGGCCACTAAAGACAGCAAACACAGCAGAGACGCAAGGTCGCACACCGGGAACGAGGGCCACTGAACACGGCACAGCTGCGATCGGTTATCGTAACATATGTCGACAACGGGTAGCAATACAGCAACAAAAGAGGCAATACGCACAATGTGGCTCTTATGGCCACATGGCATTTAATATCACAAGAATATCCTTTTAAGAATTATGTATTAGTTGTATTGGTTATTCAGTCACTCCGACAGGCCATCATTTGTTTGAAAAAGAATCAGTCAACGATCAACAACGTCTTCTGGTCCAGGATCCACTCTTTGCTTAGATGCAGTACACAGAGGGTTCGATTCGCATCACAGATAACCCGTTTCGGCTCCAACAAGAGCGTCATTTGCGAGGCAGTTCAGTGACATTGCCAGAAGCAGAGCGGCGTCACACCGGCCCGGTCGCTCTCATGGTACCGAGCTACCGAGCGCACCGAGTGACATGGGTCTGACGTCACATCTGTGAGTCAGACGAGCGGCGCTCGGCATGGGACGGACAAACAGGGGTAATTGGCCGGACTGGATCCGTCTGCGCATCAGCAGCTGGGCGAACTGGGTCCGTCTGCACAGATCAGGAGCTGGCTGAGCGGGATGCGCCGGAGTGACGGCAGCATTGTTCGGCTGTAGTCAGCTCCTGGAGCGCCGGAGTGGCGGCAGCATTGTTCGGCTGTAGTCAGCGCCTGGAGCGCCGGAGTGGCGGACAGCGATTGTTCGCCTGTCAGTCAGCTCCCTGGAGCGCCCGGAGTGCGCAGCATTGTTCGATCTGTAGTCAGCGCCTGGAGGCGCCGGAAGTGGCAAGCAGCATTGTTCGGAGTGCTGTAGTCAGCTCCCTGGAGCGCCGGGGAGGTGGGCGGGCAGCACTTGTTATCGGGGCGCTAGTAGTGTGGCGGAGACGCCTGCGAGCTGCCGGGAGTGGCTCTGGCCAGCAAATTGTTCGGGCGGCTGGTACGTGTCAGCGCCGCGTGGAGTAAGAGCGTCCGGAGCTGGGCGGCACAGGCAATTGTTGTACGGCTGTGTCAGCTCCGCGTGGGAGCGCCGGCCGAAGATGAACTGGCATCATTGTTCGGGCCTGTAGTCAGGCGCCTGGGCGCCGGAGTGATGGCATCAAATTGGTTTCGGCTGTAGTCAGCGCCTGGAGCGCCGGAGTGGCGGCAGCATTGTTCGGGCTGTAGTCAGCTCCTGGAGCGCCGGAGTGGCGGCAGCATTGTTCGGCTGTAGTCAGCGCCTGGAGCCGCCGGGAGTGGCGGCAGCATGTGTTCGGCTGTACGTCAGCGCACTGGGAGCGCCGGAGCGGCGGGCAGCATTGTTCGGCACTGTAAGTCAGCGCCTGGAGCCGCCGGAGTGGCGGGCAGCCTTGTTTCGGGCTGTAGTCAGCGCCTGGAGCGCCGGAGTGGCGGCAGCATTGTTCGGGCTGTAGTCAGCACCTGGAGCGCCGGAGTGGCGGCAGCATTGTTCGGCTGTAGTCAGCTCCTGGAGCGCCGGAGACGGCGACAATCCTCGGAGGAGCTACGCCAACACATCGCTCACAGGAGAAGACAATGACAACTCACGGAGAGAAAACAGGAAACCAAGCAGCTGTGCGGTCCAGACCACTGGGCGCGCCTCCTCCGTCCTCACCCGGCTGCAGTCCCGCTCCGATACACCGCACGACTCATCATCTCATAGCCCTCGCCGGAGATGCGCTCGCACGCCGCGGACGTGACCAAGTCCGTCACACTGCCTCTGACTCACAGCCGAGTCACAGCGGTCTCGGGGCGGCTGGCGGGCCGCCAGACACACAACCACCCACTCCGCCAGCAGCGGCCGGGGCAGCCAGCACTGACTGAAGCTGCCCGCGACACGGCTGCTCTTGGCAGCCGGTCCGTAAACGTCCGACTCCGACGCTCCCTCCGGAATCACATCAGTCAGCCCATTATCAGTCCGGGTACAGCCCATTATCAGTCCGGGCACAGCCCATTACAAATATACGGAGGATTCGGCCCAGCTCCTCCGGTCTGCTCTTCTGCAGCCAAGCGTGCTGCTTAGTGCACAACTGCACACGGGGAGAGGGGGGTATACAAACCATGGGAGGCTGCCACACGACAACACATGCGTCACTGTCGCGTCGTGTGGCGACAGTGATGACACAATGTCCCAGTCATCGCTGGCGATGTCATGCATCACTCATGGGCCTCATGACACACCCCTACAACCCTCCCATGGCTTTATACCTCCTAATTCGTCCAGTTTCGGCATACACGAGCCTTATAATCGATATCCATATCTCGAATACCTCAACACGAAACTCGTCCCACTGCAAACACAGCTCCGCAATATCACGAACTGATGCCGATCCCGTTCGTAGTAAAACCGTCAAATCCGGATCGATCGGTGCAACGCCCTCCCGTGCAAACCGTTCCACCCGAGGTCCCACCAGATCAGTGCAGTACCGCCCCCAGTCTCAACAAAGCGGTGCAGTACAGGCTCATGCCCCACCAGAGGAGTGCAGTACCGCCCCCAGTCTCAACAGAGCGGTGCAGTACAGGCCCAGGTCCCACCAGAGCAGTGCAGTACCGCCCCCAGTCTCAACAGAGCGGTGCAGTACAGAGCCAGGTCCCACCAGATCAGTGCAGTACCGCCTCCAGTCTCAACAGAGCGGTGCAGTACAGGCTCAGGTCCCACCACCGCCGTGCAGTGCTCCGTCTCCCCGTCCCACCGCCGCCGTGCAGTGCATAACTCAGGTCCCATCACGGCAGTGCAGTACATAACTAAGGTCCCATCACGGCAGTGCAGTACATAACTCAGGTCCCATCACGCCACTACAGTACAGCGCTCTGCCCGGCCTCACCGTGCGAACCCAGTCACACGGTACCGAACCGCACCTGGCCCGGGGGCGGTGCAGGCGGCTCCAGTTCCGCGCCCTGTGCCGCCACTTCCGGCCCCTGCTGTGCCGGCCCGGTGCGGAGCCGCCGCGGGACGGCTCCAGCTCCAGTCGGGCCGTGCAGCAGTGGTGGGCGGCCGCCTGTGTAACCACCACCACCACCACTGGCTCCACCGCCTCCATCACCGCCGCCGCCACCGCCACCGCCGCAATCCAGCCGCGGCATCGGCCGGCCGGTCCTGTCACGGTCCGCCTCTGCAGAGCGGCGGAGCAGCGGCGGGCAGAGCAGGGAGAACGGCCTCCACAGCGGCGGCCCTGGGCGCCCACCGCCATATATGGGTGCGGCCGGCCGGGCCGGTGCGCTGCTGCTGCTGCTGCTGCGGCGGCGGCGGCGGCGGCGGCGGCGGCGGCGGCCCGCTCGACCTGTTCAGCTTCTCACTCACCGTACAGACGCTGCAGCCGCCAAAAATCACTGATCAGCTGACAGAGTGACCTCGTCAGACGCAGAGCACGTACTCCGCAACCCAGCTCGTCAGGCCGCCGGCGGAGCACACACTGAACTGGCCGGTGACGACACACGACCCACACCTCGCACACCTCACTCCGCACACACACCTCACGTCGCTATCACTCGTCCCCGGCCGGACACTGTACCCAGTGACAGTACCTCGAGAGGTTACCGGTAACGCGCGTCAGATACCGCCGCGCCGACTCAGATGTCTCGAGAGGTCGGAAGTGACTCGACTGCGAGTCGCGAGCGACGCGATCACTGCCAGGAAGCGGTGTTCCTGGGTGTTCCGGCCGGCCGTTGAGTCAAGCGGGGCTCCGCGGAACGTGTTGACGTCACCGCAGCGCGTCATCATGGCCGCCACCAGTCAGCCGGCCGGCGGCTTTGTCGCACTGTCGCGTCGCGGCTGGTGGTGCCGACGACGTTCCAAGGGAGACGGGGACAGACCGCGGCTGTGTTAGAACAGATGGTTGAGAGGGGTGACGTCAGGGAGCGACGGGAAGGGGACGCAGTTGCCACACATGGCCGTGTGTACCGCCGCGGCGGGGGCGGGGCTGGGGCGGCGGCGGGGGCGGGGGCGGCGGCGGCGGCGACAGGTGGCCGCCATCCAGGGGCGTTATCTCTCTCCCTGTGGCAGCCGGGCGGCAGGCAGGCAGGCAGACAGCCCGCTCCACACAGCAGCAGCACGGCGGGCCGGGGCGGCGTCCGTGACCCCGCAGAAGCTCAGTCGGCGGCACTCTCCAGTCCCCCGGCCCCGGCCCCGGCCCCGTGTCAGCCCCCCGCCTCGGCACGTGCCACCGTACAAAGACGGCGGCCCGGCCGGCCCCGCTCTCTGAGAATGACGTCAGAGCCGCCCCAGTCGGCCGGAAACAACGCTGCACAAACAGCACGCCGCCGCCGCCGCCGCCGCCGCCGCCGACTCAACCAGCTCAGCAGACCGAGAGACGAGCTTCACAGGCGGCTTCCACGCTCAAAGGGCTGACATGAGCTGCGCTGGCCGGTCTCTATTCACCATAGCTGGCCCGTATGCAGTGCAGGTAAGTTGAGCAATGAACAGCCTGTCAGCCGGGGACGAGGAAAAATCTAGGGTATATGGAATAACGAGGAAGAATATAGAAGCGCTCAAGTTCCCACCAGATGGCCGAAACATGGAGTGCCTTAATCGCCGCTACATCCATTTGCTAACACCAGCCGCCCCACATCGACCAGCTGGAGTTGCAACAGATGTGGACTATGGTGGCCACTGGCCACAGGCCACAGACAGTCAGGAAAGGCAGAGGACCTTAGCTGGCTCGCACCTCCAGTGCGTGGGAAGGCAAGAAAGCGGTTCAAATATAAGTACTTCAACGGTCATCCTCACAACAGCGAACATTGAATTGAAGGACGTAGCAGCACAGCTGCGATCCACTCCACCCACACAGACGAGCATCAAACTAGCGGTTAGCACGACCCGCCAGCGGTGCATAGACCGACCGGCAGTGAAGTTTGCATCTCTAATCCGTGGTTCACGGAGTCACCAAGCTCGACTGGATCCACTAACAGGGCGAGGCGACGCTGGGTACCGCCGTTGGAGCTGGCGACCAACCGGACCCGCTTAGCATATCTATCTTGTTTATCAGTAAATCGACATAGGACGACCGACGAAGGATGGGGATCGAACGTGACGACCTTCCAGCCCTCTTTGTACCTCCAGCCCGCGTCCCTGCGGCCTGACAGGACATCGGCTGCAGTGCAGGCACGCTCCGATGCAGCCGTGTCAGTGCAGCCGTCAGTCGCCGCGCAGCCGCAGCACGGATCTCGGGCTGGACACGCGCCGCTCGCCGGCCGTCCGGACGGCACGCGCGCTCCGCCCCATGTCGCAACACAGCTCCACACTCCGCTCTGGCCGACCAGCGCGGACCAGCGCCGACCAGCGGCGACCAGCGCCGGCCAGCGCCGGCCAGCGGCGGCCGACCGACCGACGCGGACGTCAGCAGCCGGGCGGTGCCGCCGTCGGCCCAGTGCTGTGGTGTAAAATTAGACGACGCCCGCCGGTTCTCTGCCCCACGCAGCCGGGCGGCGGCGGCGGCGGCACGGCTGAGGCAGGAGTAGGACGCCCGAGTAGGACAGACGCCCAGCCAGCTGGCAGTCAGACGGGCGGAATCAAGACAACGCGACATTTCAGAGACAGATGCATACGCGTCCTTGGGCGCAATGCGTTGAACCACAATAAACACTATTGTCTCCTCAGCATTATTGTGTGCATTTTTTACTACGAATTTCCCCGATTGTAACGCGTCGTACAACGCCGGTGAATTCGCATAGCCTGTCAGCTGTTACGAAGGAGCTGATCACAACAGGACCAGCCCACAGCCCGCTCTAAATGTAGGAGGATCCCACTGGCCCACGTACCACAGTCCCGTCTGACCTGACCCTGCCTGCCTGCCTGCCAGCTGGTGAATCAGGCCGCTGGTCTCTCAGAGTGCTGAGGCGGCTGACACAGGTGGGTCAGATCTGTTCTCGGCTCTCGGCGGCGGCGGCAAAAACACCCCGCCGGACGAGCGGGCCCGGCCCGGTCAGCAGGCCAAGGCTGATGGCGCAGGCTGTGCAGTGTGCAGCAGAGCTTCAGTCCGCGCCATCGCCGGTCCCGTCCGCCGGCAGTCAGCCGTCCCGCCGGAGACGGCCGATTTCTCCCGGGCGGTCCACCGTCGTGACGCAAACTGGACGCGCGACAATGACGTAGTGAGCGGGCGGGCTCAAAATGTTCAGAATGTTTCGCTGGAAAGTCAGACGCACATCTGCCTTGTGTCGACGCCGTTCGGCCGCAGCCGAGACAGCCAAGCAGCTATGATTGGAGTGGCGCCCCAGTCTCTGATAGAAGCTATCACTCAACCAGCAGCTCCGGGCCACAGATGAGTGATAAGTGACCGCCTGCTCTACATGCATCGGGAAGCCTGACATTCAGACTGATCAGTAGTTCCCACAGTGAACAGCGTTACTCACGGAGCTACGACCGGCTGCCCGGAGCGACAGAGAGCTGTCGCCCACCAGTCGGCAACAGAGCCACCTGATCACAGCAGCTGTACCTGGTCACACCGGGCACCAGTGGTAACGGGGAGCGTCGTCACTCGACACCCATCTTAAGCTAGCCGCTAGGTCGTGCACGTCAAATACAAATACCTCCGACGCCACGTCAGACCAGGAGGGAACAGAGAGAGGCCCGCTCGAGTCACGCTCACTGCTGGGGCACGGACAGGGCACACCTGGTCACTGTGTGGCGCAGTGCCTCCATACCAGCACCGCCTCCTCATAGCAGCCACGCCCCGTGTGCCGCTCCGGTCGGAGCCCTGCACCACAGCGGACCGAACCTCATCTCACTAATGGGCTGCGGCACGGGGCTCGTTCGACCGTCGCGGGGGAGACGGGTCACGCGAGGGAGCGGCGCTGGTCTGCACCGGGCGACGCCAGCGGCCATCCTCCCTGTACCAGCACGGCTGAGCCATGTTAGAGGATCACCAGCAGCAGCGGAAACAAGATGAGTGGAGGGACAGCGACTCAACACTGATGACGATAGCAAGCGAAAGCTCTTTGTTCTGTCTCGACCATGCAAAAAGTGCTGGAGGGATTGGATACCAGCGTGCTGGAAAATGCAGCCAGAAATCTCCCAGGATGCTCGGTTTCAAAACCGTTACAGAGTCACCACTAATCTGCGTCTTACCAGCGTCAGCCTGAGCCAGCGATTATAGCAGCTCATCCAACACCAGCCGTTAAACTTGACTAACAGCAGACAGCTGCGTAACATCCCCCTCCATCCCCTCCCCCCGGCGACTCTCACCTTCTGAGATCAGGTTCCTCGCTGTATGTATATATCACAGGCGCACGTTTGTACTGAGTAGCCGGCTGCTCACTGCACGGCGGTCTCTGCCACCCTCCACCGAGGTGTCACGCGAGGCACTGGCGCCGACTCCACTCCACCAGGCCGCCGCCGTCCGCCACACAGCCGCTGCCGGGCTGACTAATCTCCGAGGACTGACTAACAACGAGCGCCGCCCGGCCGGCCGCGACACGCGGCGCTGACTCACCGCCGCGTCCGGCCGGCAACGTGACGTCACCGTGACGCGCCAGTGACGTCACCACAGCCGCGGCGGCCGGCTTTCACAGAAGGCGAACGGAGCGCATGACGCGTAGTGACGTTACAACTCCAGCTGGACCCACTTCTGTGCCGGAAGGTCGGGATTCCAGGACGCAGAGGTAAACGATGTGCCGAATTGTGGCACGACTGAAGCGACCGACGATAAAATGACCTTGCTTGTGACTTACTTAGTGTACATTTTCGTCAATGCACTTCAATTCGCTAGCCATAACAAACTGTCCATACACGATCGGAAGAGCACTGGGCTACACATCTGGCGAGTTCTGGTCCATTGGACTGACAGCATTCGGCGTTCAGCGCCAGAGTGCCGGCCCGACCGACTGACATTGTGTTTGGGCACGTACAACTTCACCACATAATTATACTGGTGAACAGGAATAGCCTGATTGGATGGTGGGGTTAAGGCCCAAGCAACAAGCTCTCCTTAGAGTAGAAGTCTTCTCTTGGAGACCCGTCTAATAAAAAGGTTCATATTTTTAACGAGGATCCTTATTATAAAGTAGCGATGAATGTCACAGGTAACAACACGGCGCTGCTTACCACTGTATAACACGCAATTCTAAATTAGTATTTTTCCTTTTAAATTGGTGGGCAGTTCACCTGGGTGTAATATTGGTTTGCTTTCTATTGTATCTTTCAGATTGTAGTTGCATGATTGCCAGTCGGCTGTTTTGATGCGAGGTCCCAGAACTGAACTTCTGTACTTCTCTTGGGATCTTGCAGATCCTGGATCTCAGTAACCTTTTATGTGGATAGACAGGCGACAGCTCATACATATTTCGGGAAATCTGTAAGATGCTGTGATCATCTGGAGCCTGTATTGTCATGGGACCTTGGCAGATGACTGGAGGGTGACAGCTATTACAAGTCGTCTTGGGATTGGTAACAACAGCGAACATGCTGTTGATTGTAACATCATGAGGAGAAAGTAGATGAGCATGAGATAAAAATGTATAGGAGAGGAGAGAAAACCTAAGAGAGGAAATATGAGAGGCAGTGGAGGAAAAATGTAAGGAATGAAAGGAACAGAGGACACATTCTGTATTTATGGCCCACATTCCTTCGGCAAAAAGTCAAATATATTCGGCTGGAGAGCCCTTTCAGGCCCAGCAAAAATTGCAGATTAAGGGCTTTATCAACACGGGCTACAAAACTGCTATCTCAGTTTTGTACAGGGACACTGCCACTTTAATATTATATTTGAGTTGAGATAGCAATTTTCCGTGCTAGGCATTGAAATTATGCATAGTATAAGTTAAAACAACAACTGAGGTCGAACCACAAATAAATTTGAGTTTGATTTTGACATCTGTAAAATCCCCAGTCCCCAGTGTATTTGAACGGGGATTCTGAGCCGATGACGTCACTCTTTACTAAATGTTGATGATAGTCGACACGTTTTACATTTGGCCATACATTAGCCATACACTAGTCACACATATGGCATCGTGAAGGTTTTCTCTATTTCTCAAAATTACTTCATATGACGTCATCAGCCCATTTTTTTTTTTAATTGAGCACTTTTTGTGAGAAACGAATGTCATAATCGTGTTCAGCAGCAAGTACTTCAAATTTTGCACCACAAATGGCGTACATTTGAGAACATTTTGGAAGACTGTAGAGTATGACCTGGTATGACCCTGAACCAGGCACATAGCCAGGATTTCGTACGGCGCTCAAGGTGGGAATTCTACTTTTTGAGTTGGTGTAGGAGTACATATCTTCGCAATGGAAGAGTACAAAAATAACTTGTTACTTGATGGTAAGCCAAAAATAGGAAATACTGATATATTCATGATGAATGTTGTATAAATATAAATGTATTCATATATTCATGTATAAGTACGTCAATGTATAATAAATATTCACTAAATGTTCATGTGGAGTACAAAAACAAATAATTTTTACCAGTCCTAATTTGGGAGTACAACATTTGTTGGTGGTCTAAAAACCAACAAACGTGAACTTTTCCAACACTGGGGGAGCGCCTCAAAAGGGACCCTTCCGGTTCCCAAGCGTTGAAAGAGTCAAACAAAATGGATGAAAAGGCACGTTACAAGGATGTATAATGCAGTATGACAGGTATACAGCAGCAGCATAGGCCATACCAACTTTTAAGAGCTGGAGTTAGCAAACTGTCATATGAACTTTGAAACCAGAGACACCAATTTGGAATCAGCTATACCTACTAATTTTGAATACTTTTTAGGCTCAAGACCTGGAACTCAATTGCACTGCGGAGCAGCGTGATTTTTTTTTTTTTTTTAGTTGTATGCCCTGGATATGCATATTGCATTCTCATCAATGCGTCACATTGCGTATGGTGCGGACCTCTTAAAATGCTATTGTGCGTTTAAAAGAGCGGTAAAAAGTGCTAAAGCGAACTATTTTGCCAAATCCCACAGGAAAGTAGCAATATAACCAGGGGTGGGCATCGTTATTAAAAAATGTAGTGACGTTACTTGTTACTCCGTTACTCACACAGTAGTTCCGTTACTTTGCGACAAATGTAACAAAAGTTACTTTAGTCCGTTACTCCACTACTTTGGTATAACGGACTCGCCAGTGCAGGGGTGAATGCCGCCCCACCCCCTCGTTTTTTAGGGGGCATAACTCGCATATTTATCAACCGATTGCGATGAAACATTCAGTATATTCCTTTATAACAATTTAACACGTAGGTAGTACTCTGAAAATTGCAATGTTTCTCAAGGTCGTGTCAGACGCAACTGGCGTCCCGCTGTATCGATGCTTGTAACTTATGCAGTTTCCGAGTGTTTGTTGTTCAGAAACATATGAACAGTTGTTAAAAGGGGACATTTATAGTTTTGATTGAGATCATTATCGCGGTTGATCATCAGAGAGGCCAATCAGAGTCACAGACATCCGATGACCAGAGATAACGTGTTAGGCCTCGGGCAGTTTCTAAGGTATTTTGAGATGCTGATTTCAAATTTTGGCATCCATTTTGCATACTAATATGCTCCACTGGGGCCATGTTCTTACTCAGGTCAACTGAGGTCACTGATCTCAGATAACCTAAGATGAGATTCGTTAGGTAAGATATCGGTTTCATATGCTACTTGTATTTTTTCCAGCAATTGGTACACATCCTTTTCACACTGACCCATTATCTCAACTCAGAATTGAGGGAGTAACATTTTTTTCTGGACAGGTTTGTGGGGCCCATGGGAGGGCTCAGTGGGCCCCTGGATGTACCCAAGAGGCCCCTGGGCAGGTTTGTGGGGCCATGAGTGGGCTCAATGGGCACCTGGATGTACACAAGAGGCCCCTGGGCAGGTTTGGAGGGCCATGAGTGGGCTCAATGGGCACCTGGACATGCGTGAGACGCCCCTGGACAGGTTTTGGGCCCCTAAGTTGGCTCAATGGACCCCTGGACATGCTCAAGAGGCTTCTGGCCATTTTTGGGCCCTGGATGGGTGTTGATGGCTCTTTACATACACCAAAGTGACCCCTCACCTGGTTTGAGGGCTCCTGTGACTTTTCGAAAACCATTTAGCTAATAAAAATGGTATCTGGGCGAATCTCGGTGGGCTCCCTGTGACTTGTAAGGGAGAGCAATTGTTCCTCTTACCCCCCCTGGCTGTGCATCTGTTCATCAGTGATATTAATTGCCACATACTATGCATTGATATTCCCAGGATTTGTATGTGTCTGACATGGGCATTTGCCTTACCTTCTTATAGGGTAAAAGATCAATCTTACGACACATCTTAATCTCAACTTGTCAAGTTGAAGTTGTCATGCTATCAGAATAAAGATCTGATAGCATGACGAGCTTGAGCTAAGATGATAGCATGACGAGCTTGAGCTAAGACTTGAGCTAAGATGATTTTGAGTACTGACACATTGTTAACATCCTGATCTGATTGCATGCAAAGTCTAAGGAGAGGACATATCATGGGTTATGGCAGTTGATTCTACTGCTAGGCCAGACTGCAAAGTGTGGCACAGGAGTAAACAAGGCAAACCAGCCCAGTAAAAAATCTGAACCAGCCCAGACCAAGCAGGCAAAAAATATACACCAGTCTGGCCACACCAGACCAGCCAAAAATCCCCACCAACTCATTAAAACCAGTAAAATGCCCTTATTGGGTCGGAAACCGAGAAGACATTTCCTCAGCGCTAGTTCCTTAAGTGAGAAAGCATGTAAAGCTTTGTTTAAGTTAATCTGACCCATGCCACTGTTGCCTGCAGCGAATCATTGGCACTGCACCATTACAGGTCTTGTCTGCACAGCACCCTACAAAATCTACACAACACCAAATCAGCACCAGCTTCTCTAAATCCGTACCTAGTCAGCACCAGCCAAGAGTCAGGACGAACCCGCACCAATAAGATCTTGTCGTATATGCCATACTTTGCAGTCTGGCTGCTAGGAACTAAACCAAACAAAATATCCTTGACAAAGATATAACCAATACAATATATTCTTGTTGAAATATATCAACAAGATATTTGGCATGCAATGCAGGGCACAGAAATCAATTGAAAATAAGATTAAGTGCATTTCAATGGTAGATTTAAGAAGATTTAAGTTGAAGTATAATTAAGATTTGCTATTTCAGTACAGTAGACAAGAGCGAGTCACAAGAAGACAAAAGACAAGTTTTAAGGCTTGCTTACATGCGTCGACCACCGGAAAATAAGGTTGCAGATGTAAATTTCCTTGTGACAAAAATGTAGGGGAATCTCCCCTTATCTTCGTAGTGAATTTATCGTTGGTATATTCTCACTCCATTCACTGCACAACACACAAATTTCACAAATTTCTTCTCAACAGATATACGCCCATCCCAAAGGATTCTTAGATTGTTCATAGGTCACCTCATTCTGTCGGCGAAACTGAAATTGACCAATCATCTAGCAGCTATTTTCTTTGCTGCATTTTGATTGGTTCAAAATCTAGGCTGAGTTCGATGTAAGGATTAAATGAATACTTTGACAAGTTTCTAGTTAACTTTGTATTTTATTTCCGTTTTTACCGCCTATTAGTATTAACTTTCTTATATATTTTTTGATAAACGCTTGCAAAGAAACTCCTAATATTTTTAAAATTTTAAAAAGAGAAACTGTTAATTGCGTTAATCATTTAATTAGCTTAAAATACTCGTAAAAGTTCCGCAGCTATAGGTGCCTCTGCAATCAGGACGTTAAAGATGCTTAAGTGGCGCAGATAGTGCGAAAGTGGTTCAATTATTTGTTTTCTCCCTCACACACACTAGTTAAAGACGTCAGACACGTGCGATTTGGGAAATTGTGAGGTTAGTGGTTCACGGGCCTTGGGTTCACATAATTTTTAGCTTTATTGTAAAATTAATCAAGATTATGGCCATTGTCATCGCCTTGTGTGTTACTCTAGGTTGATACAAATATGCCCTTTGCCCATAGTTGACATTAGTGTTACCCATATTTTGATTTAGGCAGCGCGTATGGTATGGAGCATACGTATGCTTTGTATTACCCTTGCTTAGGGTAAAAGTCCAATCTTCGGATACATCCGAACCTCGGACTTTTCATGCTATCAGAATGCAGCCGATAAATGACGAATTATTTGCATTGTGATACCATGCAAAGTCTGAGAATACTGAATACAGTTAGGCGGCATGTGACTTTCGCTGTCGGTCCGCCCTAAAACCCCAATCATCATCATCACTGAGCACAGTGTGTCACCGTCATGGGGGTTATAGCAGTAACTGCATACTACATACATATGTTAAATTATATATATATATATATATATATATATATTAAAAATTCAAGTATTACACAGCATATGCTCAAGGTCCTATATTAATGAAGGATGACCAAATTATTTGATTTATAGCTGTCAATGCTTGTTTTGACTTTGGTATGGGTGACAATCTGGCACAGTTGTAAGGTGACACCAACTTTGTGTTTTGACTTGCTTCCTGTGGCACAGGCTTGGGTTTAAAATAAATCCATGTGTGGGACCTTATGAAAAGATTGACATGGTCACAATAGGTACCACAGGATAATGTTGAGGGTGCTGCCTATTAGGTCTTTGGGTCCCAAGAGGACAGGTTACTAGGTCCACAAGACAGGCTTACTTTGGCCCAGTTCAATTTAAAAAAAAACACTCAAGGTCCTATGTTTATGTAGAATTATCAAATTATAAGATAAGCTTATCAGTTATTTTGTTCCAAGAGGATAGTGTACTTGGTCCACAAGTCAGGATTACTTTGGCCCAGTTTCATGAAGAAACTTGATGTAAGGTAATAGGTATATGCTTTCCATACATCTTGGTGGATTTTTCCTGTGCCCAGGATAATTAAAATATACTTATTTTAACTGACTCTTAAGTACTTATGTTTATTTTATGCTATTGGCTAGGTTATGCTATGACCTATGTTCTAAACTATTTTTTCAAGACTTGAGCTAAGTTTGACAACTAGTACTGACTACTGAGCATCAATAAACATATTATTTTAGTTTTGTATTTTGAATTTCTTGTCTGTTTTGTGTATCTACTTTTATTGTTTGTCAGAACCTGCTATGTTAGTCCAGTGGCATCATGCTAGCAGCTAGCTTACTGTGTCTGTGTGAGAGGTCCTATGTTCATATCCTAGGGTGTCAGGTCCAGGGATGGCTCCCAATCAATCTGGAGCCCAACAGGAGAACATACAAAGCAGGAAAACTCTGATACACAAAGCAGTTCGACTAGTTATGGCTAGGAGTGGCACCTATGAAATGGGCAATAATGGTTCATTTAATCACTTCAAAAGTAAAATTTCCTATATTGTTTATTGAAAGTTGAAATGAAACTATGTGGCTTGTATAACTTCTGCTTAAGTTGTGCATGAAATCTGTATGTACTGATACAGCGATCATAAGAAACAAAAAACAAAACAGCGACCGTAAACGACGAGTTTCGTTAAAGGGAGGCTACATTAGTGATGACATGTTTCCTAAAACTGTTCAAATCATCTACAAGAAAATCCACCTCTGGAACGCTGTTTAAATCAAGTTGGCTAGCCTAGGTACCCTGCAGAGTAGACTGCCATTCATGGTGGCGAGGGCAGATCTCGTGGAACAGCTCGTGAGTGCTGGTAAATGGAGCCGGTACATGAAGTGAAAAGCTTGTTAGCAAAGTTCGAGAATCTAATTTCGAGTGGAAAAATGTTTGCCCCCCCATGGGCCTGAAATGGTACGATACGCCGCCATCCTGCGAGCAGATAAAGGATGTATCCGGAAGTGTTGTAGCAGGTCTGAGTGAGTATGCTAAAGCACCGGTGTGATCAGAGGAAGTATGAGTTAGAAGCCAAATAATAAATTTATGTTGAACTCGATCGACCTTTATTTACTTTGTATCTGCGACTGCTTCAATTAGGAGGATTTACTTTTACAACTGTGTGTTTTGTTTTTTAGGTGGGCACTGCAGAAATGAAATCCAAAAAAGGCAAGTCATTAAAGCCTGGTCCACCCTCCAAGAAAAAGTCAGTTAAGCACCATGCAGTGCAGGGATTCAAAGCCAAAAAGCAGAAGGCCAGGAAACTGCACAGGAACCCGTCCCAACTGCCGGCAAGCACGTCTGTTGTCCCAGTGGAGGCATCGGGTCGTGTTACCGAGGTTCTGAGCCGGATTCACCAGCTGCAGGCGGGTCGACCGGCGGCACGGCCTGCTCCGCCGTCTCTTGACCCGGCGACCTCCCCCGCCCAGCCGCCCCCGTCATCCCTGCCGCCGCTGAAGAAGCCCCGTACCGAGCGGCTGGCGTTCCTGCCACCGTCTGTCGGTGAGGATGCTGATGCGGCCGCGTCGACACCGGGCGTGACACGCGGCAAGAAGAAGCGGCGCAAGCTGAAGGTCGCCAAGCGGAAGCTGCGGAGGGAGGAGCAGGAGGCGGCCGCAGAGAGTCCAGAGGCCAAACTGGAGTCGGCCAGGTTCAGGTGAGTTCGTGGTTCTGGGATGGGGGTACGAGGTGCTGACAGGGCTGACATAACAAGCTGGCACGAATTCGGTCCTTCTGATGTGGGAAATTGTGCGACGAAATAAACGTTGATGTAGTGCTGTCAGCGGATTAGTATTGGAAACGTAACCTGTAATACATAATTGTTAGCAGTCTTATAGAGGGAATCGTTCAATGACTCAACACAACGTAGTTGATGACCGTTACGTTTTGCACTTTGTGAAACGCTACGTGGCTGGCTTTGACCCGAGCTGCGACCACAGGTACCTGAACGAGCAGTTGTACACGAGGACCGGGCTCGAGGCTCTGAAGATGTTCGCCCAGGACCGCGAGTCGTTTGACGCCTACCACCAGGGCTTCCGCAACCAGGTGGCCAAGTGGCCCGACAACCCGCTCGACCTCATCATACAAAACGTCAACAAAATGTAAGGCGACCGTATGACGGACGAGTTGAAACTCAAGCAGTGTGCTGGTTGTGTGTGGATCGATAATCGTTATCTTATTTTACATATTTAAAAAGTGTCCTTATCACGCAAAGCAATGATGCGATTCGGCATGTACTGGCTTTCTATCGGTAATCAGAAGTCAGACTTGCTTAGTTGTTCTATTGCCACTTTTATGACTGTAACAGCTATTTTCCATCCGTATTGATACAGAGTCGGTGTTTTCCTGTATATCTGATCCATGCCATGCCTGTCAGGCGCCGAGTCACCTGGTGGTGGACCTGGGCTGCGGGGGGAGGGCTGTTTAGTCAGTGTTACCCTGTATATCTGATCCCTGCCGTGTCTTCCAGGCCGCCGAGTCACCTGGTGGACTGGGCTTGCGGGGGCTGTTTGTCAGTGTTCCCTCCCCTGTATCTCACCGCCTGCCGCGTCTTTTCAGGCCGCCGAGTCACCTGGTGGTGGACCTGGGCTGCGGGGGGGGGGCTGTTTAGTCAGTGTTCCCTCCCCTGTATCTCACCCCTGCCGCGTCTTTCAGGCCGCCGAGTCACCTGGTGGTGGACCTGGGCTGCGGGGGGTGCTGTTAGTCAGTGTTCCCTCCCTGATATTGATCCCTGCCATGCCGAGGTGGTGGACCTGGGCTGCGGGGGGGGGGGCTGTTTAGTCAGTGTTCCCTCCCCTGTATATCTGATCCCTGCTGTGTCTTTCAGGCCGCCGAGTCACCAGGTGGTGGACCTGGGCTGCGGGGGGCTGTTTAGCCAGTGTTTCCCTGTATATCTGACCCCTGCCGTGTCTTTCAGGCCGCCGAGTCACCTGGTGGTGGACCTGGGCTGCGGGGATGCCCGTCTGGCCACCTGTGTCCGCCAGAGGGTGCTCTCCTATGACCTGATAGCCACCAATGACCGGGTAACGGCCTGCGACATGGCCCACCTGCCCCTGGAGGACGGCACGGCCAACGTGGCTGTACTCTGCCTCGCCCTGATGGGCACCAACCTGGCCGACTTTGTCACTGAGACCAACCGCGTGCTCAAGATCGGGTGAGTACGACGCATAGGACTGGACGTCCAGCGGTACTTTCGGAATGCGTAATAAGATCGGTAGATATTTCCCGTTAGAAGATGGTAGATATTTCCCGTTAGAAGATGGTAGATATTTCCCGTTAGCCGGCTTTCTTAGTTGACGTTTGACTTGCATACTTGCGAGTGTATTATGAACAGAGGGCCGGGTGACATTAGGGACATTGTGGGCTGCTGCATGGGCACACATTCCCGAACAGAGCTAACATCCCAGAACAGATGAAAATCCAGAACGGAGAGATAACCGGAGCTGGCACCATCCGTTACAGAGGACAGCTGCGGATAGCTGAGGTGGCCAGTCGGTTCGACTCCGTGGACGACTTCATGCAGAACCTGCAGGAGTATGGGTTCCGCTTTATCAGCCAGGACCTGTCGCACAAGTACTTCTACATGTTCAGTCTGAAGAAGGTGGCCAACGTGGACCGGAAGAAGCGGAAGGAGCTGCCGGAGATCACGCTGAACCCGTGTCTCTACAAGCGACGGTGACCGGAGCGCAAACGGTGTCGGGTCGGGCTGCCGGAAACAAACTGTTGACTGTTACCTGCGGGAGTGTGTGGCAATACAACGTACATTGCTGCCCTCCGACGCCTGCAACAGTGAACGCCGACTCGTGCCGTGTCGCGAGGTTGAGCTTGGCGACGGATGGTTTAACCCGCGCACCGACGGGGGTCTTGCCAACTTAGAACCGACGGGGGCGGATACCCCCCCCCCCCCAGAGATCTCGAGAACTACGCAACGTAGCGAGAAGCGGAAAACGGCGTGAGGTAGACCGTGACGAGTATTACAGAAAATACTTAGGCCATTTTTATCAGGTCAACATTGAGGGCACCAGAGGTCAAAACAGGTCAAATTTTCCCATATTTCGAGTCAATTGAGCATTGCTTCGCATAATCCGGGCTAGCTCGGTAACTAACATAGCTAAGAGCAATAAAAAAACTTGCCCTTGAAACACTCTTTCTGCATCATACCCTCAAATTTGAGATAGGGTCAATAGTTAAGGCTCCAGAGGTCAGCGAAGGTCAAATTGCTTTATTTTACTGAAAAGGTTTTTTGATTTTTAAATAACTTTGTATTTATAAAAGCTAGGGCAACGACTTTGCCACCATCGTGTTCCTCTCATCACGACGCATCGAATCATATATCGTATGACCTAACTAGGTCAAACTCACAAAATTGACCCGAGGTCAAGGTCAAGTCAAATTTTATATCAATCGATGGAGGCCGACAAGAGAAACAGAATGGTGAAAACCATAGCACTCTACGTCACGTAGAATATGAGTTATTGTACAAAAACCATGTGCCCTTGGGGCACAATGAATTCGACCTTAAAGAGGTCACGGAAGAAAAATACAACATGCATTCTTCTGCTTAGCCTCAAAATAGTGATAAGGATGAAAACTGACCATATTTAGCCAGGTTTTGTTCGATTGGTGCGCATTTCAATTTATCCCATAGACATAATGGGAGGTCACAAAATTGGCATGACCTCAGGACAGGTCACCGATATAAAAAAAAAATAATCCGAGATATACAAACTGTAGATACCCATGACCTCATTACACACTGTGAGTTTCAAACTGTTTGGTTCACCACTGTGGCTTCGGTAAGATGTCAAACTTTCAAAAACGTGACTTGGGTTCAGGTCATTTTATGTGACCTGACAACGTGACCTTAAAAGTTAGGAGGTCAAAAATTTCAGAAAGTGTGGGTAAGTGATGTTCAAACAGCTGTGCAAATTTTGGCGGCGCTACGCGCCGCCGTTTTCCCGCTAGTCCCGAAAAACCTCTGTGGTGGATATCCGCCCTCCCCCGCCGTCGGTGCGCGAGTTAAAGGATCTACAAATTCACCGCAGCAAATCACAATTAGCCCACAATTTTGCATCTGGTCAACAGTGCTGAGCTGAGGGTAATCATGGATGCCATCTACGGCTACGTAACTTCACATCCGGAGTTTACGCATGCCGTAGATTTGATCTCTTGTCCAATTTGATCCAATTTTGTGCTTAGAACAATGCTTAGAACATGGTAAATTATTGACAATAACCACGACAGATAACAGTTAAAGGGACATTCCCACTTTTCGAAATTTTCAAATATACGCCGGTTGTAGTGAGATATGCGAAGTATGTATACTTAAAACCTTAATGAAATTCGTTCTCGGAAAAGGTCATAACTTTACAAAACACTGTTTTTTTTAAATAAAAATGCCTCCGGTAATTACCTTAATTAACGTTATTGACTTATTTGAGTCATTATTGAGCAATAGAGAAAACCGAATGATACGGCGTTTTCAGACACGTCTTGCGATTTTAATACAAATAAGTCTTTTCCTATCGCGAGTTTCGAAAAATAAATTGACACGAAAATCACCGCCATAATTAAAAACACAGATAGGAAAACAAGGGACCTGGTGTTAAATGCAATGGAAAATCACATGAAATCAAAGCAAACTAGACCCTCAAGGTTTATCTCTTAACAGGACGTACACACGACAATGACGGAAGATGGCGTCATCGGAACACACAAAATAAGGGTGTGCCTTACTAAAAAGCAAATTTTGAAAATCAAACATTTTTTAAGACTAGATAACTTGTAAATGCTACCTTCCTAAATTGCATTGCATAGCCACTAACTTAGATAATAATGAAACTAATAACTAACTAAAAACTAATGGTGAAGGTGGTAATGTCCCTTTAGCAATTATGGGGGGCCAGGTGACGAGGTCCGCTGTCTGCGCCCGAAAACCAAGTTACCTACCTACCTTCACTACAGATATCAGCCATTCAAACCGAACAGACCTTTAGACGTCCATAACCGCACCGTACCATAGAGAGTGCGGTACTGTTGTGGTAATAGCCTGTTCAAGACTTCCCTCAGCAGAACCACACGAGGACACAGGCAAAAACTGCAAGTACAGCACCAACCAGGGCCCAGGAAGTCGTTCTTTGCCGCACGGGTGACCCAGGCGTGATATCAATGCGGACCTTTTCTCAAAAAAAAGGTGTGATTTACCCATTGACCAGCACCCGAGTCCTGTGTGGTTTGAATAAATGGCGCGAATCCACTTGACCTAATCCTGTACAGTGGTTACAAGGGAGTAGGCTTAAGGGTATGATGTTAGAAGTATTTTCAGGGTGTCAAAGGAGAGACCGGAAACCTCACCGTTCAACCTGCTTTAATTGGAACCATTATTGCTAATAAGGACTTAGGCTTAGAAGTATCTTCCCAATTTAAAGTTTTAAGAGCTATAGTTAATTTAGTTTCTACCTATCTAACATAAGTGTTGGCTTCAGGCGTATGCGAGACAATCATCAAAACATAAAGTAGCAAAGACGCAAGCATTTACCGATACTCATGAAGTGTCTTACATAAAATGTCTGAAATTTACGACGAAGATTGGGTGTGATTTAGTAGGCCACTTATTGTGTGGGCACCATCGCTTCGGATGAACGATCTGTCACGTTCAAGTTGTGTCTCCAATACCCGACAAGGGTACAATTAATGACACCCTATTAACTTTGAAGGTGTGAGGTAACTATCGTTTATAGAAAGATAAACTTTGGGTAAAGGTCAGAATTACTGCGCTTTTTATGAGTGGAATTTAATTGGTGGAACTATTCAATTTTTTGGAATGACAACCATCGTCTTGCTTTTGTTGAGCCCTAACATGCTCATCAGTGTCTCTTCGAGTGATCTCCTGTTATTTGCTTAACTTATGGCGGGTATCAAGATTTTCGTTTCAAATTATTTTTGAATCCAGCACAGAATTACACACGGAGCTAGGTGTAGAAGAAGATCTGTTGCTCTGTATTAAAAATTCGAATAGTGAAAGTGTGGTGTAAAGCTCACCGTATGATCGGGCTACAGGTTCGTTTGCTCCGGGACCTGGCGTCGCTTCGAGTGGGTATCTGTGTCGCTACTTTGCTCATATAACTCGAACACTGCAAAATGTAACTAATAACCCTAATTCCAACCGTATAGCTCTCTAGCTACACTTTATGTTATATCGATACCGACCACATCTGTGTTCGACGTTATCGACTACTTCGAGTAAGGAGATAGTCCTTCCCTGATATGCTTTGTCTCATAGGTTCAGAAGCTCACACGTACGTTCCAGTCACTTATTACGGCTCATAGGAACGTTACAGTTGATCTTTCGGAAAATCGAAAATCCGAGTAAATGATCTATATTGAACGGGTTATTACTGTGACCTATTGTGTGTGCTTCAATAACAAGTTACACTGTTCTCAAAAAGAAAAAGGACACGAAGATGAACTCCGATGGGACCCACGAACTGGGAGAAAAACATATCCGTGATGCTCTCAGCAGGATTAAGTGGCACGGACTACGATAGGTAACATACATCGTTTCAGTCTGACACCATGCGACTGTGGCGAAGCTATGAAAAAACCTATGTTGGCTAAGTGTCATTGTTGCTCTTTAGGTACTCTTATAATTTGACCATATACATCACTTATCAACTCTGGTACTAACAGGCGAGGACGGTTATCCGTCGAGGTTGAGGGTATTTAATATTGGTGAGTACGGACCAATAAAAGACCGCGCGGCAGCGCGACCGTCAATCGCGCGCCAGCACATCAAATCTGTGGAAAGCCTGGTATACTATGACGACGAACTACACCACTTACACTTACTATCAAGGGCGACATTACCCCTCCCTTCCAACGTGACGAGTCTTGTCCAACAGTCGAATCAATCCGGACTCACTGAACCTAAAGTACGGTCTTCTAAAAGTTCTGCTGACCATCTTGACACTGGCCAACCAGACAGCTCTGCAGCGCGCCAACATATCTCTTTGAACTGCAAGGCGCGTTGCATGGAGTGCTGGGATACCTAAAAGAGTTTGTTAAAATTCCTCAGATTTTTTTATCAAAGAGATACTGAAGTAAATATAAATTTCTCCCATCTGAACTCCCATTAAGCAAGGTATCCCGTATGTCCACGAGAGAAACACCAAAATCGAGAAGATGGTGGACCACACTGCGAGAAACAAGAACCCGCCGCCGTCCACAAAGTGACCATATATGGGTCCTACGCTCATTCCGCATTAAACCACTCGTATCTTTGAACGGCCTTCACCTGAGCCGGAAGATGCATGTTGTTGGAATATTTCCCTCAATCGGTACTATGCACGTCATTCGTCGCATAACCCGACAGACTTGGAGCCTGCCGAAGGCCCAAGCGCACAGTGGCCACGATAAGCACTCGCTCGCACCAGCGGCTGAAAACCATGGTCGTAAGTATCTTAAACCAACACAATCGCCCTTAAAACGTCGTCCCCGGTTGAAAATTGTGCCTAAAGCCCGCACCACTCATCCGCCACATCCGTACAACACGCACACCTCACACGGCGACACCCCGCCACGCACGTCCATCGCACCAGCTCATAAAACATTCAAAAGATCGCCTTCCTGGCACCGCACCCCACCGCCACCTCCCGGCCGCCTTCGGCAGTTCAAAGAAACCACTCCAGCAGGGTCACCAGAGACCCACGGGCGTGGCGCGCAGCCGCCCGTCCCGACCAAGCCTCGCCGCAACGACCGCCCGCCGGGTTGGACCCAATCGAGCAGCGTCGTCACCCCGACGGGCCGCCGCGGCCAGGCCAGCTGCCAGCAGTTCCCAATAGCAGCCTATATACAACACGGCTCACCAGTGACGGCACGCACCAGAGCCACACGCAGCTGGCGGATGGCAGGGGGCGTTGAACGCCAACAGACGTCGGCCCCAGTCACACTGCCTTACCCTCTGCCCGGTACAGAGACTTCAGATACCGCGCCCGCACGCGGCCGCCGCTGAGGTGGCGCCGTAGCCGAACAAGGGGCCTGTGCCACCCCCGACAGACCCTGACCGTCTACATGGGTCGGTACTGTGTGGGAAAGCGGACCGCGCGGCTACGCTGCATATGGTCGGACAGGTAGCCCCAGCCGAGCTTGGTGTAGAGCTCACACAGCTTCTGCTCGCTCTCTGCCGAGGGCTTGTCCTCTGCGATCTTCTGCTGGTAGCGCAGAGCCAGTCCGAATCGGGCGTGGGCCACCGCGTGACGAACGGAGAACGGCATCAGCTGATGGCAGATAGGCCGGGACATGGTGAGATGTGATCAGTACTCGGGGACAGCAGGATACAGTGGCATCGTCAGGGAACTTCCCAACATGCTCATACCCACACAGTTTGAGCAAACGTCTACGAACAGTTTGAAGATTCAGTAGGGTTTCATACTCTCACCGGTCTTTTTATGAAATAGCAGATGGTTCTAAAATAACCCTCTTACGTATTGTTCTGATAGTAGCGTTTAAAAGCTTCCCTAAGCCTCCAACCAATCATTCAACGCGCGCATACCTGCGCCTACGTTTCAAGCCATGCAAACTTCATACCCGTGTTTGTTCATTAGGGTTTTTGGGCGCGCCGACAACTAAGGCCAATCTCCCATTCATACCCGTGTAAAGCTGACTCCTTACACAGCAAATAACTATTACAGGTGAAGAACCGTCAGTGGACGTACCTTCGAGTCGGTGGCGTCAGCGAACTCGAGCGCAGAATTCATCAGGTCCTGCACGTTGGCCAGTGTGGCCATGGAGAATACCTCGGCCGGCTGCTTCCGCTCCAGACACTCACACAGGACGACCCCCTTCCGAGAGAGCGCGTCCAGCAGGGCGGACCGCTCCTTGTCCATGTCACTATGACGAGCAAACAATACAACATACACTGTCAAACGTGTAAATACACTGTCAAACATGTCAAACACTCCACGGTCAAAAAGACAGGGGCAGGTCAGAACTGCCGCAACCAGGTGACGTGTGATGAAAAGTCGCAAACGCCATTTAGTTAAAATAATAGTCATGTGATTACAACATAGCCGTCAGATGATAAAGCTGCGTCGCAAAAACTCGGCTAAGGAGATATATAATGAAACCAATGGGGAAGTGAACATCAGATGCATGCAATATCAGATGCATTTACAACACCAGCCAATCGGGAAGTCCTTCGAGTGCTGCCCAACTCTGCCCTCCCTTGCCACCGGCCACCACTCGTCTACTGGAGCGGTCCGCCGCCAGGGGTCAGCCTTCAGTCGCCGTACCTTTTGACGGTGGCGTCCTCCGCGCTGGCGTTCTTCCGTCCGTAGTAGGTGAGCAGCCGGGTACGGTCCACGTCCAGCAGGATGGCGTCCGCCCGGCGCACGATCTCAGCCGCGTCCTTCTCCTGCACGACACGCACAGCAGAACGGTCAGAGGTGTCGGCGCGCCACACTGGCGGGTGACCTCTGGCGGGTGACCGCACAGGCAATGGCGATGCGAGATGGTAAACGTTTCAAGCAGCGGCAAAAAGGCGGGTGCTTAAGTCGGTGGAGAAACACGATTAATGTTCGGGTTTTGTCCCGGAAGCTAATACATCATCACACAGACAAGACTTCATGCCCAGCTGCCAACCCACAGGCTAGTGCTGTGGCAGTTGCCGCTGGTCTAGACGTGCAGACGGCGCAGCCAGCCGCTGGGAAGTCACTAGTCTGGCTGCTGCTGACTGATCAGCGACCTCTTAACTGCAGCGTGTCCAGACTCTGCAGTCTCTTGCCTGCAGCGTGCCCAGTCTGCACTCTCTTACCTGCAGCGTGTCCAGAGTCTGCAGTCTCTTGCCTGCAGCGTGTCCAGACTCTGCAGTCTCTTACCTGCAGCGTGTCCAGACTCTGCAGTCTCTTACCTGCAGCGTGTCCAGAGTCTGCAGTCTTCTAATGAGCGTGTCCAGACTCTGTAGTCTCTTACCTGCCCGTCGTCCAGACTCTGCAGTCTCTTACCTGCAGCGTGCCAGACTCTGCAGCTCTTACCTGCATGCGTGTCCGACTCTGCAGTCTCTTACCTGCAGCGTGTCAGAGTCTGCAGTACTTACTGGCGAGGTGTCAGAAGTCCTGCAGTCTCTTACCTGCAGCGTGTCCAGATCTGCAGTCTCTACTGCAGAGAGTCAGATCTGCATCCTATAACTGCAGCGTTCTCAGAGTCGCAGTCTATTACTGCAGCGTGTCCAGAGTCTGCAGTCTTTACGTGGCAGCGAGTGTCCACTCTGCAGTTCTTACTGCAGCGTGTCCAGAGTCTGCAACCTTACCTGCAGCGTGTCAGACTCTGCAGTCCTTATTGCGCGTGTCCAGAGTCTGCATCTCTTACCTCAGCGTGTCCAGAGTCTGCAGTCTCTTACCTGCAGCCGTTGTCCAGAGTCTGCAGTCTCTTACTGCAGCGTGTCCAGAGCTACAGTCTCTTCTCAGCCGTGTCATCTGCAGTCTCTTACCTGTAGGCGATCCACGATCTGAGCTTTACCTGCAAGCGAGTCTCAGAGTGCTGCAGTTTGGGCTGTTGGCCAGGATGCGGTCCAGCCGCTCGCCGTTGCTCAGGACCTCCTCCAGCAGGGTGGCGGCCGTGTCACCGCCACCTGTAGGCGATACAGACAGACAGACAAACGTCAGACACGGACACTGCAGTGAGCCGAGCTCCATCCCTGTCTTGCGTGACACACGATCCCTGGAGTGGTGCATTGACGAAGGGAAGGTCTGGCCGCAGGATTAGAAGCATGGTGGGTAATATTTTTGCATTCAGCTGTTCAGTCACTAGTGACAGATAATGCGGACGACAGTAAACAAGATCAAGATGGAGGGCGGCTTACCCGATCCGAGGCGTCCGATCCACATGATCTTGAAGTCCTTCAGCGCGGTCTGGTACTCCTCCTGTTTGGTGGTCTTCTCCTTCTCCGGCTTGGCGGCGTTGTTCTTGCGCGGCACGTCCGGGATCATGTAGCGGAACGGAAACTGGCCCTGACGTGCACAAAAACAGGGAGAGAGTTAGTGACTGAGAATGAGATGGAAAACTGTCCCTGCCGATACAGACGGTGTAACTGATTGAAAATAAACCGGGGAACTGACTGTGACGTGCAGACGACAGGCAGTGTTACTAACGGCGCATCAACCGACTGAATACAGCATCACATAACGCGAAAGCAAAATACAAATAAGGAATAATGTGGCAGATATGTATATTTGTATATTAGAACGTAAGTGTAAGCAAAATAAAAATAAGGAATAATGCGGCAGATATGGTTATTTGTATATTAGGACGGAAATGTCATCCGGCGAGGTTATCTTGCTCGGGATAAAGCCAACAGACAAAAAAGGCAACATAGTTAGTACTACAATAACTAAGAACGTTGACGAATGACAAGAAATAAAGCTGTGCCAAGCAGTATCAGGTTAATAAAGCTGCAGCTCTGCGGGGATGGTTCGGCGTCTAGGGCTGGCGCCGCCGTATAATAAAGCTGCAGCTCTGCGGGGATGGTTCGGCGTCTAGGGCTGGCGCCGCCGTATAATAAAGCTGCAGCTCTGCGGGAATGGTTCGGCGTCTAGGGCTGGCGCCGCCGTAAAATGGCGCCAATAAGCTGTAAGAGTGTATACATCGTGCAGTGACCGTCTACCGCCATACTTACCATGCTCTGTGCATCTCGGAATAAGCGTTTATTTGAAGTGTTATAAATATTCTAGTGTTATCGCAGTGGAAAGGCAAGCATGGATTGTGTGCACTATTCAAAGCTGTGACCGCCATCGCGAAAGGATCCCCAAAGTTGTAAATTGTCGAACGATTTGATCAACTACGATAAACGATGGTCATGCGCATGCAGTGGCAGGCAGGGGGAGGTTAGCTGATGGGGCAGCAGCCGTCCCTGGATTCCAGGAGTCTCCACCATCCAGGCACCGACGGAGCGGAAACCCTGAACACCGACTGAGAACCACCAGAGTCGTCTCCGTATTCCCGTAATAATGTCCCACTTACCGGTGGGGGCATTTCAGAAACCCCCACACCTTAAGAAACCCCCTGGCCACGACGTATCTGTGGACAGAATTCCCTCGGAACAATCAGCTTAGCAAGAAAGACAGCAAGCAACTGTCTACAGCCTTACCTCAACCTTCGCTACTTTACTACAGACCATGCTACAATCTTTATGGTGGCTACTTCCCAAACTGAATATGAAGAGCCTCGTCGACCGAAAATGGAGGTTGGTGTAAACAAATGAAAAGAATGCCGATCCTGTGATATGGGCGACATGTGACCTTCGTTGTCGGAGCGCCCTAAAACCCCAATCATCATCATCGCCGATCCTGTGATGTTCAGTTCACGACCGCTCTCCTCATTCATCCAACTGATTATATAACGTAATAAACCATACCCATTACCCAATGCTACCGTTCCTCCACCAACAGCACCACCGGGTGAGTCCCCGCCACCCCGCCTTCAGCGAGGCCGATCCGCGCGTCCTGGCACCGAGCAGAGGCCGCCGAGCAGAGGCGGAGAGACAGACAGAGGTGTAAGAAATGGCACACCGGTTGCGGGAGGGGCCGTTTGACGCGACGCGGCGGCGGCGGCCGAGCTCGTACCGCCTTGTCGTTGGCGGCGCGCGTCGGCTGCAGCGTCAGATGGCCCACCAGCAGCTGGCCGGCCGACAGGGACAGCTTCGACGTCCTGTACACACAGACACAGATACATACAGTCAGACGCATACAGTCAGATACATACAGTCAGACACATAGAGTCAGATGGCCCACCAGCAGCTGCCCGGCCGACAGGGGCGTCCTGTGGCGGCGAGACAGAGACCAATACATCACACAGGCAGCTGATATACACAGCTGGGACGTCCTGCATCGGAAACAGAGAAGCGACTCGGGGTAGCGGGATATAGTAAGACAGAGCTGTTAGCAAGGTGTGATGAATCGTCGAGAACACACAATATGACAATCGCAGGCAAACAAGGCGGCTCGAGATAACACTACGTATAGAGCCCTTACAGGACACTTATGCGAGTGATTTCGTCCTCTCACCGGTTGTTGCTGAGCGGCAGTGGCGCCACGTATAGCGGTAGACGGAGACCGGGCCGCATCTGAGCCGTGCCCGCC
This sequence comes from Semibalanus balanoides, assembly GCA_014673585.1. Taxonomy (NCBI): domain Eukaryota; kingdom Metazoa; phylum Arthropoda; class Thecostraca; order Balanomorpha; family Balanidae; genus Semibalanus; species Semibalanus balanoides. Next base: position 215,757 of record VOPJ01003237.1, read on the forward strand.
CGTCGGGTGCCCGTCAGCGCATCGTTGTACCGGTAGAAGGTGTCCAGCTGAGGGGGTAGGCAAAGGATGCGTCAACGGTACCACGCCGGCACCAGGGCCTGGGTGTGATGGTACTCGAATGTGGTGGGTAGGCTAGACAACATATTGACGACATGACAATTGCAGTATTGGTTTTATTTTTCAACAATGAACCAACGGTAATAGGTACAAACCTCAGGCAGACAGCTAGGGTCAGGGACGTCGAAGCTGAAGATTCAGCGGGAATGCTGGAAGACCTTGACCTTGAAGACTGACCTTGAGTTCGGTGGTGAGTTTGAATGTGATCTGCAGGGAGAGATCGCTCAGCTTCTCTAGCAGTTCACGCTTCTCGTGGCGAATACGCATCAGCAGAGTGTATTCTCCCTTCTCTACCCGGACTGAGTACTGAGGGACAGACACGCAGAAACTGACAGGTCAGCAGAGCATACTTGCCTTCTCTAAGCGGCACAACTCAACAGAAATGACTTGGACAGGCAGAGTACGATTTGTTTTAGTCTTACGAGATTCGGAATCAAAGCATGTTCTAGTCAATTTCTCCCGTCTCCAGAGCAAGCAAAATTTCACAAATAAAGTACATATGTCGAACACATTGTTCACATAAAATCAGCTGAACAGTGTTTTTATGAGTGAAGGTGCGTTTAGATCGAGCACCAATCCCTGGTCACTCTGCACGCGGTCACCACCCACCACTGGCCTCCTACCTTGGAAGGATAGGCGTCTCCGGAAGCCATGTACTGCTTGTTGGAGTCAAACAGCATCCACATCTGAGACTCGAACTCGGACTCGTACAGGGTGTCGCTCAGAAACTGGCTGTCAGCGCACAGAACAAACGCAGGTCAGTGTGCGTTGGTCTCGTCCCCTCTCAGCTGATGACAATTCACACTCAGACATTCAACCAGAACAGCGGCAAGTGAGCTCACTAAAATAACATGTTTATATACGAGAGGGGAATTATCAGCAAAATTCACAGCCATTTCCTGATCGTTCCGGAGCACGCAAGGCACGCTGTCATATGCCATCAATCGGTAACTCTAGACACAGTATAGCAGTGTGGTAGAGTACTCACAAGTCGGGCGTGATCTCTCCGGCCTTGACCACATTGATGGTGTAGGAGAGCGTGAGGCCGTAGATGACGCGGCCGTCCGGCAGACGGTCACGATCGTCCACCACAGGCGCCATCTTCGCTGACGTCGGCCTACAGACGGTCACGGGAAGAGGCAGAGTGACAGTGAAACAAGCCAACGGAACCACCACGACACGAGAAAACAATGTCTCTCGTCGAAAATACGTCCTGTTATTCTCCACCAGGGTATACTGGCAGCAGTACACAGAACACGGCACTACAGTTGAGCAAACCGAATATCAAGGGCCTGTGTCAAACAAGATAGGGGCGAGCCACGCCAAACATCGGTCACTAAACATTGTCTTCCTTCAGTCGCCGCCCGGGCCTGGCCACGACCCCGATGCTGAGGCGCTCGACAAAAGAACTAAGCCAACAAAACGAAACCGAACAAGAGATATCCTCAGCTAAACTACCTGTGTTTGTTTTTACCAGTCACTTCAGAGAGCTGGAGCGTGTCCCAGCCGGGCGACTCACCTATAGCTGCAGAGCTGCCCCTTCAGCACGACAGAGGGCGCGGCCATCTCAGTGGACCGCAGAGCGTCGGACACGTCCAGCCGGGCGACTTACCTATAGCTGCAGAGCTGCCCCTTCAGCACGACAGAGGGCGCGGCCATCTCAGTGGACCGCAGAGCGTCGGACAACGTCTGACACGTCCAGCCGCAGCACCTCGGCGGCCGTCATCGTCAGGCTCGGAGCCGAGGGCCGCAGGCCGTCCAGAGTCACCGATAGACGGACATCGGCCGCGCCTAGGCTGGTCCAGTACTTACAGACCACCACCTCCAGAATGTGGCCACCCTGGGGAGGAGCGCCAGCGGGGTTCAGCACAGGCCGCACGGGTCAAAGGTAAAACAGCATGAACCCCCTGGACGACCAGTACTACTGGTCTGAAAAATGAGTTAAGATGTTCTGAAACTCAACACGGTAGTGCGTCAATACTAAAACCCACCGGGTACCCGCCAAGACTTGTCGAACTCAACTCCACACGTCTGATCAATCCGAGTAAGAGCACTGCACCTCCTGAGGACTCTCACATATTTCCCTCCTGAGCCAATGACTGGCTCAGCTACCAGCCACCACCGTAGCGCAGGGGAGACTGCGCACACTATACCTCGATCTTGAACGTCTCGTTGTAGGATGTGCCCGGCGCGAGGCCGGCCATCTTGTAGTACTCGCAGCTCTTGCTCGACATGTGCGGCACCGACTGCAGCGCGTGGATCACAAACCGGTGGTCCTTCTCTCGCTCCAGAGATTTCAGCGTCACCGCTGCCGAGTGATGGGGGAGGGGAGGCGTTATCATAAGACCGAGGTACCGGACGGGGCAGCACGAGACAAGTTGATGACGATGATGATTTGAGCTTAGGGGCGCCTCAACTCAATGGTTATGTGGCGCCCATATGAAACAAGTTGCGGCGGAGCTCCATCCTGACTAGTCATCCCGGACACCAAACATCGATTCGGACGATTTTCCGTCCTCGTGCCACGCGCCTTACCGCAGGAGCTGGCGGAGTCGGGGACCCGAATGAAGAGCCGGTGCAGCTGTCCCGGCTGTAGGGTCATCGACCGCTCCAGGGTGGGCTCGCTCGGGTCCAGCTGGGTGGGCACCACCACTGTGATGGGAACCTCGAACAGAGCGCCGCGCCCCGGCTGGTCGGCGTCGAACGCCAGGATACTGCAGATGGGGAGAGACGGGATACAGCAATCAAAGATGTCCAATGCCAGCATACGGAGAGACAACGGTGGGGAAAACGAGTCAGATGTGAACAGATAATGACGGCGCGGAAGTAAGGTGAAAAAACAGCACAGAACAAGACTCAAGTTGGTCGCAAGCGTTGGTCGTCGGAAGCTATCGAACGCACAAGGGGCTTGTCCTGTTGGATTTGTGTTGATTTGCCTCGCACCCCGACCGTATGTCCCAAAGTGTCATCTGATCCCATCTGCCTACCTGTCGGCTACACATACTGTGATTACAGCAGCAACACGCAGGATAAATCCTGTTTCAAATCCCGACACAGGAACAGCAGTGGGGTAGGGACACTAACATGTCATACCCGAACACCTTCTTAGAATATCCCTAAGCTCTAACTGACCAACTGATCGTGCCGGCGGTTCGAACCCAAAGGTGGTGGTCGCGTGGACGCCCTCGGGCAGGTTGCGGGCGTCGATCTTGACGGCGAAGTTGCGCGTGGAGTTCATGTGGTGGACGTACTTGGCCACCTGGACCCAGCTGGCGTCACAGGTCAGCACACAGCGCAGAGAGAAGTTGATCTGCTTCACAGGGTCTGTGGGGAGGTAGAAGCGAGTCTGTCAGGACGGACACACAGTGCTTTATTGAATTTATCATCCTCAGCTTCATGCCCCAGCTTCATACTGTTCATCGAAAAGAACAGTATACCTGTCACAAAAAATGGGCCTGAAGAGCCTGTTCATTTAACTCAAAGAAGACGATCATACATGATCATGCATCTGCAAGATGGAGTCGACCATTCAAGTTCAATACCTAAGACAAACTAGATATCAACAGTCTTTTGGCTCCGTAACATTAAGCGAAACGACTTATCAACCAGTATCGGCCAGAAATGTCAGCGCTTTACTATAAGAGACCATATAACCACACAGCATTAACTGCGAAGGCACCTCGTACCTATCTCTCACAAAGTCAACCATTTAGCGTCATCAAACCGCCGGACGTCACGATCGCTTGTTTAAGCGAATCTTCGGGAGTCGACTGCCGCTCCCCATCTCCGGGGAGGACCGTGACCGCCATATCGGTGCACCAGATGAGAGCGGGCCACTGGGGGCGCTCGCGCCAATATCTACACCGTATCGGCCGGCCCCCCTCCGCGGAGTGTCCGCAGTGCAACAACAAGGGGTGCCCTGCGGCGCGCTGCGCCGTGTGCTGCGAGGAGGCAGACGTGCCGGAGCACGTGCTGTTCCGCTGCCCGTCTCTCGCCGGCGCCCGCCTGCGGCTGACTGGCAGCATCTACATGAACCCTTCGCAGCTGCGGGACGCCGACCTGGTGGCTGCCTTGGTGGCCGGCTACCATCGCCACAGGGAGCCGCTGAGCTATGGTCATCTCTGATGACCCAGGGGGAGAAACAACAACAATATCCGTCCGGATACCACTCCGCCACACATCATTATGTACGAGGACCGACTCCACCCCGACACTCGGCCGCCAGTCTCGGGGGCGGCGCTGTCCCGACTCCCCGCCAGTCTCAGGGGGCGGCGCAGTCCCGACTCGCCGCCAGTCTCAGGGGCGGCGCAGTCCCGACTCGCCGCCAGTCTCAGGGGGCGGCGCAGTCCCGACTCGCCGCCAGTCTCAGGGGCGGCGCTGTCCCGACTCCCCGCCAGTCCCGACTCGCCGCCAGTGCCTCGGGGCGGGCCAGTCCACTCGCGCCAGTCTCCAGGGGCGGCGGCGCTGTACGCTCCCCGCCAAGTCTCAGGGGCGGGCAGTCCCGACACTCCGCAGTCTCAGGGGCGCGCTCCTCCCGACTCGCCCAGCCGGTCTCGGGGGCGGCGCAGTCCCGACTCGCCGCCAGTCTCGGGGGCGGCGCTGTCCCGACTCCGCCGCCACGTCTCAGGGCGGCGGCGCTGTCCCGACTCCCCGCCAGGTCTCAGGGGCGGCGCAGTCCCGACACTCCGCCGCCAGCCTCGGGCGGGCGGCGCTGTCCCGACCTCGCCGCGCAGTCTCCAGGGGCGGCGCAGTCCCGAACTCCGCCCCGCCAGTCTCAGGGCGGCGCTGTCCCGACTCGCCGCCAATCTCAGGGGCGCGCCGCAGTCCCGACACTCCGCCGCCAGCCTCGGGGGCGGCGGCGCTGTCCGGCGACTCGCCCGCCATGTCTCGGGGCGGCGCAGTCCTGAACTCGCCGCCAGTCTTAGGGGCGGCGCTGTCCGACTCGCCGCAATGCTCAGGGGCGGCGCAGTCCCGACACTCCGCCGCCAGCCTCGGGCGCGGCGCTGTCCCGAACTCCGCCGCCAGTCCTCAAGGCGGGCGCAAGTCCCGACTCGCCGCCGGGTGTCTAGGGCGCGCAGTCCCGACTCGGCCGCAGTCTCAGGGGCGCGCTGTCCGACTCGCCGCCAATCTCAGGGGCGGCGCAGTCCCGACACTCCGCCGCGCCAGCCTCGGGGGCGGCGGCGCTGTCCCGATCGCCGCCAGTCTCCGGGCGGCGCATCCCGAACTCGCCAGCAATCTCAGGGCGGCGCTCCGACTCGCCGCCAGTCTCAGGGGCGGCGCTGTCCCGACTCCCCGCCAGTCTCAGGGGGCGGCGCAGTCCCGACTCGCCGCCAGTCTCGGGGGCGGCGCAGTCCCGACTCGCCGCCAGTCTCAGGGGGCGGCGCAGTCCCGACTCGCCGCCAGTCTCAGGGGGCGGCGCAGTCCCGACTCGCCGCCAGTCTCGGGGGCGGCGCAGTCCCGACTCGCCGCCAGTCCCGGGGGCGGCGGCGCTGTCCCGACATCATCCTCCGGTGTGAAACTCACCGGCAGCGTCCTGGTTGACGAACTGGGTCCTCACGGAGACGGCCCTCTCCACGATCCGGCTGCGCAGGTCGATCCCGTCCCTCAGGTAGATGCCGTGGGCGTCGTTAGGCGCTGTGGGGACACGCAGACAAGGGAGCGGGAGAGGGGGGTGTCACAAGAAAACAGCGGAAGGTGTGTTCAGACGCGTAGCAATACGCCAAAACACTAGCGAGTAACAGAAGCAGTCAGTGAATGGAATATCTAAGGCAGTGAGGATAATCAGCTCAACACTTCCCTAAAGACCCTCCCAGGTAATTGTTCACAGTGTCTAAACACATGACTGCTTTCTCTCGATCAGATGATGATGATGATGATTGGGGTTTTAGGGCGAACCGACAGCGAAGGTCACATGCCGCCCATTCTCTCGATCAGAGGTCTAAGCCAAGATGTTGAAGTTTAGGGGGCTAAAATATTAACTCATCCTGGCGACTCACCGACAGTGGGTATAAAGGTGACATCCTTATCAGCGCTACTGTGGTACTGCTTCACATGCTCCAGGGCTCTGTCCACCTGAAATAGAGCAAAGACAGAATATATCAGTCATCACAGCATAGTTATAATGCATCGGAAAATGCGGGGAACGCTTCATGACAATCACCAGTCACGATAACCAGTCCTTGAGTCCGAAGGGCAAACAACTAATGAGATAAAGTCCATGAATAACTCGCGGTTTACTCAAAGACACTGCATAAGATCGTTTCGCTATGCACCGAATGAAAAAACAACAGCAGACATTCGTCAAACACTGCGTTCCGTCAGTCGCCGGGCCACCGTGACGCGTGCAGCAGCTGCAGCAGGTGCTAGTCTCTCGTGAGTCTCCGGCAGGTCCTCACCCTGAGCATGCCGCTGCCGACGGCGAACGGGTCGGCCCCCGGCGTGTTCATGGCCTCAGCGGTGGCCATGATGGCACGACGGACACTGTACACCGAGTACTCCATGCCCAGCCCCTTCAGACAGGACAGCAGGGTGGCTGTAACACAGGACACGGCAGTCAGAGGAGGGTACGGCGGACACTGTACACAGAGTACTCCATGCCCAGCCCCTTCAGACAGCAGGGTGGCTGTTAACACAGGACACCACAGTCAAGGAGGGTACGAGCGGACACTGTACACAGAGTACCCATCCCAGCCCCTTCAGACAGGACAGAGGGTGCTGTAACACAGGACACAACAGTCAGAGGAGGGTACGGCGCACTGTACAACAGAAGTAATCCCATTGCCCAGCCCCTTCAGACAGGACACAGGGTGGCTGTAAAACCAGGACACGACAGTCAAGAGAGGGTACGGCGGACACTGTACACAGAGTAACTCCAATGCCCAGCCCTTCAGAGAGGATAGCAGGGTGGCTGTAAACACAGGACACGGCAGTCAAGGAGGGTACGGCGGACACTGTACACAGAGTACTCCATGCCCAGCCCCTTCAGACAGGACACAGGGTGGCTGTAAACACAGGACACGACAGTCAAGAGGAGGGTACGGCGGACACTGTAAACAGAGTACTTCCATGCCCAAGCCCCTTTCAGAGAGGACAGCAAGGGTGGGCTGTAACACAGGACACGGCAGTCAGGAGGAGGGTACGGCGGACAACTGTAAAGTGTACACAGAGTATCATGCCAGCCCTTCAGACCGGACAGCAGGGTGGCTTGTAACAGGCACGACAGTCAGAGGAGGGTACGGCGGACACTGTACACAGAGTACTCCATGCCAGCCCTTCAGAGAGGAACAGCGGTGGCTGTAAACAACAGGACACGAACAGTCAGAGGAGGGTACCGGCGGACACTGTACACAGAGTACTTCCATGCCCCAGCCCCCTTCAGAAGGACAGCAGGTGGCTGTAACACAGGACACGGCAAGTCAGAGGAGGGTACCGGCGGACAACTGTAACAGTGTAAACACAGAGTACTCCTGCCAGCCCCTTCAGACCAGGACAGCAGGGTGGCTGTAACACAGGACACGGCAGTCAGAAGAGGGTACGGCGGACACTGTTCACAGAGTCTCCATGCCCAAGCCCCTTCAGAGAGGACACAGGGTGGCGTAACACAGGAACGGCAGTCAGAGGAGGGTAACGGCCGGACACTGTAACACAGAGTACTCCATGCCCCAGCCCTTTTTCAGAGAGGACAGCAGGGTGGCTGTAACACAGGACACGACAGTCAGAGGAGGGTACGGCGGACACTGTACAGTGTACACAGAGTACTCCATGCCAGCCCCTTCAGACAGGACAGCAGGGTGGCTGTAACACAGGACACAACCATGTAACTTCAATGCAATATAATTCAGCTTCGACCGTATCCGGTCTCCCAAACACCGTACCAATAAACGAGTAGAAAAGCTCAACGAGTAAAAAAGTAAACTAGATATTCTCAGTCGCTTTCAATCTCCTCTACATCACGGTTCATGCCACGCCCTGCTCCAGTTTACCGCGTGTGGCTCGAGCTGGCCGACCGCAGCGGGCCCGGCCCCGCGCTGAATGAATAGCTCAGGCACCCCCCGTCGCCAGCGCAGGCGGCGGGGGCTCGGGGGGCCGGAGCAGGGGTAGCCCAAACAGCAGGAGGGGAAAAAATCACCGCTACAGAAGAAACTGCCGCACTCGAAGCCGCCTACTCATCATGAGTTGGAATGCTGAAGGTCTCCGGAAGAAGACGCTGGAGGTCCAAAGCTGGCTGTCGGAAAATAAGGTAGACGTAGCGGCGATTCAAGAAGCCCAGTTCCCTGCAAGGAAGAACATCAACATCCCCGGCTATCAGACTGCATCGGTCCCCGTCGTGGCGCGCGGGCGCAGAACAGACGGCCCTGTGAAAAGGAGGAGATGTCGTGATATACATCCGGGATGGTCTTCACTTCTCTGTGATTGAAAGACCGCCGCTCGATGTCTCTGACGACACAACAGAGTGGTGGGCGTTCGTCTGCTCCCTTCTAGTCATACATCTAGTCCAACCTGCAAGTCAAAACCCATCGACATCCACAATATATATCGGCCCACCAATCCGACTGGTGAGAATGACGAGAGGGTAGACCGGTTCGCCCCTCCACATCCTGCCTAACACCGACTGTATCATCACCCGGGGACGTCACGCACCACCCGATGTGGGACCATCAGTGCGACGACGCGACGACGTCGGTCGCCGCTGGCCACCTGGTTGGACGCTGGAGGTGGACCCGTGCTGAACAATGCTGTATATATCTACGCGGACTACCAGGGGGAACATGGGCAACTCCGGGGGGAAATGGTTTTTGACCCGCCCTTGCACTCGTGACCTCGGGAGGCGCTGCCGTGGGTCCATCGGGGACGACTTGGGCAGTGACCATCTGCCGCAACTCATCGGGGTCACGTGCCACGGTGGACGTCCGAAGCGGGTCCGAAAAACGAAGTGGGCCCTTCATAAAGCTGAATGGGAAGCCTTCCGCGCTGGCTGTGAGGAGACCCTCGCAAACTCACCACCTGCGGAGGACGCTTCCACGGAGCAGCTCCTCAGTCTGCTTACCCGGACTCTGATAGCCGAAAAGCGTGAAGGCGTTCCAAGGGGTGCGCGAAGCCGACCCAAGCCATGGGCCCTGGACCCGGACTCATCGCGGCAGTGGAGGAGCGCGGGAGGCGCGGGGACACCATGACCGTGCCGGACCGGTCAAGGCGGAAGGACGCGATGGATCGCAGGAAAACGTCGTGCTGCCCAAAATCGAGGAAGAAGCCAAAAGACTCGCCGTTCCGCGAGTTCGTGTCCACTCGCTCAACAAGCTGCAACCTCGGGAGGGTGAACGAAGGGTGCTCCGCAAGATGGAGGGTCCCGGTGCAGGCCGTGCCCCGGCCCGCTCTCCAAGGGGACCGCGGCTTGCCGCGGAGGACTGAGAAAGCGACCTCCTTCGCACGGACGTACTCCTGGGTCAGCCGCCAAGTCCGCGCCAGCAGACAAGATCGCGCTGTGAAAGCGCGGAGCTGGGCTGAGCGGACGCCCCCCCCCCTGTGCAGGCTGCCAGGCACAAGAGGGGTTGTTTTGCGGACCATTCATCTGAGGCCGAGTTGACAATACAGTTCGGGGAAGCTGCGCAGATAAAAAGGCTCCTGGGACTGACAAACATCTGCGCGGAGCACCTGAGCATCTCGGCCCTGTCGCCAAGGGCCCTGCTCCTGCGGAACCAATCAACCAGTCCTGGCTAAAAGGGTGAGGTACCGGCAGACTGGCGGAGAGCCGTCATCGTACCGATCCCCAAAGCTGGGAAGGACCCCAAGCTGGTTACCAGCTACCGGCCCATCGCCCTCACCAGCCACATGGCGAAGCTGGCGGAGAGACTGGTGTCAGCGAGACTGACACACATGACTGTCGGGAAGGACATGGTACCACCCGGAGCAGGTCGGCTTCCGGCCGAGGGAGGTCTGCATGAGGAGAACCTGGCCCGGCTGTCAGAACCACCCAGGAAAGGCTGGAATAAGGCCTAAGCCGCGGGGACGACCGGTGGGACGGCGTCACGCCGACAAGTTTGTCTCGTCGCGTATGACTTTCAAGCGCGCCTACGATGTAATCGACCATCGAATGCTGAGGCTGGATGATGAGCTGGGCTTGCGCCTCCTGGTGGATGGATCTGGGCTTATCCTCCGTGACCCGACGGGCGTCGGTGGAGGTAAAACGGCAACCGAAGACGCCGAGCGCATCTTCGCGCGCCGGCCTCCCGCGAGTGTCTTTGGCACCGAACACTCTACACGGCTGTGGGCTGCCGACCTCTGTGCGGGAGCTGAGGGAAACACCGGGGACACACGGTCTAACATGTATGCCGACGACACGGCAAACTCTCAGCAGCGGCTGCTCGATGGACCTGGCACGCGCGAGAGCCCAGAAGTCGGCGCGACATCATATCCTGCTGGGCGACCGCACTGGAAGATGAGGTTGGCGGGCGAGAAGAACGCAGGCCATTGTTCTGTCGCAATGGGCCGGGATGCGAGAGACCGTCTCGGTGATGGTTGCTGTTGGGGGAGAGGGGGGGGGGGGGGGGGCGGGGGGGTGGGGGGGGGGGGGGGGGGGGGGGGGGAGGGGGGGGGGGTTGGGGGGGGGGGGGGGGGGGGGCGGGGGGGGGGGGGGGGGGGTGTTCCCGTGAGGGCCGGGCCCCGCCTCCTCTCCTCGGGTACGTTCGACCGCCTGCTACACTTCGGCCAACACTGCGCCGAGCTCTCCGCCGTAAGGTGGAGAACCGCGGACCGCCCAACTCAGGAAGCTGACCGGCAGGACATGGGGACTTTACAGAGAACAACTACGCACCATCGCAATGGATATGTCCGGGGAGCGCTGGAAATATATGCCGCTTTCCGCCTGGCTTTCCGCGCCTCCCCCCATCACGTGGAACCATCGAACCGTGAGCTGCGTGCAGCCGCCAGGGTTGTCACTGCTGCACCGCCCTTCACCCCCAATCCAGCTCTGGATGTCCGAGCTGGGATGAGGACGCTCAGTCCCGTCAAAGACCCTCGCCGCCAGGATGGTGGGGCTCGCGGCGTCTCTGCCAGAGGGGGACCCGCTGAGAACCATCGGCGAGACGGTTCCACCACCGAGCCGACTACGCAGGACGTGTGGATGGAGGGAGGTGGGCGCCTCGGCCGTGGCCGGCGCGCGGGACGTGCCGAATTGAAGTGCGTCTGCATCACACGCTCCACCATGGATGACCAGCACCGCCGTCTTCTTCCATTTGGATCTGGGGTCCGCAGGCTCGGCGGAGTGCCCGGAAGAGGTAGCCCGCGCGGTGGCAGAAGGCGCGACTGCGGGAGCTCCCGACGGAAGCGGTCTTGTATGGTCTGATGGACAGCCGATAACGCCGGCGTCGCTAAATTGGCGGCGGCGGCGCGCTCCGTCCTCCCTCCGCGGGAAGCGCAGAGATCCGCGTCCCGGCGGGCCGTTTCTGGCTCAACACACGCGCGGAGCTGCTGCGCTGCTGGCGGCGTTGGAGAGGTCTCCAGCTGCCGGGTCCATGCGGGTCTGCCGGTGTCGCCTGCCTTGACTCGAAGGCGGCGCTGCTCCTGCTCTCGGGGGGAGCAGCGGCGCAGACGTCGCCACTGGGGGCCAGGATCTGGACTCAGCTCGCGGGCTGGAGGCTGCCGGTTGTACCGCGCAACCTGCAGTGGGTGCCGGCGCACTGCGGTTCTACCGGGAAATGAGAGGGCGGACCACTGGCAAAGGAGGCGGCCGCGCTCCCACAGCTGCCACGCCTGTGGACGTCCGCACCCTCACCCGCACCGTATCAAGAGATGCCAAGAAGAACGAATGCAGGAACGGCTGCCGAAGGTTGGTAATCGGGCCATCGATGGGGATCAGGCCCCACTCCGGTCAGCAATTGCTTCCCGAGAGGAGGCCGTGATGTCATCAGCTCCGAGCGGGAACACTGGGGGCCGCTCGGAAAGCAATACCTCCACCGCATCGGGAAACGACCGACTGAAGACTGCGCCCAGTGCAAACGAGGTCGACTGCCCGGCGGGTCATGTGCCACGTAGTAAAGAGGCCGCCGATACGCCCCGGCGGCACGTTCTGATGCGCTGCCCGTGTCTGTGCGGCCCTCGCCTCCGTGCGCTGGGCAACATCTACGCTCACGGAGCGAGACCTCCGCGGTGACGACGTGGTGGCGGCTTGGCCGCCGGATATCTGGCCCAAGAGCCGTACGGCTACGTGACCGCCCCTCGGGCGGTTACCGGGCGGAGCAACAACAACAACAACAACAACAGCTGGTCGCCTGCTCACCTATGGATCCGGTGGCGTTCGGGGCTGCCATGCTGGTGCCGTTCATCTGTTCACAGCCCTGCAGGGTGTAGTTGGGCACGCTGGTGATGGCGCAGCCCGGGGCACACACTGTGATGTACCGCCCACCTGTCACCAGACACACATAACACACGTCAGGTCACTGCAGCGTGTAGTTGGCCACGCTGGTGATGGCATACACTGTGATGTACCGCCCACCTGTCACCAGACACAAATAACACACGTCAGGTCACTGCAGCGTGTAGTTGGCCACGCTGGTGATGGCATACACTGTGATATACCACCCACCTGTGACACGAAATAGACGATAGACGCACCAGATCAGTCACAGGTTATTGTGCCACCGAGCAACATCACATTGCTAAGTCGTGTTGTAACAGGTCAATGCAATCTGGCATCAACAATTAAAACCAAATAAGGCTTCCTGACCACCAAGTTCGAAACGGTCTCATTTCTGCGTCTGCTTCCTCTCCACGTCAGTCCACAGCCGACTGGCTGGAGCTGCTGCTGCGCCGATGCGGCGCCGTCCTCACCTGACGATCCGGACGGGTCACGGGAGGTCCAGGTGTACGGCATGGTGGGCACACACTGGCGCCGTGCTCACCTGACGAATCCGGACGGGTCACGGGAGGTCCAGGTGTACCGGCAATGGTGGGCACAACACTGGCGCCGTGCTCACCTGACGATCCGGACGGGTCACGGGAGGTCCAGGTGTACGGCATGGTGGGCACACACTGGCGCATGCCGTAACAAGCCTCCATCATAGGCGGCGTCACGTACGCGCCAATCCCTGTAGACACACAGGTGGGACGGGATGGACGGGTCGTCAGACGGAGACAGACGGCGCGGGCGGCCAGACAGACGCCTGACAGACAGACGCCTGACAGACAGACGCCTGACAGACAGACGCCTGACAGACAGACGCCTGACAGACAGACGGCAGGCAGACGGCACAGAGAGGGAGAAGATGACTGCCATCCGGGATATTGTCAGCGGGGAGTAAGGCGCAACAGTTCGGACGAGGGAGCGTGTGGGTGACGGTTATTTGCTATTTGAGTTTAGAATCGAGAATCGCACCATGACTGCTTATGAAAAGCGTGTCGGGAATCAAAAGCCAGACTCGCAAGAGAGAAAAAAGACACTGGGCGGATTCTGTGTATCATTGGTTATGCGTGAGCACGACGAAATAGTGATAGACGTTTCTATGAACAGAGCCTGCTCCTGCAGTCCCCTACTGACCGAGTATGGTCCCGGGTGTGGCGGCCGGCAGGTTGGGCGGCGCCCCGACCGTGTTGAGCGCCGGCCCTGCGTTGCCTGCCGAGGCGCACCAGATCACACCGTGCTTGTTCACCAGTTCATTAGCTAGCTCGCCCAGCCGACTGCGGAGACGGACAGAGTCACGAACACGAACTGGCAGCGGCGACAGGTCTAAAGCTCGAGACCCAGGACCGACTGAACAAAGAGACCGGAAAGAGCAACTAACAATGAAACTGGCAGTCAAAAAGGCGCAGGCTAGACTCGCAACAAAAGACGACTGCAGGAGAACGGACAGAAGAAACAAACTCAGGTATATTGTGTGTAAAAAGCGAGAGCGACAAGAGCAAAGCTCAACCCAGTCTAAAAAAGAACTGCAGGAAGACAAGACAAGAGTACAAAACAGAAAACTAAGGCAGCGGGAGCGATATGAAGCATAGCTAACACAGACTGATGCCGGAGACGGACAGAGTCACAGAACAGGAACTGGCTAAGCTAGGGCGTACAGGCTAGCTTCGTCTACCAACCAGACAGCGAAAAGAAACGGACAGAAGTCACACGAAACACTTAAATGAGAGACGAAGGCGAAGGAAACATAGCTTCAGACACCAGCCGACTGGCGGAGACGGACAGAGTCACAGAACACGAACTGGCAGCGGCGACAAGGACTAGCTCGCCCAGCCGAACAAGAGAAGGAGACGACAGAGTTATAGAACATAACTGAAAGACGGAGCAAGTACAGACTAAGAATCGACCCTAGATATAAAAACGAAACTTGCAGAGACACGAGCAGAGTCACAAACAGGAACTGGCAGCGGGCGACAGTGAACAGCAAGATACTGGGAGATGAAGCGGATTCACGCCAGCAGCATGCAAGAGTACGTCGTGTGCAGGACACCAGTCATCGACGGCGAGTACACCAGTCACGTCACCCAGACTACAGAGGTACGCTAGGCATGCAAAACTCGAGCTATATCGACCTATATATCATCAATAATTGTTGAGCTGACCTGTCCAGGCTCATCAAGATGATGATAATTTGGGTTTAATAGCGCCGCAGCTACGAGGCTATGTGGCGCAGTCTCATCTAGAGCAATACCATGTCCTGACAGGGGATCGCCAGCAGCACGACACCGAGAGAAGACCACGGCCAGTAACCTCACTGAGAGGGAGGACCGTGGCCGGTCAGCAGCTCTCACCCGGAGTCACTCCAGCGCGAGTGTTCGCCGTAGCTCATGTTGATCAGATCCACAGTGTAGTGGGCGCTGCATGTCATCAGGTGGGTCATAGCGCGCACGATTGCAGTGCCCGTCTCCATCGTGCCCACACGACCGTCACCTGGTGGGAGAAAATGCAAGCTGAAGTGCATACTGCCGCCGAGAGATGCCAAAACCTGGCGACACCCAGCACAAACTAACAATGTAAACCTTACGCTAAAGAGGGCTCCAGCCACGATCAATTTGGCACCGTTAATTGCTTGGCCATGACGACGTAGATTTCGACGACCGTAGCATAGTCACAACAATTGATTGCAGATAAGCAATCGGAAATAAGCTGGGCGGTGTGAGTCCCGCATATTAGCAACACAGCCGATATCGCGCTTTGAGAGTTAGTCCTCAGCATCACACTGTATCAATTCACCGGAGGAGCAGATCGCTCCACGTCATACATGCCTCACACGTCACACATGCCCACACGTCGCACATACCCCACACGCCAAACACGTCACACATGCCACACACGTCACACATGTCACACACGTCACACATGCCACATATGTCACACATGCTGCACACGTCACACATGCCACACACGTCACACATGCCACACACGTCACAGATGCGACACACGTCACACATGACGCACACGTCACAGATGCGACACACGTCACGCATGCCGCACACGTCACACATGCCGCACACGTCATACATGCCACACACGCCACACACGTCACACATGCCGCACACGTCACACATGCCACACATGTCAGACATGCCGCACGTCACACATGCCGCACACGTACCGATGTTGATGGAGACGATCTGGGCGCCGGGTGCCATGCCGTTCTTCTCCGGTGCGTCCGGGAAGCAGGCGGCCGCGATCGCCGACACGTGGGTGCCGTGACTGGCTGTGGAAACAGGCCAGTACGACAAAGGTCAGATGAATTAGGAAAACAAGCAACATCAGAATATGAGAGACGTGCAGACATCCCCGTAAATGTTAGAACCAAACGCCGCAAGTACGTTAAGTTTGCATGGCCATTTGCAAGTTTACATGGCCATTGAGACCAGTTACTTTTCAAGACAATCTGTCGAGTCACTTCCCTTGCTTTACATAGTCATTTGAATTGTCATTAGGGTTCATAGCTCGCCATACTGAAGCCTGTAACTACCGCACCGTCAGGTTGACTCACAGGACGGTGTGACGATGGAGAGCAGGTTGCCCTCGTTGTAGACGTTGACGCCGAACGCCATCATGCAGCGCCGGCTGAGGCAGCCGTGTTGGAGAGTCTCGCGGAAGTTACCCAGCAGAGGACACTGGCCCAGGTTACCCTCCAGAGAGGTGTCCACACACACCCTGGAAAACGTACAGTTATACTACGTCAGGCCAGTGACTGATAAATCACAGGACACAAGACGATGACACTGGCATGACATAGACACTGAAGTATTCGAGAGCACCAACAGCGTCACCATATGGCACCCGTTCATGAATAGCAATAACCCAGCAATTGATGCACAATGAACGATTCGATACAGTAAAAGATACAGCCCCTGGCAAATTATAAAAGTATCCATTCCAGCCTCTCCGGTAGGTACTATCTTAGGAGCATTCGGTTCAACAGTGATGACGATCCTTACCTCCAGGTGCTGCCGTCATGGAACACGACACAGTCGAGCACGGGGCCGACATCTTTGAAGGCCTTGTCGGCAGCGGTGAGCGCCTCCAGGCGTGCGTCAAGGTCCTCACGGTCCTGTTTGTCCAGACCGGTCGGGTTCGGGTGCGCCTGCTCGTGCTCCTGACGCACGGGGAAACACGCGGCACAGATCAGTTAGTCACACACAGGACCGAAGGCGGCTCGTACGCGCCGAGACGCTTCACAAAGCAAGAGTCTGCTTCGAGACGGTGATGAGCGCGACCGTTAGCACCAAGGCTATAGAAGAACGAAGAACGAAGAACGTTAGCACTACAAAGCCGCGGTTAGTGCCTAATATCTTTAGAAGTGAACATACGTGGTCCGTTGTGCGTACCCATCCCCATCTTCACGGTTCACCTATGCCTATTGCCTACCCCCTCCCCTCTGTCACACAAAGAAACGATGCTAGGCGACCGTACCTCGAGTACAGTGAAGGCGGCGGGATGACCACTCAGTGGCTGCTGAAGTCACCCTCCGACCAGCTCAGATCATCCCTTTCTGCTAACCTGCTGTCGACTGAGGGCCTCTGCCAGCGCCCCTTTCCCTCCTCACCTGCTGTCGACTGAGGGCCTCTGCAGCGCCCCTTTCCCTCCTCAGCCTGCTGCCCGACTGAGGGCCTCTGCGCAGCGGGGCCCCTTTCCCTCCTCACTTCTGTCTTTGTCGATGAAGGGCCTCTGCCAGGCGGCACCTTTCCTTCCTCACCTGCTGCCGAAACTGAGGGCCTCTGCCCAGCGCCCCTTTCCCTCCTCACCGCTGCGACTGAGGGCCTCTGCCAGCGCCCCTTTCCCTCCTCACCTGCTGAGGGCCCCTGCCAGCGCCCCTTTCCCTCCTCACCTGCTGAGGGCCTCTGCCAGCGCCCCTTTCCATCCTCACCTGCTGAGGGCCCCTGCCAGCGCCCCTTTCCCTCCTCACCTGCTGCCGACTGAGGGCCTCTGCCAGCGCGGCCGCCTGGTGTTTGACCCACTGCTTCTCCTTGTACTCGGACTGGATGCGTTTGCGCAGTTTCTCCGGATACAGCTCGTACAGAGGCTTCACGCCCACGTGGTATTTACCGGACGGGCACTCCCAGCCAGCGGGCACCTGTGTACAGATAGACGGGGGGGGGTCACCAACACAATACTGTGAATGCACAGGCACATTCACAGACACACCATTTAGTTCATTGAGTATTAAAATCGGTCAGCACTCACTCAAATACCTAAGGAAACGCTATTGTGAAAGGACAAAGCAGTTGTGTTGGTTTATTTTTTCGACTATCTTGGGTGATTTATAGCACTGAAATCCACTATCTGAAGTCAATTAAAGGGTACAAGACCACTTGCTCGACCGGCGACAGATACCGTTCAACAGTGTTTAATTATTTCGAAGTTGTGGTCAAGGAAATGCACAATAAAACTAAATGTAATCCACGTAGTTAGAAGAACGCAACGCGGCAGTAGTAAAGACTCTTGGCAGTGTTGCATTACAGACCGGGTAAGATCACCAGCCATATCAGGATGGGCAAGAGGTCACTTGACCTGGGTCAGGCCTAAGTAAGAACGAGGAACGAAGGACCAGCGCAGCCCGCAGGGTGCCAAGCATTACTCAAGCTACGTGCTCGTCAAGTGCTAAATATGCAAAGTTTGCACAAGCCCCACCAGCCGGTAGAACAGAGAAAACCGCGCACATGTCACTGGACACTGCCTGTGGGGGAGTGCAACAACAAAGGACAGACATCTGTCCCGCCGTCAGTATCTCTCCTTTAGCTGCAACATCAACACGCCGGCTCCTAAGAGTGTCGACGGGTCAGAAAGGCATTCGTCACAAGCAACCACCAAAAAAATAATAATTAATGAGTGAGCTATAAAACACAGTTGGGGCTTTCCACCGACCAAGGCATAACACAGTCATATTTATTTATCTCTGTTACTTGGTCTAGGGTGTTATCATAGGTGGGCAAGCCAGTTGTGCCAGCGAGAGAGAAAAAAAATCGAGAAGCTGTTTTCAAGATATAGCCTCGGGCACCTTTCCGAGGTCACCCAGCAGGCCTACATTTGGCGGCTCGTAGTTCACAAATCATCATAGTTACATCAACTCTGTACATTTTTCGAACTCGCATTAAGCCGAGGGACATTTTACAATCTCGTTTTTGTACACGTGACCGCTTCACCGTTTTTGTACGAGTGACAAGGACAATTCCTCAATTGAATGTATAATTTCCGTTTGAAGACGATTCAAGCCTGGTTAATGTTCCTTCAGATAGACAAATTACAAAATTACTTTTGGCCTCCAAGTACGATTTCTGAATCTATCAATATCGACTCTAGGCGGCGCTAGAGGCCTAAAAAGGCATATCTATGGACTGGACGGCAATATCGAGGTGCGATAAACGTCATTATATATGCCTACGCATGTCAGGTATAAATATGTGTATTTCAAGGTCATGTGACTTTGGTGTCAAGGTCAAATATATGACCTTGACCTTAACAACAAGGTCATGTAGGTCACATGACCTTTTAATACCCATATTTATACCTGACATGCGGACGCGGAGGCATATCCATTACCCAATGATGTTTACCGCACCTCAATATTGCCGTTCAGTCCGTAGATATGCCTTTATAGGCCTCTAGCGCCGCCTAAAGTAGATATTGGGAGGCTCAAGAATCGTATTAGTAGGCCGAAAGCCATTTTGTATTTGTCTATCTGAAAGAACATTGGCCAGGCTTGAATCGTCTTCAAACGGAAGTTCGACTTGTAATTGAGGAATTGTACTGGTTACTCATCAAAACATGGGTCAAGCAGTCACGTGTCCCAAAACAATGTGGGACTGCAAAAATGTCTCTCGGTTCAATGCGAGTTTAAAAAATACAGGTTTGATGTAACTATGATAGTTTGTGAACTACCAGCCACCAAATGTAGGGATGCTGCGTGACCTCGGAATAGTGTCCGAGGCTTTATCTTGAAAGCCGCTGCTCGGATTATTTTTTCGTTGGCACAGCTGGTTTCCGGCGGGGAAGCCAGCTGCTGTGCCAGCGTACAAATAATCTGAGCTAATAATCCAATATATGAGAACTCCCTAGACCAAATAACAGAAATAAAATATGATGGTGTTTATATATTTTTTCTGGTCGATCTACAGTGGAATCTACAGTGGAATCTACAGTGGAATCTACAGTGGAATCTACAGTGGATCTATAGTGGATCTATAGGCCCGGTTATGTTTAGCATCACATTAACATTGTAGACGCTTGCGATAAAACTAATGACCGTAAAAATGATTCAGTTACGGTTATCTAGTTTCTGTCACGGTTTCGGGATCGTCTATGATTATCGTCTTATCAATATCATTGGGGTTATCTCTCATCAATTTAAACGTTCCTGTACGCCAAAACATTGTAATGCTGTCCAGTTCATTGAGTCTTGTAAGGGTTGTTTCGTTGCGATCCATCTTTGTCACGCTTTATCGGAACACGTCGGTCTTCATAACCTACACAAAGGAATCTTGGCCAACACCGCTTGAACTGCCTGGCAACACCAAACAAACAAAAAAACACAATCAGTAAGCAATAAATGGAAAGACAAAGCCACACTCGTTCGCACGCGAGGTATGTTCGTCATTTATAAGACGAAAAACTATATCTATGCGCTATTGGATATCATACCTGGAACAAATTCGAGGTCCGGCATATAAAAGCCGGATTAGGCAGTGCTCTGCATTAAGTGCGTGCCGACTGCCGAACGCTCCGCTTCAGCACATATCACATGCGTGTCGCGATCGGACCCATCGCCTCCCTCCCCTCCCCTCCCCAGTCTACATCCCCTTCATGTCGAGCGTGTTACGTTCCGTATAGAGCCGAGGAAAACCCGGGACAGGCAAATTCCCCGCTCAGTGGACTGGACCGGTTTGGACGCGGCCAAATGGGGCGACTCAGCCGTCCGCTCCAGACGGCCGAGTCCGAGACCGCTCCTTGTGCGAGATCGCCGGACGCTCCTCGCACAAGGAGGGGATCCGATCAGGACACGGTACACGCCGCCGGCGACCGACCGGCAGTCCAATAGACGAGCAGGCTCCCGGTCAGGCAGACCGAGCATCACCCGAACTGGCTCATCGCGGAAGCTTATCTAAATTGGCTGATTTAATAATCAAATTATGCTGGCCAAAAATAAATAAATACAATGTCCCGATGTGCACTTGATAGAAAATGCGCTCAAGCTTCTTTATAAAAACATAATTATGATGATTTAGGCTTAGGGAAGCCGCAACTACTCGGGATAAGACGCAATACTATTCGCTCGTCAACTCTACGGATTACGTAACATTTACCCCATTCCATTCTTATCGAGGTTAAGCATAAGAATAAAGTCATGAAACATTGAATTTCTGTAAAAGTGAGACTTAACCCGGCAGTGACTGGGGGGGGTAAACGTTAGGGGGTTAGACCCCCCCCCCATCCAGTGTCAGAAAAGTGGTTCCACGATCTAAGTTCGCGAAACAAATTTTACGCCAGCGGCGGAACAAATTGATTAATGCGTTTACCAGCGATTTTTAAGTATTTTTTAACGTGTTTCTACACAAAGTATTTGCATACATGCCAATGTGTGCATATATTATTATGTGGAAAGTTGATGAACCGTCAGTCGCATATCCTGTACAGATATGGTCTTGACTCAGTCGTATATCCTGTACAGATATGGTCTTGACGTCTGTCGGGGACCGAGACTCTCGGGTCGTATGTCAAAAAGGTACCTTGTATCATTGCGTATATGGGAAACTAGGCTTAAGTCTTAGTCTAAAGTACTGCCGTATTTTGCATGACGTGTTTTAGTGTCCCAGGGTTATCCATGGCGCCGATGACGATGGTATCGGTGGCAGGGTTGTAACGTTTGTAACAATGCTGGTTACGGTTACCAGGACCATGGTTATAAGCGTAAAATGATGATGATGATGATTGGGGCTTTAGGGCGCCGCAACAAAGTAGTTATATGGCGCCCATTAAGCGTAAAATGATCCATAAAACATGTGTCACATGACTTCGCATATATTTTGTATATAGTGAGCTTTTGTGACTTTGACCTTTAACTTGATCGTTGCCAACCACCTCACTTTAACTCATGGGGAATGTGTACCATACCGTTGAGAGCACTTTGGGTAACCATGGTCGCATCGCAATCAAAGGCTTTGGATAAAAAGTATTGCCCATAAACTAAAATGTATTGATTTGGACCATTGACCTGACAGTGACATGACAGGTGACCTCAAATTGAGATTTTCCAGCGTGCTTTAGATTTGCCTCATTGAGCGTTTTCAAATGCCGCCTTGCACGTCTCGCTGCGATCATTGCTTCGGAAGATAACCAGGGGGCGTTTAACGCCCCCCAGCCCCACCCCCAAACCACCCCCAGCCAACCCCAGTCAATGCCGGGTTAAATATGGGGTTCGGTCGCGTTTGAGGACTCTCAGCACCGATGACCCCGAGCCAAGCCGTTCCGTTCCCTGCTCACCTTCAGCTGCCTGCCAGCCAGTCCAGTCAGTACGCCGTCCTGCACCTCCACCACGTGCGTCGTGTCCACATCGCCCGCTCCGGTGGCGTCAATCAGGTCAACCACCTTAGGACGGCCGTCAGAGGTACGCTGAAACACACAAGCACAAACGAACGTGTTTGGTCAATGTTAACTGAACGGACGACGACCCGATTTACCGAGAGTCCAACATGTGTGCTACTTGATCGATGTCACAACGCAAAAGGCTGCCAGTGCTGGAGATATAATTTTATCGATCAGTGTCACGCAGGTAAACAATGTAGCTGAAAGCAAACAGCAAGTGGAAGCAAGATACTCCGCATAATTAACATTCCGAAGACCGCTTAACTTAGTTTTGATTAATCACCACCCCTATCGAAAACAAGGTCCACATCCTATGCCACCAGAACGTACTGTATAATTTGACAGGGATAGCACCAAGCGATACCAACCGATATCACTTGGCAACCAAACCCCTTCCAGGCAATGAACACTTGCAACGGGTCTCAACACCGGCCAGATGTCATACGATAGCCATTTCCAGAAGCTGCCTTCCAGCAACTGGAACCGTGTGCGATTCACGCAAACCTATAAGTATCCAACAGTAAGGATGAGTCCACAAAGCTGATGCAATTGCATTACCTTGCGTCATCTTACCCCCAACACCGCTACACAAATCATCGATCAAAGGTCTGAGCTCTGCAATCGGTCGAACGTAAGATATGAAATGTCCAGACTGGACACGGTGTATATATTATATCTGTTTTCACGAGAAACCCGGGAGAGGGATTGCCCCCCCCCCTCCCCTCTACGATCACGAGCGAATGCAAAACTATCCAGTAGCAATACTGCCAACAAACATACGGTGCATTGTCGCAAGCCTTTCAGATAAAAAAGGCGCCCGCGCCCATGTGTCTTCACCTCGATGGCCCAGCAGTATTCACTAACGGTCTCAGACTCAGTTCCAGGTTCAGACTGAGGCATTCGTACCGACGGCAGACGTGGCGCGCGTCGTTACCGACGGCAGACGTGGCGCGCGTCGTGACGACTGACAAGCTGACGACTCAAGACTAAGACAAGACATCGACGCTAATAGTCAATACTGACGGATGGTCGTTAAATAGCAAAGAAAACAAACAAATGAGGTCGTTAAATAACACAGAAAACAAACAAACAAGCTGACCGAGGCAACAGGCGGGACAAACGTGCGAACGTCGATTCCTTATTAATTGATGATGATTGGGGCGCCGCAACAAAATAGTTGTATGGCGGCGCCCATACTTATGTCTTATTTGACGGTTAACGATTACTGATTTTTTGCGATAGTGTTCCCCAAATTAGCATAACGCCTGTATTCAGCAATGTTTGATAAATATTTTGGGTTTTGGACGCCTCAACAGCAAGGAATATTTGGCACCCAGTTTGTAATTTGCCAGAGGTCGGAAATAGAGGAACAGACGACAATTAACGTTACGATGTCGGTTCGATACATCAGCATCGTAACAACATCGTAATAACATCTTACCAACAACGTACAACCATTTAGTATAGGTGAGATGTCGATCAATAAAGCATTTCGGCACAGTAACACCATTAACCCTCGCCAGTGCGGGGATACCCCATCCCTATTTTTTATCGATAATAACTCACGTAGGTATCAATCAATTACGATGAAATTTGCAGTACCCTACTTTTCAACAATTTGACATACTTGTAATTGTTTCAACACTGTTTTGAGGGAAATGTAAGACATTGCTATAATTATAATTAATAACCTTATCCTCATGATGCCGAAAAATATTTGTTAAAAAACCAAAGTCAAATTAATGAGAGCTTTCGGCTTGCGCCTTCTGGCTTGCGCCTTCGATGGCTGACGAAAGCGCAAGCCGAAAGCTCTCATTAATTTGACTTTGGTTTTTTAAAAATATTTTTCGGCATTATGAGGATAAGGTTATTAATTATAATTATAAAAATTTGACATACTGTAAAATTGTAAACCTTTACCCCCAATCTCTCGACATTTGACCTGTTTCTCAAGATCAAGTCAGGAGCAAATGACGTCCCGTAGTATCCATGCTCGTAATTTGTGCAGTTTCCGAATTATTTTTGTTCAGGAGCTACCAGGTGACATTTAAGCGATTTACCTTTTTCAGAGGTCAACTGATGTCACTCATCTCCGTTGACCTCAGACGACTTGTTTGGCAGCTGGCTGTTTCTAAGACATTTAGTGACGCTGATTTCAAATCTGGAATCACTTTTACACAATTCTTCGCTCCATGCACTGGGGTCATGCGCTTTCACAGGTCAACCGAGGTCACTGACCACAGATGACCTAACATGACCTTTTTGGAATTTGGCAGTTTCTAAGACATCGTGTGACGCTGATTTAAAATGTAGCACCCATTAAGCATAATTCGATGATCAGTTACAACTTTAGCTCGATTACTATTCAATTGATACACATTTACGATTTGATGACATCCGGATCATCAACATGACCTCAGAGGTCACATAATTCCCAGGACCTTAAAATCGGGTGTCAATGGCTTCCTCTCGTCGCTAGCAACCGCCCTTTTTTAATCGAAGCTCTAGCTCAATTAGGGGCGAAATACCAGGGGTTGTACCCCCCTCCCCCCCCCATGGTCACGCAGTGATCGGACGCTACACGGGCGAGGGCTAACCCTCCCCCTACGGGAGTTTTTTCACCTTCGCCCTACCCGGGGGGGGCTGACAGCCCCCCTGCTTACTTCCAAATCAAGCAACATAGAGCAGCGCGGAAAGAACCAGCATGTTTCCTGTCATGAGGGGAATCTAATAGTATACGTTTTTTTAGGATTCAGATCAATGACTTCCAGGTCAAGTGAATGACCTCGACTCGACCACGTCCAGAATAGGGATTTTCCTGCCAAAGAATATCAAAATTAGAAATTTATAAATGTAAACAAAAAAGCATGTTCCTAGACCAGTTTTGGCTCCGATATACAGAAAAGATATTTATTTGTCTGTATCTAGTCAACAAAAGTAAAAAAAAAAAATAATAAAAAATGACGTAATAAGTTTCTTACACTTAGAGAACCATCACCCAGTCAAGAATAGATATATTGCTTTGAAATTCGGTTAGGTATTGTTTATAACCAGTTCTCTCACATAAATTCCGTTTTTTACCATCTTTGAAAATTTTGATTTTGAAGTGTTTTTTTTTTACTTTTTGGGGGTCAAAAACCCAAAACTGAGAAATTCCAAGATACCAATTAAAAGATAATGTCATTTCATGTCTTTTCCGTTTTCCGTTTGCTATTTGCTGCAAAACTCCATTTTCTTTTAAAAAAATGTCAAACATTAATATTTTTTTCTCTCACAAACATGACGTCACTAAAACGTCATTATCTCCCAAACTACTCGACCAATTTCAATGAGTTTTCGACAGCCTGTGTATCATTGTTGTAAACTCAGCTACTGAAAATTTCAGAAAGATGCGCCGCATATGTAAAAATGTATTCAAGAAAACCTCATGGGTGCCTGTCAGCCTCCCACCCCGTATGGCGAGGGTTAAGTTTGAACAGATCCTACACGGGCGGGGAGAGCCTTTGGTCGCCGCCGTTTGGTTACGTAACCTGACCACCGGCCGGAGCGGTTGTGTCCCTGTCACTCCCTGTCACCCTCCGCGCCCGCTACTATCTGTGTTTAGCCCGGTCCTCACCGCACCCGTTAGTGCCTGTCCCGGGACTGTTTACGCCACCCGAGCCCGTCCGGACAATGGTCCGGACAGTTCAGTGGTCCGGACCCCTCCGGTCGCGTTTAAACTGCCTCCGGCGACTCCCAAGTAGACATTCCTGACGGGTGCGGTTAGGACCGGGGACTATTGTGGCGACAAAGAGACGCCCGTCTCCGCGAGGGAAAAACTCGAATATATTACGACTACTCCGTCAGAGCGTCCGTCCGCTGGGGTCGGCAGTCTAACGCAACCCGCTGGGGAAGGGGCAGATTTCGACCCATGTCTATCTGCCGCACCAATTATTGTCAGATCGAGACGAAACATGTGCAGTGTCCTAGAATTGCGAAATTTGGGTACAAATTACACCCTATCAATACTATTTGACCACTCTTTTTCTGAGTTTTACTGTGATTTTTCCACTCCTTGCATTGGATAAATGGAACCCTGTTACTGATATATGGATGTAATGATATGGACAGCCTGTGGAGGGAAAAACAGGTACAAATTGGCATAGGTAGTAACTTATTCTGGTGAGTGGGTGATTGGTTGATAAAGCATAGGAAGTATATTTTTGTTGTTGAATTTTCCACTCCCGTTGCTTATTTTTAGCCGTAATTTTCCACTCCGCACCCCAGCTCAAAACCAATCCTAGGACCCTGAACATGTGGCAATCGAAATATTTAAACGAGATGGTTCTAAAGAATATATAAGTTAAGGTCAGATAGAGCCCGTACATGTTGTTTGCAATTTCGCTCAAAACATTATATTTAAAAATAATTATCGATTTTAGAACAAAAGACAGCTTACGCAGCTTCGCAGACAACATTATCATACAAGGAACGCCAGTGTACCCATCCACAGCCACCGCCCGTGCCTGACAGGGTCGCTTTCCGGCTGACGCAATCAGCTGACCCGCCCGGCTCCCGCATCCGCGCGGGACGAGGGGGCGGAAGGGAAACGGAATGGGCAGACAGAATTACCCTCCTGGTGGACAGCGGGGGTAAATCTGACGACAGACAATGAGGATAGGTCGCACTAATCTTGGGTCGCACCGCTTGGGCCGACCGGCCAGCCCGGCAGATCTCGCCCGATCATCACCAAATTCGTGACGTTCAACTCACGGCAGTGACTGTTCGACAATCGAAAGGAGCTGTCGGCGCAACGGGTGAGTGAGAAACATAACCTCACTCGGGCTGCCATAGGCAAAATATTCATATCGGAGTGTCTGTCTAAAAACAAACAGCATCTCTTCGTCGCCCAGCGGCTGAAAAAGAAGGCAGCCTATACGACCAACGGCCGAGTCAAGGCGACGAAGACGGAGGAAGCTGCTGCTAGAATCATCAGCGAGATCGACGATTTAGAAGAGCTGGTGGGAGCCGGCGCTCTCCGCGAGTTCCAGCCACGTGGGACGACAGCGGCCGCCGCGACGCGACAGGAAGCGGACCCCTCCTGGCAGGCAGCGGCCGAGGGTAACGCCTGAGTGACCGAGCGCCACCGCGGGAGGTCCCGGGCAGCCGCCACAACAAAGGGAACGGACCACGCACCTCAGCTGACCACCGCAGAGGTTCGCATGGTATCGGACGCCGAGGTAATCCCTTCCCTGCTATTTATACCGACTAGGGTGTGAATGTATGTGCGTGGGGAGACCTGCCGCCTGATCCTCCCAAGGCAAACTCCATCAATCAGGAAGGCCTGACATTTGCATTTCCTTAAAATTCCAGAGGAATGACTCGGGTCTTGATAAGTGGTGTTGAGAACTACCACGGCCCTATCACGTGTGCCTGCGGTTGCCTACGGTAGTTAATTAATACTTATGTGTAAATATAGATTTTAACTTTGTAAGTTAACCATCAAATTCCGATCTCGCTGTGTTTACCATTTGTACGGGTAACATTTGTACGGTAGCAAAACATGTAATAAGATGCGAAAAGCAATGTGTGACAACATACAAAAATGACTGACCAGTGACCAGTGTGAATCACAGTCTGCGAGCGGCGGCGTGTTTTAAGCGCCCCAAACACTTGTACGCCAATTCGAATATATCTGCATATGTGTGTCGTATGCCTAAATAAACTCTCTCTCTCTCTCTCTGTCCACTGTCCACTGTCCACTGTCCACTGTCCACTGTCCACTGTCCACACCCGCAGCCGGTGGGTGGCCGGATAAGCATTGTCTAACCGAAACTTACGCGGCTGTAGTCTGTACACATACGTGCTAACTTTAAATATACATGCACTCAATAATAATTGTAGAGGATTTACGTCCCACAGCTATCTTTACATACGGACTTATTTGGAGGAGACTTATTGAGTAGCGGGACATCACACGTGTGGGTTGCACTCGTGGGTGTGGGGAGGCTCAGGGGCTCCGCCACAGGGGGGACGGGGGGACGTGACCCTCAACATTTCCGGATTTTAACATTACGGCTACGGGCGTTGCATGGAAAGAACCGACTTCAGAATGCCTCCGTCCCCGTCCCCCCAACTTTCGGGAGGTGGCGGCGCCCTTGGCGATGCTCGAGTCTAGGACCTTGCGATCTCCAGGCGAGCACTCTTCTCACTGCACCACGATCGCTCCTGTCCGTGTCCTTACCTGGGATCCGGGCGCGGCCGGGGGTCCTCACGTCACGTCTGGCCGTGGCTCCTTACCTGGAGTCCGGGCGCGGCCGGGGGTCCTCACATCGCGTCTGGCCGTGGTCCTTACCTGGAGTCCGGGCGGCGGCCGGGGGTCTCACATCCACGTCCTGGCCGTGGCCCTTACCTGGAGTCCGGGCGGCGGCCGGGGGTCTCAACGCTCACGTTTGACAGTGGCCGGGGGTCCTTACCTGGAGTCTGGGCCGCGCCGGGGGTCCTCACGTCACCGGTCTGACCCGAGGCTCCTTACCTGGAGTCCGCGGCGCGGCTCGGGGGTTCCTCACGTCACGTGCTGGGCCCCCCGGTGGGCCGGGGGTCCTTACTGGAGTCTGGGCGCGGCCGGGGGGTCCTCACGTTCCGTCTTGACCGAGGCTCCTTACCTGGAGTCCGGGCGCGGCCGGGGGCCTCAACGTCCACGTCTGACCAGTGGCGGGGGTCCTTACCTGGAAGTCTGGGCGCGGCCGGGGTCCTTCAACGTCACGTCTGACCGAAGGCTCCTTACGCTGGAGTCTGGCGCGGCCGGGGGTCCTCACGTCACGTCTGGCCGTGGCTTCCTTACCTGGAGTCTGGGCGCGGCCGGGGGTCCTCACGTCACGTCTGGCCGTGGCTCCTTAACCTGGAGTCTGGGCGCGGCCGGAGGGTCCTACAAAGTCACGTCTGGCCTGGCTCCTTACTCGTGGAGTCCGGGCGCGGCCGGGGGTCCTCACGTCACGTCTGACCGAGGCTCCTTAACCTAGTAGTCCGGGCCGCGGCCGGGGGTCCTCCACGTCACGTCGACAGTGGCCGGGGTCCTTACCTGGAGTCCGGGCGCGGCCGGGGGTCCTCACGTCACGTCTGACCGAGGCTCCTTACCTGGAGTCCGGGCGCGGCCGGATCGACGGCGCTNATTTCGCGCAAAATAGTCCATCGTGAAAGCGGCTACTGTCAAAATTATGTGTGCATATCATAACATGTATGTATGTATGTATGCATGTGCCTCCAACATTTCATAACAACTCCCTAGCGTGGTGGACGACGCACTCAAATAAGTTTTCACTACATAATTGCTTCATATTCAGTTTTATTTGTGTTTTGATATTCGTACTTCATTTTCAAAAATGGTTATGACTAAAAAAGATAGTGCACCAACAGTAATTGGACAACAGTATCGCGGTTAAATAGTACTACAAAATATAAATACATAATTGTAATAATAGCCGTTTTCACGATGGATTGTTGCACTGAAAATATTTTAAATCTTTCTGTGAAATGTTTTAAAATGTTTAAGCACGCAAGTGTTAGTATATGATATATTTAAATAAATGAGTTCCTGATTTAGGCGATATTATCACTATTCAAGAGTTATGGAAACATGAAATGAGCTCATAACAAGTTAAGATACAAAATTGGCCCTTTCTAAAGAACATATGCGTCTAGAGTCCATTCGTTCAGTTTAGCATACCGTCATACTAGTTACTCAATCTGGCAGCGTCATGGATCACAGGTCGCTCTTTGCATGACGCAATGATGCGCTAGAAACGATTCGCTGGCCATTGTATTGGGTGAGTCCATTATGGCGAAAACTGAGGTGGAGTCCGTTGAGCGGCCAATAGCGTGCCAGGCCACGTGTTTCGGATTCTCTTGAAAAGTTTCACACAGTCGAGATCACAACTAATCTATAAATAATTATAGATTAGTTGCAAGTTACCATCAAACCACAATTTACCACCTAATTACCACCAAACCACAATTTTGTAACATGTCATATTCTTACCAACATATTACACAATTCTAAGGGAAATTTCAAGTAAAAAATCGCATGTAAAAGTTGTGTAGTTAAAGGAAATAGCTCACCTTCAACATGGGTTTTTAACTGAGATAGCAGTTTTGTAGCCCGTGTTGAAAAACCCCTGACTGCAAGTTTTCTGGACTGAAAGGGCTCTCCAGCCGAATATATTTGACATATTGTCGAGGGAATGTGGGCCATAAATAAAGAATGTCAAGAATGTGGGCCTCACGCACCTGGGCAGAGGCTATACAGTAATCTTACGCGACTACTTTCGAATATCTGATTGGCTGAGCAACGTTTGACGTTGCGGAGAGTACGCATATAGTTTTAATAAAATTAATAATGTACATCGTTCTGTCCTGAATCGGCGCGTTGTATAGCTATTTTTGACATTATGAAAAGAAGTTGTGTTTCAAAATATAGTTAAATCGTATTTGAAAAAAAATAATCCAAGGTGAACTATTTCCTTTAATGAGTGGATAAAAGTATTAAAACTTGCATACATACTAAAAACATTTTACAACATTTTAAATGATGTAAAACATTTCGCGCAAAATAATCCATCGTGAAAACGACTAGTAATAGTAGATACTGTGGTTTCAATTGATAAATAAATTACAAATATATGATCATTAGCTTCTTCTTTTGAATTTTTCCTTTTGACCTGATTGCTATCGATATAGAAAGCTCCCAAAACTGTTATAGATATGTTTGGAAGTATAACTTTTGATCACGGATCATTATCAAGTCAAATAAACTATAAAGGTCTATATAAACGTTAAATGGACGTTAAATAGACAACACTGTAATAAAAAAGCCTCTACGAAAGTTTTGATTTGGTAATTAATAATTTCAAATAGTTATAGCGATTTGTAATAAAAAAATACCTTTTCAATATATTTGTCTGAGTTTCGAGATATTTCTAAAAGAAGGTCCAAAAGAGTAATTCAGGAGAATAAACTAGCAATGGGGTTGGGGACAATTTTGTAAGGTGTCAATGTTTTGGGTACATAAAAACAAGCATAATTTTTAATCATGTAATTTTAAACAAAAGTTAATATAAATTCGAAATGAGCTCAGAAACGATTAAAAACAAAACCAATTAAGCTCATGTCCTTGTAGTTAAAACGTCACGAAAACACACAACAAATTATGACCGAAAATGACGCTGATGCGACATCTTTTGCGCGTTGGTAAAAATGTTAGTCCACTATGCAGACTAATAGAGTATGCGGCACGTGGACATTCAAACAGGACGCTTCTTTCGGGGAATCGGCATTTATTCGCTTCCGAGCTGTTTTCGTGTCGTCACGAAAATACATCAATAATATAATAAAATACAATTCGCAAGTTAGGACAAAGTTTTATGACGGAAGGCGTTCTAAGATATGTGAAATAAGTATATTGAAAAAAACGAGAAAAATACGGTGATTTTTTTAGGCGTGAAAACCTTCTACCTGTCCCCCACCCCATTATATACATCTGATTTGCTCAAGCACTGAACCGATAGATATAGGTACAGAGATAAAGGCTGTTGACGGTTGAGAGGGTAGAAACGTCTTAGCCAATCACATTTCTTGTTACTCCACACCAAAACAGATACAAGTCCTAAACAATAATATGGGAAGGGATATCTATGGCTATCGCTTAGTGGGATATTCTATCGATGGCTTTCCATCCAAAGCGAAACCACATCACAGGCACAAACGGCCATGACTTTAAAAACCTGACACCCTGGTGTGGATGTGATTTCAGCCGGCTTCCCTCCAAAACGCGTCGCCGACTGAGAACTTTCTGGGAGTTCTGCGTAACGGAAGAACGGCAGCCCTGTTTGTCTGCTTGTTTTTCTGCTGGCTGGTGAACAGTATGGTGTTCTACGGCATCGTGCTGAACACGGGGGACTTCGGGGGTAATATGTACCTGAATGCTACCCTTGGAGGTTAGTTTGCGCATTCTGGGACTAACATGAGTAGAACTACAGAGAGGACTTGTTAGTCTTGGCCGGGTAAAAACATTGTCTACTCTTTATACAAATGCTCAGCATACAAATGCCTGATTTAAACATCAAACGAAGGTCTCTTTGTAACTAGTTCAATACACATGGTTGAAAGCCTGAGAGGCAATACATGTGCAGTATTCTTTATAGCCTGAATGGCATACAGAATACATACTGGTTTGTCACTGTGTCCAGCACCCGTGACCAGTAATGTGGTGCTCTTTCTCAGGTGTGGTGGAGGTGCTGGCTCTGATGTGGTGTTCTTTCTCAGGTGTGGTGGAGCTGCCGGCTCTGATGTGCTGCCCTTTTCTCAGGTTTGGTGGAGGTCCCGGCTCTGTTGTGGTTGCTTCTTCTCAGGTAGTCGGTGGACGGATGTGGCTCTCGATGTGCGTGCCCTTTCTCAGGTGTGCGTTGAGGGTCCCGCGCTCTGATTGTGCGCCCTTTCTCAGGTGTGGGTGAGGTCCCGGCTCTGCGAATGTTGCTGCCCGTTTCTCAGGTAGTGGTGGACAGGTAGCTGCTCTGATGTGCTGCCCCTTTCTTCCAGAGTGTGCGTAGAGGTCGCTGGCTCCTGATTGTGGTGTTCTTCTTTCTCCAGGTGATGGTGGAGCTTGGCCGGCTCTGATGTGGTGCCCTTTATCAGGTGTTGGTGGAGGTCCCGGCCTCTGATGTGTGTCCTTCTCAGGTGTCGGTGGAGCGTCCCGGCTCTGATGTGTCGTCCTTTCTACAGTGTGGTGGAGGTGCTGCTCTATTGTCGTGTCCTTTCTCAGGTTGGTGGTACGTCCGGCTCTGATGTGCTTGCCCTTTCTCAGGTGTGGTGGAGGTCCCGGCTCTGATGTGCTGCCCTTTCTCAGGTGTGGTGGAGGTCCCGGCTCTGCTAAGCTGCGCCTACGCCATCTATCGCCTGGGTCGCCGAGCTCCCATCAGCATCAACATGATTGGTGCTGGAATCGCCTGCCTGCTCACCCTGACCTGCACAAAGGGTCAGAATCGGGCGAGCAATAAATACCAGATATGATAGCTCCTCACTGTGGCCTGCATAAGCATCGGTATGATTGTTAATGCGTTGCTACTCCCTGGTCAGCAATATCGCTGGTATATGATGTGCCCCTATTTCTATATGCGAACAAATGCTTTCTGATAGTAAGCGAAATAGGGTCCGTCTAGTCACCCCTGCTTTCATTTTTTGACAGCAGACCGGTGTTTGTTTATATTTTCTCGCTATGACATTCTCCTGAGGCTATTTCGATATTGTTTGTCTATTCACGCTCCCTCATCCAGTCTTGTGTAGTTACTAGTTTGTCGCTTTCCGCAACTTAAAAAGCTACCGAAGTTCAAGTTTACCGATGTTGCCGTCCACGGTTTTGTTCTCTGTTCAGGTGACTTCCCTCATCGTTCTATTCTATGTTCAGGTGGCTTCCCTCACAGTTCTGTTATCTGTTCAGATGACTTCCCTCATGGTTCTGTTCTCTGTTGAGGTGACTTCTCTTACAGTTCTGTTCTCTGTTCAGGTGACTTACCTTACAGTTCTGTTCTCTGTTCAGGTGACTTCCCTCACGGTTCTGTTCTCTGTTCAGATAACTTCTCTTACAGTTTTGTTCTCTGTTCAGGTGACTTCCTTCATGATGGTTCTGTTTTCTGTTCAGGTGACTTCTCTCACGGCTCTGTTCTTTGTTCAGGTGACTTCTCATGACGGTTCTGTTCTCTGTTCAGGTGACTTCTCTCACGGTTCTGTTCTCTGTTCAGATAACTTCTCTTACAGTTTTGTTCTCTGTTCAGGTGACTTCCCTGATGGTTCTGCTTTCTGTTCAGGTGACTTCCCTGATGGTTCTGTTTTCTGTTCAGGTGATTTCCCTTCACGACTGGCCGCTGGTGTGTCTGGCAATGATGGGCCGCTTCTGCATCACCGCCTCCTTCTCCACCATCTATATCTACACGGCCGAGTTGTTCCCCACCTCGGTTCGTAACACCTGCCTGGCGAGCTGTTCGGTCGGATCGCGCGTCGGCGGCATTCTGGCGCCTCTGCTCGACCTCCTGGTAAGAGAGCAGCAGCGACCTCCTGGTAAGAGAGCAGCAGCGACCTCCTGGTAAGAGAGCAGCAGCACTGGAAACAAACGCTCTCGTATTTGCATGGCTGCCGCTGATGTGTTATGCTCATGTTTATAGCCATATGTGCTCATGTTTACCTTGATTCGAACTGCGCTGACTTACATTCCTTCCTCTGAACTGCGTAGTGTGGATCTGCTGTCATAATGACTTACCACGATAGGAGTGACAAAGTTCATCTGATATCTGAGATATCTGATATCTGAGCTGATATCTATGCTCGACAGATATCTGCTGAAGCCAACGCTGATATACTTGATGTCGGTCTCCTAATCCAGTCAGCCATCTGGTCAACATACGTTAACGCCTTTTAAGTTTATTGACAACAACACTTCTTGATTGTGTTATTTCGAAACGTACTTACAATAAACATTAAACAATATACCTATAGCCAGTGACTTGTCAGATTTCCAAACCTTAGGTTACTTCCAAAATGATGACGTGATCAATGTCGTGCCGTGCAGAAGAAGGCGATCCACCCGTCCGTTCCGGTGTTCGTGTTCGGGGGGACCGCCATTTTGTCCGGAGCCACAGTGCTGCTGCTGCCGGAGACGGCTGACAGGCCGCTGCCGGAGGTGCTGGCTGACGTCACACAACGGAGACGTCATAGACAGCCAGGGTGGGTACCGCTCGAATCTCGCGCGCCACAGACAGCCACAGGGGGTACTGGGTACCACGGGGAGGGGGCAGGGACTCGTCTAAGGACATATGACTGGGAGCTGACGTGAACCTCAATGCCTACATACTTACTTCACCTTTTTTGCAATTGCATTTGACCAATGGGCAAAACTATTTTAAATACTCTGCATATAGAGGGCACCACTTCTTGCCGTTTCACCATAAACATTCACTATTCGCCATAACTATTTGTCGGTATTCCATTACAACTCGTCATTGAGCAAAACCTTCATTAATCTCCAAAACAGATCGGCATTGGGTGAAATGAATCACAGTAAAAGTTATGCAGACCGACGAGCAGATATTTTGATCGCCAGTCTTTTTCCGTCCACGCACAAAAGCTATACTCGTATAATAGCGAAGTTGCGAAATTTTCGACCATAGTCGAAATCATGTTGATTTTTCAAACAGTTTTGCAGAATGAGTAATCTAGTGACTAGTGTTCAAATAGTTTTGCTCATCTGTTAAATTCGGGCACCAGCAGCCGATCTGTTTTGTCGAATGATGATTGTTTAAATTGCCGTTCAAACAGTTATGCTGAGTGGTCAAATGTCAAGCTCAGTTCAAGGTCAGGTCACATAAGGTCAAAATGTGAAATGGCTAAATAAACATAAAAACATGTTTCTAGACAAGTTTTGCCTCATAGACACAGTGTTGGCAATTCTTTTTCTGCATCTGGTCATTAAAAACCAAAACAACGCAATGTCAAAATATGAAGTCATGAGTTACCATGCTTAGGATGCCATAAGTCAATCAAACATAAAAACATAGCTTTTAAATTTGAATTAGATAATGCTCATGTGTTGTTCCCCAATAGGTATATCCAGGTTTTTTAACACCTTTCCCAAATTTTGTTTTATGGACGTTTTTCCGAAGCAAAATCGTTTTATTGAATTTCAAGTTTTTCCAAAATCCGAGATATTTTTTATAAGCCTGCAATTTGTTATCTCTTGAAACTTTTTTAACTTTGCTTTAGATGAGTCCTTTGTGCGGTCTGTTAAAGTTAAGCTGATTTTGGCGTCATACTCGTGCGTAGTGACGTCACTTAAGTTACTATATATAAAACAAAATATAAGCGAAATTGCTTTATTTTTTACACAGAAGAGGCAGATTTGGTGTAGCATAATGTACGCAAAGTTTCACGTTGACAGCGTCATTCGGTTTTGCGCTATTGCAAAAAAAATGTCAAGGGTCAATATTGCCCCCGGCCAATGGTGGGTTTGCAAGCTCTCTCACTCTGGACAGCCACGGTGGGTACTTTCGGAGAGATGCAGTTACCGATCAGTTAGGGTTCGAGATGTGGTTCTATCGCGCCCTCCTGCATATACCTTGCTTGTTGTAGAAAATGATGTGCAGCTAAGCTTAAGTTGGGCCGTTATAAAGTTGCATAAAATGGTAGAATTGTCGTGAACAATGCTATTTACACTTTATCTAAAACTGACTTTGTATGTAAGTGTTCCTTTGTATAATATGCAAATGCATGGATATAAATTGGATGGCTGTTATGAGCATCATTATGATTATGTCTTTACAGGTTATATTTTAATAGCTTTTGTTCATGATAATGCAGAAAAGATCGAGATGAGGGATTAAACTTAGTTCTTTAATCCCTTATCTTTTTTAATCTTTTCTGCATTATCATGAGCAAAGGCTATTCAAACATAACTTGTAAAGACAAAATATATATGGGGTTGATAATGAAAGCTGATAATTTTACCGGTACTTCAACTGTCGGCAGGCATCAAGACAAGTCACCGGATGAGGTCATCGCCTCACCCATCGCAGTGTGAACGGAAAGCAAGATAACCAATACATCTACAACGGTCACCAATGTCTCCCACAACAGTCGACGACATCAGCAAAAACGGTCACCAATGTCAGCCAAAACGGTCACCGATGCTGCCCACAGTGTTCTCCGATGTCAACCTCGGTGTTTTCCAAGGTCAACCACGGTGTTTTCCGAGGTCAGCCGTCTCCGATGTCCGACACAGCTCGGTCTTTGCCATGTCTCCGACACCTCCAAGGCTGCTCGGTCTTCGATGCACCGAACTTTATCCACCTTATCTAGCAAATATCCTGCATAAAGTGACCAAGCGACCATTGCTGCGTGATACATCACACAGAGCGTGAGTGACGTCTGTATGTGGACTCGGGAGGTACTGACAAGTCCAACAATCAGCTGACTGCGTGTCCTGTCACCTGTCCTTACTACGCGATAAGTCTTCCATTGCTGACCCCGACCAAGTGAATAACGTTCTCGACATATTATATGTAAAATTACACCGATGCAGACGTGATGGACTTTAAAGGGACACTGCCACCTTCCCAAAAGTTCTCAAATGTACGCCGCTTGCGGTGCTACTTGTATGAAGTAATGTCTGCCGAACACGATTATGACATTTGTTTCTCACAAGCAGTGCTCAATTTGGT
Organism: Semibalanus balanoides; assembly: GCA_014673585.1. NCBI lineage: Eukaryota > Metazoa > Arthropoda > Thecostraca > Balanomorpha > Balanidae > Semibalanus > Semibalanus balanoides. The sequence goes on from VOPJ01003237.1 coordinate 253,161, forward strand.
AAAAAGTTAAGTTTTAATATTTGGGCTGATGACGTCATACCAAGGAATTTCGGGAAATAGAGAAAACCTTCACGCTGCCAAATGTTTGGCTACAGGCTAATGTACGACCAAATATAAAACAAGTCGACCATCATCAACATTTAGTAAAGAGAGATAACGACATGTTTATCCTGGGCTATGTACCAATAGGTATGTATGTACCTACACTAAAGACTTATTTTTTACAGATGTCAGGATCAAGCTCAAATTTATTTGTGATTCCACCTCGGTGTTTTTTTTTAACTTATACCATAAATAATTACAATGCCAAGCACTAAAAATGGCTATCTCAACACACATATAATGTTAAGGTGGCAGTGTCCCTTTAAACCATTGCGTATGATAAGGGAAAACTGTGGAGCGAAAGGAACGTGAGAGATCGCGCTCTGTGCTTTGAAGAGAGTGTGCAAAAGCGAGTGGATCTAGAAACGTGATAGTGCGAGTGTACCTGTGAATGAGCTGCGTAAACTAAAGCGCTGCTGTGTGCAGCTCAAAGGGTGATTTTAATGTCAACTCAACGGAAAATGCAACGCCAGCTTACACAACAATGGAACGTGATTGGATCTTCCTGACACCGTGTTCTCAGTTCGTTAAATGTTATGCTAACATGTTTGTTACTCTGTTTCTTTTCACCTTCTTCCTTCTTCAATCAACTTCTTTCATTCAATGTTTTGTCTTGTAATGTGCGCTTTGCTATAAATATTTAAAAGAGAATCCCGAAAAGAGTGCTTTATACTCAAACTAGTATGTGCTTTGTTAATGTCAATGATATGATAGATATACATTATACATACTTGGTCTGCGTAAACTTATAGATGTTATAGATGTTGTTGTTTAGCTGGGACATGTTCAATTGTTTGACACAGATATTCTTACCACCAGCTTTAATGTATTTCGTGTGTTGAGTCTTTTCTGTAATGCTTATCAGTATTCTTTGCTTCTTCATTTTCAGTCAATACACTTACTTAATGTTTATTCTTTATGTTTTTGATTGAATACAAACAGTCATTGAGTTGTTTCTGTTCGTTATTGGCGATAACGAAACGACTCAATGACTGTTTTGTATTCTCACTGTACTTGTAAGTGTTATTGGGCTGATGAAGAAAGCCGTACTGTGCTTTCGAAAGCTCCCGAAATAAACTTAAAGCTGGTGGTAAGAATATCTGTGTCAAATACTTGGTCTATATAATCCTAGCATTGGAATGTTTTTTTTAACCTCAAAGGATTTAGGATATTAATTAGTTCAGTTTGAAAACAACTAGCACCTGTATTTTCCCTTATACTATGCAGTATGCAGCTATTGATTGGACTTATACCATTTAGTTTGTCAACAACAAATTAACATTATGATAAACGTATACGCTTGTGATGTCGCAATTTTCTCAGCTGAATAGTATGCTATTGGAAAGGTATCTGCTCACCGAACCAGATAACTTGTAAATAGCTTCCAGCTTAGCACTTTCACATGTGATGCGTGTATAAGAAGTAATTGTTTATGCACGAATTAGTATAGTAACGGTTCGCTTAGCCTATTGTGGTGACTATCATAACAATTGTTCCTTGTGCCTGCCAACTAATTGACATACCTATTGCAATCGTTTTCCTTGGAACTTGTTTGCTGAAATGTGAATACTGAATTCGCTTCCGCGTGTATAAGGCTGTTCATATCAGCATTGGCGTCGACCGGATGCTTTAGTTATTGTGCCTGTCACAGTGTACCTGCATACTTCCATATACATTTGAATGTATGAAGTTTGATGTCACATTTTGTACCTTAGTTGTATTACCTGTATTGTATGATAGTGCCTGATATTTGCGAACAAATAAAACACATGGGCAGTGTGAGAACACATGGGCAGGGCAGTTGTGAGCTTTGTCGCACGATGTATCTCATAGTCCATTCTCGTGGTGACGACATTTATTTATATCGATTCTGAATATGATTGAAATGAAATTATATTTCTGAAACGAAATTGCATCTCCGTTTGTTGTCTTTTTTGTGCATTTGCATGTTTGCATTGCATGGACACCGTGCCGGCAACCAGCCTCAGATATTTTTAGCATTAAGGCTGGAGGACTGAGGTAGACTGTACCGCATGCCAGAAGTGCTCCGCGGCACAGTCTACTCTGCAGTATTTGGAGCATCGAGGCTGTAGCCTAAGGTAGACTGTACCGCAATGTCAGAGTGCTCGCGCGGGCAGTCTACTCTGCAGTATTTGGAGCATTGAGGCTGGATGACTGAGGTAGACTGTACCGCATGCCAGGAGTGCTCCGCGGTGCAGTCTACTCTGCAGCACACTATGCGATTTTCGTGCAGTGTCCTGTGAGCGGTTGCAGCTACACCTTTTTGCAATCGCATTTGACCAATGGGCAAAACTATTTTAAACACTGCATATAGAGGACACCACTTCTTGCCGTTTCATCATACCGTGACGGCTCCAGGAGAGGGGGTGGAGGGGAGGGGTGCAGGGGCGGAAGCCCCCTGCTGACCAAAGCGCCGGGGTGGCCGGGGACGCCGCTGCGCTGTTTTTGCAAAGGATTTGCCGGCGCCAAGTTTTTGGGAGGCCGCCAGAGCACCCCTGCGTCTACAAACAGCATCATAGCACTCTTGGAATGCACCCTGGGACCCTCAGCGCCCTTACAACGAATTATGCCACCCTCGGAAGGAACTATGCCGCCCTCGGAAGGCAGCATGCCGCCCTCAGAGCGCAATATGCAGCTCTGGAAAGGCACCATGCCACCCTCAGAGCGCATTATGCCGCCCTCGGAAGACATCATGCCGTCCTCAGAAAGCATAATGCCGCCCTCGGAAGGCATTATGCCGCCCTCGGAATGTATCATACCTCCCTAGGAAGGCATCATGCCACCCTCGGAAGGCATCATGCCGCCCTTAGAGTGCATTATGCCGCCCTCAGAGCGCAATATGTCGCCCCGAAGGCATCATGTCGCACTCGGAAAACATATTGCCTCTTGCCACCCTCGAGAGACATTTTTCCATCCTTGGAGTGCATTGTGCCGCCTTCAGAAGATGTCTTATCACCCTCGGAAGGCATCTTGCCGCTCTCAGAGCACACTATGCCGCCCTCAGACCGCAATATGCAACCCTCGCAAGGTACCTTGTCGAACTCAGAGCGCATCATGCACCTCTTAAAAGACAGCATGCTGCCCTTAAAAGACATATTTGATTTAGCCACCCTTGGAAGGCACAGTGCCGTCCTTAGAGCAAATTATGCTGCCCTCAGAAGACATATTGTCACCCTCGTAAGGCATTTGGACGCCATTATTTTGCATTATGCCGCCCGCTAAAGGTATCATGCCGCCCTTCTCAGAGTCAGCGGAGAGCATTATGCCTCCCTTGTAATTAATATTGTCGCCCACAGAGCACATTATTCCGCCCACTGAGCGCAATATACCGTCCTAGGAAGGGATCCTGTCGCCCTCAGAGCGCATGATGCCGCTCTTGGAAGGCATCATGCCGCCCTCAGAAGACATATTTGATATTTGCCGCCCTTGAAAGTCATCTTGCTGCCCTCAGAGTGCGTTATGCTGCCTCGAAAGGCACCCTGCCGCCCTCAGAGCGTATTATGCCGCCCTCGGAAAATATGCTGCCCTGGGAAAACATATTGCCGCCCTCGGAAGACGCTTTGCCGACCATTATGCTGCCCTCGGAAGATGTCTTGTCGCCCTTGGAAGGCAGCTTGCTGCCCTTGGAATGTATCATACCAGCCCCGAATTATCATGAATGGCACCTTGCCGGCCCGAAAGCGATGCGGTGTTCTGGCGCACTCAGAATGATGGCACCCTGACCTCACCGCACTGTGGGCGATAACGGTCTGCAGACTAGCGCGACATGGGCCGAACAGTAATTTTTCAAAAATTACTTTTGAATACGGCCCATTGTGAAGACAAATGTCTATAGCATGACAGTATAACATTGGTTCGCCAATAAATTGGTTTGTTTGTATGCAGCATGACTTAAAAGATACACCTTTGTGAAGCCGCCGATATTGCTATGACGCGCCTCATTTTGATCGCATTGACATATGTTAATTTAGAAGGCGAGGCACGTTTTGCAGAGACTTTGTTGTATTTTTATTGAAAGCAAAAATAATCAACAGCCCGAAATATTCAAATAAGATCTTTTCATGTAAATGAACAATTTTTATATTCTAACATTAACCCTATTAGTGGCAGGGGCGGATTTAGCCCACCCCTCAAGTTTTTTTCTAGGATATCTCCGGAAAGGCTAAGAGTAGACTCATTAAATTTTGAAACTTTTCTAAAATTGATATGCACATCTGGAGTAAACATTTTGAGTTCCTGACTTGAACAGAGGCGGTTCCAGGGCCCAGTTTTGGGAGGATTTGTCGGCGACATTTGCGATAATTCGGAAATGCGATCTTCACGGCTTCTTCCTAACTGCCTCAAGTATGAAGGAGTTGCATTGGTTTACGTTCATTGAAATAGGTTCAAATTAGTTGATGTTAATGATATACAATATTTTTTACGGCAGAGGTGGTTTCAGGTACATGAAAAGGGGAGGTTTCTTAGAAGTATGATACGCCTAGCTGGTAGGCAATACAGCTATGTAAAGTGGGCTTATAGCTATGAAGATGCTAAATATAGTTTCTCCTTCTATTATTTGCATAATTTGTTACATCTTGAGTTTTAAGGCACATAAAAAGGGGTTGACTAGCATGGTGATTACGCTATGCCAGCGATTTCGGCGCAATACACAGTTAGTTGAGTATGATGTATGCAAGTATGAGGCCAGGGGAGAGAAGAGAGAGAGTGTATTTCAGAGGGCGCGCTCATGAATCGGAAAAAGGAATTATTTGTTTGCAGGGAAACTATATGCATGGGGCCCGTACAATGACATAAACATACTGCAGTTTTTCAGATGAAAAACGCACCAGATGAAACTTTTTGAAAACATTATAGGATAAATAGGCCGATCCAGGTGGGTAAAAATTGGTAACGAATATGAAACTAAAGTTGCAAAGCCAAATACCCCAGCAAACAATTTGACGATTGTGCACTACGTTGTGACAAGGTTGTAACACAACTACACAACGTTGTGATAGTGTAATTTTGTAGACTCCCAGGGACGTTGTCAAAACGTTACCTTGTGACGCTCACAAAACGTTGAAACAACGTTACTTTTGACAAGCATAGCTAACGTGACTTACGTGGTTGATCATTAATCTTAGTAAGATGGTGAAATATGCTGCAATTTTAAGATAATTGTAGCCACAATTGCGAGCTGTTCTTCCCAAGTTACTAGAACAAAGTTGTAACATCGTAACGATACAACGTTGCTGTAACGTTTAACATCGACGTTTACGCAAGTTTTTCTTCACAACATTCACGACGTTGTCGCGACGTTGTTAAAACGTAAAATTCCAACTTTATTTGTCACAACGTTGTTGCAACGTTATTGTATCTGTTACCTGGGTAGTCACTGTTGACTAGTTAGTGTTATAATAGCGGGAACTATTCCTATCAAAAGGTTTTGCACGTACCCAATTTCGATCCTGGATACTCCTATGATGAATTACAACATTCAAAACGGAACTATTTATGGCCGGTATCTTTTTTACATTACTTGGTAGCAGCATGACTGCGGTTAATATTTTGTTTGGCCTCCCTTTTTCGGTAACCTGGCATCGCCTATGGCAAAAAATATGCTTTATAACTGTTGTGTCAGATGTAATAGTAACAAACCATTGCATTTATTCAGAGAAAGCCATACAAAATGGTTGCATTACGTTTATACTTTACCCCCCAATTTAGTGACCTGCACACGCCTATGATTTTTGGATTTCCACAAATCGTCATAACATATCAATTAACTACTCAGTATCTGTCGATCCCTATTAGTTGCGCTAAACTCGGTTGATAAACATGGCAGCTGTGTTGGATCAACAATTCCTCTATTTTTGTAGTTTCCCCCCGTTGCCCCTTATATAATTTTTTGAAATTCATTATTTAGAAATGTACATTGTGTTGAGGGGAATCGAACACCGTTTGATTTGTGAAGATCGGACGGGTAGATCTCGAGATCTCCGGGGAAGCGAATCCGCCCCCTGCCACTAATAGGAGTAGCCAGGAGCCTGCCACTAATAGGGTTAACACGCGCACTGGAGAGGGGTATGCCACTAACACCCACTGGAGGGGGGGCACTTTAGTTGCCCCCGTGAGATCTCCGAAGTTAATGAGAGCTAGAACGTTCAAACTTACAGGGTAGGTAGGTGCTGTGATGATCTACATTCCCTGAAATTTTGGTGACCTCAGGTCAATATATTAAAGGTCAAACGAGGTCATGAAGGTCAAATCGGGCCAAATGTCACTTTTTTTAGGATTTGACCTCTGTGACGTCACAGGTCAACTGCAATGTGTCTTAAGCTCCGTTTGGGGATGAAAGAATCGACACTGCTACCAAATGGCGGGTTTGAATCGTCCCGATCTGACTGTTTTGTTCGAGATATCGATCGGCCGACCTCCGATTCTGGCCGCCAATTTTGAATCAATGCCATAATAATCCAAAAATTTACCGACCGATTTCGATTTTGTTTTCGTCAAACGATCCGCTATGGTGTTGCCGACAAACACTACCGCCCTGCGCGGCTTCGTTCTTTAGATATTCACGAAAAACATGGGGGGGGCAAAAAAGTGCCCCCCCTCCAGTGCGCGTGTCCACTCAAAGTAAAATTTGATATGTTAAAGAACAGCCGAATTTGATAAGCACCATGAAGTCCGTTTTTTTTTATTCGCGCCCAGTCGCCAATATTCGCCGTTCAAAGTTCAGTTTTGCTTCCATCCAATGAGGTTGTCGAGTCCGCCACCACTATTTACCAAAATGATAGGCATGAAGGAAAGTTCATGTACAATTGAAGGAAAGTTAATGTAAATATTTTTTTTTAACTTTTACGAAGGGATTATGATTTCCCAGCATTAATGAAGTTTTTCCCGACCGAGGTTTTTCTTTATGAATTGGTCCTCCGATTCCGGAAGATCCGAAATGGAAAAGAGTCTGTTCACGTTTCCCATGGCAACGACTCAAATGCGGCAGAATGCGGTAGATTCAGTTAACAGGAACCATAGAAACAAATGTAATAAGCGCATCGGCGTCTCATCCAATTGCAATTAAGCGTCAGCTGAACGGTTGGTCAGTTCAAGTTGTATCCCTTCCTCTGTGATTACAGTTAACTTGAGCAAACGCTTCCATGTACGTAGTGGTGTGTATAAAAATGTAAACAGTTTTATATTATTTAAAAGTAATGAAATTAATGATTGTTTTTTGTTTATTTGCGGCTATTGGATAAGTTTTAATGACAATTAAAAATCATAAGTGGTCCTAGGTCTTTGTTATAAGCCTGTTTTTGGCGAATATCATCCGGAAGAGGCAGTGTCCCTTTAAGTGAGGTATGTTATTTGACGTAGCTGGCCAACAAAGACAATCCTAAAAGAGCATGATTTTTTAAATAGACGATACATAGGTGCAAAAGTAAACAAAAAGTAATAAAGCAACTGAAAGTCACTACGTTTCTCCTTCAAGTATTATCTGATCAGAAAGACATTGCTGAAGCACTTGATGATTTCTTCTCATCTATTGGTACTAGCATTAATGAAAGTGTCCAAGATAGCTCCATTGACCCATTATCATTCATACAAAGTGACACCTCTGGCACATGCTTTCTAGGTCCAGTTAGCGAGAACATGATACTTACAATTCAATAGAACTCAAAGATTCTGGTGGATCTATCCAGCCAGCGTGCTCACGAGTGCTCAAATCACTTGCACCAGTAATTCTTGGTCCACTTAGCCATATTGTCAATCTCAGTTTTGCAACTGGCTGTCTCCCTGATCAATTAAAAATATCAACTGTCACATCTATTTTCAAAAGGGGTGCGAATTACGATGCAGGAAATATATACCCCCCAGATGGGGGGGACATTTTTTCGTCATTTCAGCCGACTCCACTGATTAATTCAATTTTTGATGACGCCCCTGCGAGTTGTTATGAGACAAAGGCCGTTTTTACTTATTATTATACTACGGATATTTCGCGTTTTTCCAGAAAAATATCCCGATTTTTTATTGATTTATTTTTAAAGCGTAATTTTCAAGCTTGAGTAAAAAACAAGGTGACCGGCCAAATCTGGATCCGCCAGTGCACCAAGTTGCTCCTCTCCCCAACCGAATGGCTGGATCCGCCCCTGCCTGAGCATATCCTGTGGAGTTTCCCTGTCAGTTGCGGTTGTGGCCTTCCTGCCTGCCCGTCCGAACCGGCGAACACATCCTGCTTCTGGAGCCGCTTTCCATGTTATCAGCTTAATGTCCGGCACGGAAGACCCAGTCGCGTCGTGACAGCCAGTCCCAGTCGTGTCGTAACAGCCAGTACCAGTGGAGTGTGGTGTCCGTGGCCACCATGGCAGCATCTCTGCTGCTCTGTCTCCTGTTCATCAGCTGTGCCAAGTGCAGTCCTTCACCGCCATCGGCAGCTGCGACCGTCCCCGGTGATCAGACAGTGTCCGGTGATGTTGTTCTGGATCGGGTGGTTGCCGAGCTGGAGGCGCTGGTCCGGGCTAGAGTCCGTGACGCCAAGACGGAGCTGTCGTCTCAGCTGGCTGTCGTGACCAGTCGTCTGGATAGGCTGTCAGAAGCCGTCCCCAAGCCGGTAGAAGACGTGACCGGGATGTCTGAAGTCGCTCCAAGATTGGTCGCCGTCGAGCAGGCCGTCAGGAGCTGAACAATGCTGAGCCGTCAGGAGAGCGTTCACCGCACTGTCACAGATGTTGTGAACCGGCAGGCTGACGTACAGCAGACTCTATCTGACATGCTGGAGAGGCAAGCTGACGTTCAACAAATCCTCTCCGTCGTCACAGAGAGAAACGACGATCTTCAGAGAACAGTTTCTCTCATCACCGGCAAACAGGATGTCGTCCAAGAGACGTCTGCCATGTCAAGAAGACAAGATGTCTTTGCAAGTCGGGTGCTGGGGGAGCCCTGCCGTGGCGACAAGGACTGCAGCAGCCTCAGATCTGACACCATGTGCCAGCGTTATGCACTAATGTTCAGCTACATTGGAGATTGGCGGACCGCGCGCGCATGAGATCACGCGTCCCACTGAGTCAGCGGAGGTGGCTTCGGAGGGTTCTGTCGCTCACCAAGGATCGAGTACGATTCCTTTGTTCGAGAGAGAATATTTGACAAAAGAGAAGAAAAGACTCAGCCCAAGCGAGAACTGCGAAGATGCCACAATAGAAACAGTGACGCCGTCTCGCGAAAAAACAGCGTGTGCAAGCCTTGGTCCAACCGTTTCCTAGAAGCAGTAACATCTAAGTATCATATTACTAACACCGAGTGTCGTCCAAAGTTAACAGGCAGCTCACCGAGGGGTGCCTAACCGACAACGTGAGTTGTCCAAATCACGCACTGAGGAAGCCATCTGAGCGGACAGGTGTAATGGACGACCTATCAGTGTGTGACTGTGGGTTTTACAGTTGATAAAATACAATATATTTCAATAATAGAAGTGGGTTTCCTTACAAATAGTTGAGGTGCCCCATACTGACTACAAAAAGTTATTGCAGGGTAGGGGGGCATTTTTTTAGTGAGTTGGTCGTACAAAATTGCCCATTTTCTCGCTCGCGCTCAAGACACAACTCGAACATCCAGGTGCTTGCGAGCGAATCGCACTGACAACGTTACTAACTTGAGAGTTTTAGTGTAGAATACTGTGAAATAATCGATTTATCGTGGCTTGCACTCGTCCTTCGACATTGTATCTCATACAAACACTAAAATCGATATTTAAAATGATCGTCTATTTAAAGCAGTCGCGATGTATGTTGTTCAGTAGCAGCATGGTGACCATGTGATGGTTCGACACACAAACAAAATGGTTCCATGCACAGCACAGGAATCGTAAACTTCTACGTAAAATCAGCGCAAAATTGAAGAAAAAATTATATAGAAGAAAATATAAGCACCTTTTTGAGGAAATATTACTTTAAATCAGCTAACAATGCCTAAGAAAGCGGAACCAAAATCTGATGAGTTTTCAGAATTGTATGACGCTTTTTTGAGAGACGTAATAACCCCGTCCATGGCCGTCCACCTAGTAACCTATAATTTGCTGGGATCTCACGCCTTGTCAAGTCCTGCCTTTTGAGACCATCTTGTGTGCCATTATAGGTGTTCTTTAACTCAATTTACCAAAATTATTTTCCCTTCAATTAAAATCGAGTCAGCCAGCGTCCGAAAGAGTTTCGATTCAGCCGTTGTACCAGAGGGGTCGTGAAAAAGAAAGGGCTTGGGGGTAGCCAGCTAGCACCCCTTCCCCCACTACAAGAGTTGAGGGAAATTATGTGTTTTGATCCTCCATGAATTCTGGGAGAAATAATTCCATCCGAGATAAAGTTTGTTGAATTCTCTTGTGTGGCCGATGAAGAAGCTGTTCTTAGTACCCCTGGGAATGTCACCCTTGATGCACGACCCGTGGTCCGAGTGGCGCATCTTGGGTGCGTCTGGCTTTTTTGGGTCTGTCCTGAGGGAGTCATCGATGGGTCCGCGTTTTTGAGAAAGTCGATCTGCGCCAGTGTTGAGGCGGGGGCTCCCCCAGTCCTAGGTGGGTCGAAGGGGGACGCATCCGTCCAGAGTCCTCTTAAGAGGGGGACTGTACGCCTGCCATGTGGCGCCGCCAATGTGATACTAGCTTTTGTCCATGGATCCAATCCGAAAATAGCGATTCGCTGCACTGGTTCGTTTCACTGGCTAAAGCCACACGCGGTGGATCCCTAGGGGGTGGCCGCAGGGGCCATGGCCTCCGCCCGCCAGAACGCCCAGAAGGGGCGCCCCGGGACTGTCCGTCGCCAGGCGGACCGGCGAATGGACAGCTTCGTGAGCACTCGGCGTCCCTATTCTGACTACAGGGCTCAGACCACTTTGGCGCCCCTTTCAGAATTTCAGGGCGATTTGTCGCCCCTGGATTGTTGGAAGGCGCCCCTAAATTGGCCTGCGCCCAGGGGCGCTGGAACCTTCCGAAAGTTGGGGGGGGAGGGGGGCCGGGAGGCGAATTCCTGAGGAGATTCTTATCCAATGAACGCGTAGGCGTAATGTTAATCTGACAATGTTTGGTAGGCGGCTGCCCCCCTCCGTTCGCGTCCGTTGCACAAGAGAGGGGGGGGGGATGGGCAACAGCGTCTTTCAAACATTTTCAAATTTTAAGCATTAAGCCTATGGACGTTGCATGGAAGAATCAACTTAAAATACCTCCCTCCCGGTCCCCCCTACTTTTTGGAAGGTGGCGCCAAGTCTTGCCTGCCCCCCCAGGGCGGAATCCAGGATTTCGGTCGGGGGGTGGGGGCACAATACAAAAGTTGCGCCTCCGGCGTCACCCTACGGGCGCGCCATAGAAAGGACCCGGTTCAGGGGGCGCGCGCCCAAGCGCCCCCTGGATCCGCGCCTGCCCCGTCTAAAAATTATGGATCCTCCCTTGCCCTGACAGATACCAAGTGCATACCATACCCATGATCACGAACAATATCATTTAGATACTTTACCTTTTCTTGAAGAAGCAGCCTAAATTAGTCTGCTTCTGTCTTTTCATTTTTCATCGGATAAGTCAAGGCCAATCTCCGATAAAACCGACAAAAATCCCAGTAATCTCAGGAACAATAAGTTAGAACTATCCACGGTTCATTGAGGTTCATTGATACTATCGCATTTCAATTACCGCCACTCTGTAGCATACGACTGTGATCTAGACTATTAATAATTCATTGATCGCATAAATATTTGCATTTTTCATCAGAAATTTTCAATAAAATTTAAGAAAGGGTTCAGAAAAAACATCAAAAAAAATCATGTCATTTTCCAGTTTTTTACGAAAGATATAGAAAATATTTTATTTATTGTTAAGTTGTTATTAAGTTATTAATATGACTTGAATTGGAGTTAAAAGTGGCGCATTATTGAACATTTCGCATTCTCAATACTGAACGTGGCTACAGAACAAATCACGTCCTAAATACAAAAACACTGATGACGTCAGAGTAATCAAGTACTTCATCGGTGAAGGCTGTATTTGCTTACATCCTAAGCGGCTAGCAAGTACTATCAGATATCGCGATTTTAAGGCCATTAAAAGTGATCTTTTCTAAAAAAATTAAAAGTGTGTTACAAAAAGGCTTGAAAGTAAATGGGTGATTTATTCCTCTCGTCTCTTATATTTGTTGATTGTTATTTTAACAAGCAACACAAAAATCATGACATTTTAGCTGTAAAAACCAATGACGTCATATTATGTCCTTGGAACCTCTGGTTGGTTCCCCCCCCCCCCCCCCCGGGAGGGTTTCGGAGTAATCGCTCGAGTTATCGGATGGTTGTTCGGAATTGCGTTGATCGATGCAATGTTAGTTTTTTATTGATGTTCAAAGCATTAATAAGCTTTAATTATATTTGTTTGTCCAATGTGTGGTGATTTGGTAGGAGACTCATTTTGAGTTTTGTGTGTATGTCCTCGAATGCAAGGTTCTGGCTTTGAGTTTGTCTTTAAACATGATACCATGCCCAAGTAAGATAGGCGCTACTACTAGGTATCCTGCATTTTTGCAGACATAATCTAAGAATTGATTTGAATTAAATGTTTTTTGTTTCGGTGCGCTTATGTTAAGAGTACACCCTTATTTGTGTAAGTAAGAAACTGTGTTGCTAATATGAAGTGTCCAGTGCTATTTGATACCATGTCTATAACATGCTTTGCGGACATTTAATTTCAATGAAATTTAAATGTTGGTTGGCAAGAGCTAATGTTGATTGTGTGTTGATCACGACTAATTTGTATGAATTAATAGTGTATTTACAAAAAAGTTAAAATTTTAACCATCATTATGAACCTGATTCAATCAAAGATGGAATATTGGTCTAATGTGATTGTTTTGGCTGCTCTGGGTATATTTACCTTACAATTGTACTGAAAACTTAGTATAATATTAAACATACAGCTGATTTCTTATTGGTGGGTGCTCAAGAGTTATTGGGGGCTCAATTCAACATTGTGGGTGCTCAGGCACCCTCAAAGAGATAGAAAACCACGCCCCTGGTATGCGCCTGCCCGTCCAACCTCCTGAACTTCAACAGCACCGAGTGTCGACCATACCCACAGCTCACTGAGGAGTGCATAACCGACAGTGAGTGTCAGGTCCGCACCGAGGAAGCCGTCTGCAAGGACAGTGTATGCGCCTGCCCGTCCAACCTCCTGAACTTCAACAACACCGAATGTCGGCCATATCCGGGACTTTCTGAGCGATGCTTGACGGATAGTGAGTGTCAGGTCAAGTCAGAGCCGGCAGTCTGCAAATACAGCATCTGTACATGCCCGTCATCCTTCTGGAATCTCAACAACACCGAGTGTCTCCCTGGCGCAGGAGAGGGACAGCCCTGCGTCCACGACAAGGACTGCTCTACGCCTCTGGCAGGTTTGAGCTGTGTGGCCGGGACCTGTGCCGTGCGAGCCTGTGAAACTCGCGCGACCGGCAGTGTGCGACTCCGGCTGTATGGCGGGAGTGCATGCGACAACGGTTAGGTTCAATACACATGGAATGGAGGGAGAACGTGGCTGCAGGTTTGTGACACGGACTGGACTGTGAATGACGCTTCTGCGATGTGTCGTGGCATGGACTTTCGCCGAGGTACGCCAGAGGGCCACAGCAGTGTCGCCATCGATCGCTCCAGTTATTTGGATGTTCAGAGCATTAACTGTTCTCCCACTGCGCGCTCGCTGTGGAAGTGTGACTGGAGTGGGTGGAACCGTCGGCAAAGCTGCCAGGAGAGTGAGCTCACCTTCGTGACCTGCCACGCTAATTAGTTCGTCCGACATTTGTCTTGGTGGACATTGGCGATTTAGCAGTACTGGTGACGTCATACATCCGGCTGGAGTGGAAACTACAGAAAACACACCAGCACTCCTGTGTTTACCCGCACGCGTGCACTGGATGTGCATTGGCTCCGTTTGGGACCAGAAAATTGAGAAAAGCCGGCCGCTAGTGCTATTGATTGTGTTTCAAACTGCCCCTGTGTCAGCTCTGTCCTACCTATGCATCACTGGCGGATCCAGGGGGAGGAGGCATTAGGGACAAATGCCCCCCATGCCGACTGAAATCGGCGCAACTTTACACATTTCCTGCTGTAGAAGGAGATCTACGCAACTTTAAGTGAGGAAAGTTTATTTTAAAATTTTAAAATGTCTGGCAATGCATGAGAAAGCGAAATCCGATGATTTTTTTACATTTTGATGAACTTTTTCGTGGTGATGCCCCCCATGGCGCCAAAAACTAAATCTTAGATCCGCCAATGCCTATGCAGTATGCTTGCCGGGGTCCGGAGACAGCTGAGCAGCACAGCTGTCTCCAGCTGAGCTGTCAGCTGAGCAGATCCGGAGACAGCTGAGCAGAACAGCTGTCTCCAGCTGAGCTGTCAGCTGAGCAGGTCCGGAGACAGCTGAGCAGAACAGCTGTCTCCAGCTGAGCTGTCAGCTGAGCTGTCAGCTGAGCAGGTCCGGAGACAGCTGAGCAGCCTCGGAATACAGTGTCAGTAAAAAAACGAGGGCCTCCGAACGCCAGCTGCAGCTGCCTCGCTGCAGGCTGGAGACAACAAGGTCATTCTGTACAGAGCGGTAGCTGGGTGGAACGCGCTGCCACCGTCAGCATTTGACTGTCAGACGTACGGTGTTTTCAAAAAGTTTTTGAGAAAGCGTACTCGCCAGGAAAGCGTACTCTCTGTACAGGAATGACAAGCGATACCGCGTGAACATGTGTCTTTTACTTGTATCGACCACAGTAATCTTGTTGTGTCACCACAGTGTTTTTAACAAGTTCTATCAGTCTTTTTACCATTTTAGCTGTATGTTTTCCAATGTTTTTAACTATGCGATCGAATGACTTCGTGTAGATACTGCATTGTATGTATATGCCAGCCTGTATGACACAAATCATGAAAAACCCTGCTTCTGACACGGATTGATTTGAATAAACTATTACTATTACAAAACTTTCGTTCGCACTGAAATGGATCAGTCGGCTAGTAGCCAGAAGAGCCGCTGAAGAAGTAACTAGCAGCGCGATCACGTGATGTACATACATACATTGTACATTCGCCAGGGGCTGCAGTTTCGTTTTTCCCTCCCGTTGTTTTACATTTGCCATTACTGCGCTGGCATCTACAGCTTGCTGAGCACTGATAACACTTTAACTGTTTGCTCTTCTTGACTTGTATTGGTATTCGAGGACTTGAGTTCAAAAGCATCTAGAAGGATATTCTGGAGCATAACCAACTGATTTGACATGTTCAATGGTTGCGAAGTCAAGCCAAAGTCGAAGCTAGCGTCTGCGCAGGTCCAGTGTGTTTGTTGCAATTTCATAAAAATACGTTTTAGTATTTGGGCTGTTGACGTCAATATAAAGGAATTTAGGGAAATAGAGAACACATTCACGCTGTCATTCATTTCATTCATTCATTGTATGACTAGTGTATGGCTAATGTATGGCCAAAGGTAAAACAATCCGAATATATCGACTCCATTGTAAGTTAAAAGAAGAGACGACGATCGGCTTTATGGCGGGCGATTCAAATACACTAGGGGCGTAAAGTTTTGCCGATGTCAAAACAAAACTCAAATTTACTTTTCGATTTGACCTCTGCCGGGTTTTTAACCTAACTTCTACACTACTTAATTTCAATAGCAAATCCAACAAAATAGCTATCTCAACTCAAATATAATGTTAATGTGAAACATTCCCTTTAAGCGTAACGGCAAACATATCAGCAAATAGCGTAGGTATGAACTATATTGCGACCATTTAGACATACAATGGCATAACGTATGACCAGTAAAGTGCCGTAGTTGGCGATGAACGAGCGAGCGCGAAATAAATGTATGGCGAATTCAACTGAATCGGGCAAGTAAATTATGAAATCCAAAAAATGTGCACACGTACGCACGTGGGGAGGCACCCATCTCTGACTTGTGCAAAGTGGTGGCTAAGAGGTTCCTAATCACATACCAAATTTGAACACTATCGGCTCAGCCGTTCCTGAGATATATAATAGGGGTGTGCACGTTTGCTTGTGTGGGTGTGGACGCACGCTTCTGCACCACTCTGCTATTATTTTTATTTAAATATTGGTATATTGCGTCTTTGTTATGCTTACTATTGCTGTACTGTTCACCATGAATTACTTAATAAACATTGTGATGATGATGATGATGATGATGATGATGACGTGCGCACGTGCATATCCACCCCACCCCTGACTTGTGGAAAGGCAACGGCTGAGAGGTCCCTATCCACTCACCGAATTCGAACACAATCGGTTCAGCCGTTCCTGAGATATATAATAGGGGTGTGTACGTGCGCACGTGCAGAGGCACCCCACACCGGATAAGTATAAAAGCGGCGGCTGAAGGGTCTCTAACCACACACTAAATTAGAACACAATCGGTTCAGCCGTTTCTGAGATATATAATAGGGGTGTGCACGTGCGCACGTGCAGAGCCACCCCACACCGGATTAGTGTAAAAGCGGCGGCTGAAGGGTCTCTAACCGCACACCAAATTCGAACACAATTTGCCCAGTCGTTGCGGAGTTTTTGCGACAAAACACCTTTTAACACCCCTCACGCGGCACGCGCCACGCGTAGTGGCAGTCACCCACAAGAGTCAGCACTGGTAAAAACAGGATTGATTCGATGGGGCTGCTCAGCAAAGATCGCTTGTCAATCGGACGTGCGGTTGCGGAGATATGAGCTTCTTAAAAGCGTCCCCACGGGTTGGGTTGGGCCGCTCATAATCAGATTGTTCCCATATACCACGTAAAAACGAGCGAGCGCGAAGCGCTCGCTCGTAATAATGAGTCAATGCTTAACAATGAATACATGAACAATCAAATGATACCCGAAAAAGTTTCAACATTCATTGCTATGAATTCGAAGACAATGTGTTTTCATATTAACATAGTTCAGTGGTCCGATTCGCCGCCAGGCTGACGCGGTCGCACAGTGGGTGAGATGGGCTCCAAAACCGTTCATCGGAAGAACTAGCTAAAATTATGAGGATTTTGACCTGAAATTGATGCCTAGCCATATATGGAATATAAATAATGATAAAATATCATCCCTCCTTTCACCTCCTTTCTCTGCACGGACGTGCTGACAGTCCCGTCTTTCAGGGGTGCTGACAGACCTGCGAAAAAGGGGGCATGTCATCCCCAGGAGCCCCCTCAGCAAAAGGCTCCCAAAAAATAGAGCAAAAATCAAAATCTTCCGGATTTAGGCCACAATATTTTTGCAGGGCCCGCAAAAAAGTCGCAAAAAGGGACGTCGCCGGATTTCTTTTAGTGAAAAAGTCGGCCCAATGGGGGGGGGCACGTGCTCCCTGTGCCCCCTGCCTGGCGCCTGCTCCCCTGCCGTCTGTATAGGGCAGTGTCGTCCCTCATTGTGCTGCTGTGGGTCTCTCTGCACAGACGTAATGCTGTGGTCTGTACAGGGTGGGGTCGTCCTCGAGTATGCTGCTTGTGGGTCGTCTCCTGCACAGACGTCAATGCTTGTCTGAACAGGGTGTCGTCCTTCAGATATCTCTGTGGGTCTCTCTGCACCAGACGTAATGCTGTGTCTGTACAGGAAAGGTGGATCAGTCTTCAGATGCTGCTGTGTCTCTCTGCACAGACGTAATGCTGTGGTCTGATACAGGGTGGGTCGTCCTTCAGTTTGCTGCGGGTTCTCGCACAGACGCTCATGGTTCCTTTTGTGGGTCTACAGGTGGGGTCGTCCTTCAGCTGTGCTTGCTTGAATCTCTCTGCACAGACGTAATGCATGTGGTCTGTACAGGGTGGTCGTCCTTCAGGTTGCATCTGTTGAATCTTCTCTGCACAGACGTAATGCTGTGTCTGTACAGGGTGGGGTCGTTCTCCATCAGTATGCTGTGTGGTTCTCTCTGCACAGACGTAATGCCTGTCTGTACCAGGGTGGGGTTCGTCCTTTCAGTGGTGCTGCTGTGATCTCTCTGCACAGACGTAATGCTCGCCTTGTCGGTCTGCTACAGGGTGGGGTCGTTCCTTCAGTATGCTGCTGGGTCGCTCTGCACAGACGTAATGCGTGGTCTGACAGGGTGGGTCGTCCGTTCAGGCTGCTGGTGTGAATCTCTCTGCACAGACGTGAATGCTTGGTCTGTACAGGGTGGGTCGTCCATTCAGTATTGCTGCTATGATCTCTCTGCACAGAGCGTAATGCTGTGGTCTGTACAGAGAGGGGTCGTCTTCAGTATGCTGCTGTGGGTTCTCTCTGCACAGACGTAATTGCTGTGGTCTTACAGGGTGGGTCGTCCTTCAGTGTTGCTGCTGTGAATCTCTCGCACAGACGTAATGCTGTGTCTGTACAGGGGGGGTCGTCCTTCAGTTTTGCTGCTGTGATCTCTCTGCACAAGACGTAATGCTTGCGTCTTACAGGAGTGGGTCGTCCTTCAGTTGTGCTTGCTGTGAATCTCTCTCACAGACGTAATGCTGTGGTTCTGACGGGTGGGGTTTCATCCTTCAGTATGCTGCTGTGGGTCTCTCTGCACAGACGTAATGCTGTGGTCTGTACAGGGTGGGGTCGTCCTTCAGTTTGCTGCTGTGAATCTCTCTGCACAGACGTAATGCTGTGGTCTGTACAGGGTGGGGTCGTCCTTCAGTATGCTTGCTGTGGGTCTCTCTGCAAGACGTAATTGCTGCGGTCTGAATACAGCGGTGGGTCGTCCTTCAGTTGTGCTCTGTGGCACCTCTGCTGCACAGACATGCAGAACCCGCCCGTGCTGTACGGTGGGTCGTCCTTCAGTGTGCTGCTGTGGGTCTCTCTGCACAGACATGCTGACCGTCCCGTCTGTACAGGACGGTGTCGCCCTTCAGTGTGCTGCTGTGGGCTTCTCTGCACAGACGGACACAGACACATGGCTTCTCTGTACTCTGTCTGTACAGGGTGGCGGTAGTGTCGTTCTTCAGTGTGCTGCTGTGGACCTCTCTGCACAGAGACGACACGTAAGAACGACACCACCCTGGGCCCCTATACAGACGGGACGGTTTGCACGTCTGTGCAGAGAGGCCCACAGCAGCACACTGAAGGACGACAACGCTTTGTATGTACTAACGGGACAGTCTGTGCAGAGAGGCCCACAGCAGCACACTGAAGGACGACACCACCCTGTGCATCCTGTGTAGACACCCTGTGCAGGTCATTACGTCTGTGCAGTCCACAGCAGCAGACTGAAGGACGAAACCACCCTGTACAGACGGGACAGTCATCACGTCTTCCAGAGATGTCCACAGCAGCACACTGAAGGACGACACCGCGCTGTACAGACGGACGGTCATTACGTCTGTGCAGAGAGGTTCACAGCAGCACACTGAAGGACGATAATGCCTTGTGCAGACATGGTGGCCATCACGTTTGTGCAGAGACACACTGCAGCACAATGAAGGACGGCACCGCCCTGTACAGACTACAGACGGCAGGGCGCTGGCAAGAGGGGGCAAGAGGGGGCACAGTTACCTCCCTATTGGCCGACTTTTTCACTTCAAAATTATCGGCGACGTCCCTTTTTACGATTTTGTTTGGGGCCCTGCAAAATATAGAAGCTTAAATCCGGGAGATTTTGATTTTTGCGCTATTTTTTCGGGGTCTCTTTGTTGAGGGTGCCACTTGGGATGACGTGCACCCCCCTTGTCGAAGGCTGGCTGCGCCCCTGACGGACGGGACGGTCAGAAAGTCCGTGCAGAGAGGTTTATTATAGCAGCACACTGAACTACGACACTAATGACGATACAAATAAGTCACAGGACTCATTTGGGCCAAATTACCAGTTTTTACCACGCTTTAAGCATGCTTTAACAGCCATTTTGTTTTACGTGGTGGACTGAATTTGTTTTACAGGTTCTTTAAAAGCACTATGGCTGTGTTTCTGAACAGAAAACATAAATGATTGTCGTTAAAAATGTCAAATGAAAAGGATGTTTTTGTGTTTTTTGGGCGTTAACAGCTTTACAAACTCAAAATATTTAAATAGGTACGGTTTCTATTTTTCATAAAAAAATGTGCTTTATACTCGGAATTGACCTTCTCATCTTTTCAGCACCCTCCATTTTTTGAATTTTCCAACTTTATTTTTTTATGACTCACCCTAATATCCAGTTCACACCCAGGCGGTGGAGAAGGCCGTGTACTACACCGCCACTGGGTCGTGATCGGCGGTAATGGGAGAAGAGTCTGGCGCTGGCATGGACTAGCCTCATCACGGCCAGCAAGCTCAGTCACTGCCAGATTCTCCCCACCATCAACTCATAGAGAAGGCATGAACTGCTCAGAAGGTAAGCTGTCACTGTACAGTTGGTTAACTAATCACATCCTCAAAAGAATCATATTCCCGTTTCGACTTAAATCCATTGGACAATGTTCATTGTGCAATGTACTTCAACCTACTAAACAGTTGAAGTGGAAACGGGAATTGGACACTTTTGAGAATGCGATAAGTTAACAGCTGCCAGCTTAATTCAGAGCAGATATTTCTTGAAGCTGATGGTAGGGAAAATCTGCAGTGACTGATCTTGGCCGTGATGAGGCTATGCCACGCCTCTTCTCCCATCACCGCCGATCACGCATCGGTAGCGGTGTGCATGGCCCTCTCCACCGCCTGGTTGTGAACTGGATATATGGGCGGGATGGCCATCGGAGCCTGCACTATGTCCCCGCAACTCGCCGTCACTCAGATATCGCAGGAGTGGAGGCTGTGTGACTGGTCCGCACCAGGAGATCATCTCTGCATAGCTCAGGGCCTCAAAGTTTATCGCTGGGATGGCGAAGATCTTGAACTCTTCCATTTGCTGCTCAGCTGCGACGGCTGCGACGGCAGGGCCGTTTACACCGTGAGGAAAGGCGGCGTGTGCCGGCTGTTTGAGCTGATCACCGAGTCACCAGTGTTCATCTGCCAGCTGTACGGCAACGAGCTGAACCTCCGCCGCCTGCTGCTGAACCTGGACAGCACGACCACGGGACCGAAATATTTGTCTGTACCCATCGGCAAGACATGCGCCGGAGAGGTCTGGGAGAGGGACGTTGTGGAATTTGAGCCCATGACGGGGCACGTGCCCAATCTGCCGGTCGACCTGGTCCAGCAGCTGAGCATGGACCAGCAGCTGCTGTACCTGCTGGCCTCGGAGGTTCAAAGCGGCTCCGTCTGGACCGCGTCAGCCCGGCGGCGAATCGGACCACTGAACCAAGACAGGTCAAAATGAAAAAAGCACTTGCTTCAATTCTAGCAGATGCATTGTTGAAATTCTTCAAGTATCATTTGGTTTTCATGCATTCACCGCTTTAGAGCATTTACTCTTATTATCATCCGTTATGCACAATAGAATTCAATAAATTGGTCATGCTTACTCTATTTGCTAATTATCAGTACATTTAAGGACTCGGCACTCGCACTGTGTAATGTCTATGTGTATTTTTACGTGCGTGTTCTCAAATACATGCAAATGGATCTAGACCAGCGCCGCACTGCCGAAAAGTGGTAAAAGTTGTCCAACAGGTAACATATTGTAAGTCATACGATAGGCTTGTTTTTCATATGATAGGCTTGATAGTTTTGTTTGCAGGACGTGAGGTGTCTTAGATAAAAGAAAGTCGAAAAGCAGTACTATCTAACGTACCTACTCGTACAGCGAGTTTAAACTCAACGCCATATATGTTTCTGCTATAATAGGACAATCAGTCAGCAAATGTCTGAACTGCTTATTGGAGCTTAGAATGGTACATTTTCGCACGAATCAGTTTGAGAAGAGCTCGGCAGCATCGTTTTCATACGCGAAGTTATTTTGCATCGCTTGCCGCCAACGGCTTGGTGTTACTTACGGCGGCCGGCGGCGCTCAACTTACAGAGACTGCAACGCTGAGCGTCAGTTTATAGCTTCATTTCGATCGGCTCGCGCCTCACGAATTCAAGTTTCCGGGAATAACTTTTGTGATGCCGTGTACTTTTGGGCTCCATCGCCAAGGAATCTCTTTGTTTCAGTTGATTCCAAGAAATTCACCCCCTCGATCACACACCCTAATGAGATCTCTAGTGACTAGTGTTCAAATAGTTTTGCTGATCTGTTAAATTCGGGCGCCAGCAGCCGATCTGTTTTGACGAATGATGATTGTTGGAATTGTCGTTCAAACAGTTATGCTGAATGGCCAAATGCGAGGGCAAAAACGTGTAGTAATTGACTGAGAGGGGATGATAAAATATCCCCTCTAACCATGGGTGGTGTCGAGTCAGCTGAAACTTCAAAATACAGTCAAAAATACTGTCAGCAACTTAACTGCGTTCAGCTGACCTAAAACACTACATTGAAACGGCGCCAAATCGCAGACGTCAATAACAGATTCTACCATTTTTCTCGCTTACATTGTATTGAACAAAGCACATTCGTTTTACACACTTCAGCAGTATCATCTACCGTGGATCCCGCCTGTCCGATTCCATCCTCCCCAGGCTGTAAGACGAGCCGACTGCCGAGCTCACAGGCCGCTGCCGCCGGGAAATGCGACGGTGGCGCCGCCTAGCCCATGAAGCGGACGTTGGTGTCGATCTCGGAGGCAGGCCGGCCGTCGCTGCAGAGTCGGGCCAGCTGATTGGTGGAGCCGCTGCGTGCCAGGTGCAGCGCGTGCAGGAACTTGACGATCTGATCGGAGGAAGGGCGGCACACCTGGCGAACGGCATCAGGCTGGTCAGATCGGCACTGCTGGTGCGACCCTAGTAGCACACATTACTTTCACAACGTCGTGACAACGTTTTCACGACGTAATTACGTCGTATGAAAGTTGTCATGACGTTGTCAACGTTGCCATGACGTTTGGACAACGTTATGTGCTACTAAGGGATACGACTGGTGCATGAAACACAAGGGTTCTATAGCAATTTATTTGCACTACCATTGTTTGCTAGGTATAAGCCGATGGTAATGCAGGGGTTACAGAGCTTTTAACGTATTCTAGGGAGATTCCATTAGGTATGGATAGTGCTCGCGTGAAAGAAAATCGAATGCAAAATATTTAATTTCCTTATTTTCTAATATGAGAGCATTTAGCCATTGTTTCACAAACACCGACACTGCAAATACAGCATCGATACAATGAGCGAATGTGACAACTTGGAGGCAATTTGCTGCTCATTGTATTTGGTTAGCGCCGTCCTTACGGCTTCTTCTGTGTCAATGCACAGTGTCCTTCTCACCTGGTACTGTTCGCTGCGGAACCGGGACGGCACGGAGGCGTACTGACGTTTGCGCAGGCCTGACGTCAGCTGGCTGGGCACCAGCACGTACGGCACGGTCACTGTGCCCTCCAGCAGCGTGTTGAGACGCTCTGAAGTCAGGCCCCCGTACGGAGCCGTGTCCATGCCATCAACTGAGGACAAGGATCTGTTAGCAGTTTTCTGGTTTTTATTTGTTTGACAACTACATTTTCATTTAACATACCTAAAGACGATATTTAATCAATTTTCGACTGAGGCTGTTAACAAGCTTCATTTTCACTAGCAGTGCAGCCGTATGACAGAAGTCATTGTTTTATATCCCGTTTCTCACCCCATTGGACCTCACCTAGATCTGGCTGGAAGGTGGCGATAGCGGCCTGCCAGGTACACAGCAGGGAGAACAGGACGAGCATCAGGCGAAACATGGTGAATGGTGCTGTGGCGGAGAAACTGCGGGAAAAGCACACAGGCAATGCCATTCCTTCAAAGATGGGGGAGGGGGCGAAGCTTCTTCAAAAAAGTTTTTTGGGAGGGATGAGCTGGCAAACATCGCTTAAAGTACCATCAAAGTCCACAAAACACAGAATTTTCCCAGATTTGACCCAATTCCTCGTCAAAGTTGGGGGGGGGGGGCTGAATCCCTCAGCTAAAAAGGATCATACACCCCTGCATCAAAGCGATTTGGGAGTGAAAAGTATATCATGTCGATACCGTCTTAGTTAAAAGAACAAAATTGTTAGCAGCCATATTTCAGTTGAACACCGTTCGCCAACAGACAGACACGTTTATTTTGAATGACTTGGGCACAGTGAGAGAATGTTGTACTTCCCTGCTATATAATTATCAAAAATACAACAATAATACACGGGAGAAGTACAAATAATTTTGAGTCCAGTAAGTACAGGGTTGCTAGTGCTTCACAGCTGGTTGTTCGGAAGCGAGCTCACCTGAACACTAGAGGTGGTGGGCGAGTGATGCCGATCCGTGGGGAGAGGCTGACTTTATACTCCTGCAGTGGTCAGTGGTCAGAGCAGGTGGTCGTTACACATGTCGTTAGTTCTCCCTTGCCGTCATCAGCAGTAACTGGCGAACTTCTGTCTCACAGTACAGTGCACAATGAAGCCTTCTGTGCTCGGTCAGTGTGCTCAGGTGACCGTGGCACGCTATTTCAAACTCCCACTCATTTATCAAAGCCGACTTGTCAGCTTCGCAAAATGGATTTGTCTGGACGCTGGTATTGAGGAGTAGATTGAGGCTTGGCCTAAACGCCTTGTTCGAGAGAGAGGCACGGTCACTTCCTTCTTCCTTTACCGTACCGTTTTGTTTGTTTTGGCGTCGAGGGCTTGCTGTACCACATCACGGACTTACCAAGGCAGACAGCTGAACAAACAGTTCCGATTATACGATATCAATTAGTTGGTTTGATTGCGATTTTTGAGGTTGCGTCAAGGCCACAGAACAACGGCTGCTTATTGCGTAACCTTGGTATTGCGCATACAAATAAGTAATGTCGGAAAAACAGTTATGTCTGAAAAGTGAGCATTTTCTTGGAATGAAGAACACAACTGGAAAGAACAATACGCACCATCGCGAGTGGCTATGTGACATTGTTTCCCTTCTGCTGGATATTTTTATTTGTCTTTAGCAGCGTTCGTTTCATCAGTACCTACCTATCATGAAATATATATATTGTTTTTACCCAAGACGGTGACATGTCTCTTAAATAGATTGGGACGGATAGATGAAAATTATAAAAAAATAATTAAAACACTTCGTACCTACATCGACAGAAGCCTCCTCAGGTTTTCTCTTTGCTGTTTTACTACACCTTTTCTTAATGCGAATCGGCGTCTGTTCAGCTCAATTCGGCATATCTCATTTAACACCGACAGCAGACATATGACTGTTTGACATAGGTATATGCATCTCACATCGGCGTAACACACTCCCGCGGCAAAGGGCATTATAAATCAACAGTGCATGGTGCACTGCTGAATGGTCAAATGCGAGTGCAAAAAAGTACTTTACTTGCGCCTTGTTTGAAAACGGAGTGAAATTGGTTTCGAGTCACTTCGATCGGCTACGGGCCCCCAGGGGCCATTGGGCCATTCGAGGCTCATGTGGGTGAGGGCGTTGCCCCATCTCCTCTCTGGATCTGCCACTGAAAGAGGTAATCTCTAATACGATAGCAAATTACAGAATGCAGGAGAGACACGCAAGCCGTCCTTCTCATGTGAGTCGCATTGGTCATACAACCGAGATATAATCAAATAACCGCGGGGATCTCGCTGGTTCTTCGGGAGTTCGGGGCACCTCCCCATTGGCCAAGACCAGAAAGCAGGGGTGTATGATCCTTTTCAGTTGAGGGGGAGGAGCAACTTGGACGTGGAAATGGGTCAAATCCGGGGAGAAATATGAATTTTGTGAATTTGTATGGTACATTAAGCGATTTTCCCCGGCTCTGCCTCCAACTTTTCTGGATAAGCTACGCCCCTGCCATACAATTGTATTGTATTTTGACTATATTGGACTATAGTTACTGAGATATAGATGGTAAGCTCATCTTGGTTCGACAGGTTAAAGGAAAAAGCCTTCGTAGGTAAATGGTCGAACATAATGTTTTTTGTTATCCAACTACCGAAATATAAGCGCTCGACGTGTGCATGGGGGGGGGGGGGGTAATATATGTTTGACCCCCTCACGTCTTTTGATGGTGGACAAGGTACCCCTGCCTCCCCCCCCGCTTCCGCCACCACTGAGTCCAGTGAGCGAGGCGACCGCACGTCTGTACGCTCAGTGAAGGCAGTGAGTCCCAGTCCCGAGACAGTGAGAGAGGCGACCTCCGTGTCTGCACGCCCAAGTCGACGGCAGTGAGTCCCAGTCCCGGGGCAACTTACGGATAGTGATCCAGACAATATTTAGCGAGTAGTGACAACGGCTGAACAATTTTCTGAAATACCATCTAGAACCTTCTCTAGGACGTATCTCAGCGGCGTGCAGTCTCTCCGCTTGGTACTCACGAGTCATGATTCATACAGACAGGAAGAGGCCGTGATACGAAGGAACTTCAAAGACACCCAGCTTCTATCCGCTTGGTACTCACGAGTCATGATTCATACAGACAGGAAGAGGCCGTGATACGTAGGGACTTCAAAGACACCCTGCTTCTGACCGCTTTCTTTCATGTCCGTCCGCAATCGGTCCGGATGTCAGTGTTGGGCCTCCGGCCGCCGTCCGGTGTCTGCACGGAGCACAGACAGTCAGAGCCAGCAGCCGGCTACTGCTGGACAGTCCAGTGCACCCCTCAGACAGAGAACGGGATCCCGCTGCCACACTGTCACCGAAACCGGAGGAAGCGAGAGTGCAGTGTCGCAGCTGACAGCCGTATACTGAAGAGTCACTGCGTCAGGAGAACAGGAGACGGTCTGTGTCATCAGGAGACAGGAGACCGGTCTGGCGCATCAGGAGACAGGAGACGGTCTGCGGCATCAGGAGACAGGAGACGGTCTGCGTCATCAGGAGAAACAGGAGAAACGGTCTGCGTCATCAGAGACAGGGACGGGTCTGCGTCATCAGGAGACAGGAGACGGTCTGCGTCCATCAAGGAGACAGGAAGGACGGTCTGCGGCATCAGGAGACAAGGAGACGGTCTCGTCATCAGGAGACAAGGAAGACGGTCTGCGCTCACTCACGCGCCAGACAGGAGACGGTCTGCGGCAAATCAAGGAGACCGGTCTGCGGTATCTAGGAGACAGAGAAGACGGTCTGGGCATCAGGAGACGGTCTGCGTCATCAAGGAGACAGGAGACGGTCTGCGTCATCAGGATACACTTGCGGATCAGGAAGACAGGAGACGGTCTGCGTCATCAGGAGACAGGAGAACGGTTTGCGTCATCAAGGAGACAGAGAACGGTCTCGGCATCAGCAAGCAGGAGACGGTATAACGTATTAGGAGACGGTCCTTGCGGTATCAGGAGACAGAAGACGGTCCTGCGGCATCCAGGAGGAGGCTGCCGTCATCAAGAGAGACAGGAGAACGGTCTCGTCATCAGGAGACAGGAGACGGTCTGCGTCATCAGGAGACAGGAGACGGTCTGCGGCATCAGGAGACAGGAGACGGTCTGCCTCATCAGGATACAGGAGACGGTCTACGTCATCAGGAGACAGGAGACGGTCTGTGTCATCAGGAGACAGGAGACAGTCTGCGTCATCAGGAGACAGGAGACGGTCTGCGTCATCAGGATACGGGAGACGGTCTACGTCATCAGGAGACAGGAGACGGTCTGCGGCATTAGAAACAGGAGACGGTCTGCGGCATCAGGAGACAGGAGAAACTCTGCGTCATCAGGAGACAGGAGACGGTCTACTCATCAGGAGACAGGAGACCGTCCTGTGTCATCAGAGACAGGAAAGACAGTCCTGCGTCATCGGAGGAGACAGGAGACGGTCTGCGTCATCAAGGATACGGGAGACCGGTCCTACGTCAATCAAGGAGAAGGAGACGGTCCTGCGTCAGTAGGAGACAGGAGACGGTCTGCGTCATCAGGAGACAGGAGACGGTCTGTGTCATCAGAGACAGGATACGGTCCTGCGTCATCAAGAAGACAGGAGACGGTCTGCCGTAGTAGGAGACAGGAAGAAACGGTCTGCGGCATCAAAGGAGACAGGAGACGGTCTGCGTCATCAGGATACGGGAGACGGTCTACGTATCAGGAGACAGGAGACGGTCTGCGGCATTTAGAGACAGGAGACGGTCTGCGGCATCAGGAGACAGGAGAAACTCTGCGTCATCAGGAGACAGGAGACGGTCTGCGTCATCAGGGTACGGGAGGTGTGATGACCGGTGTCGGCGCGCGCGTCTTGTGCGCGCTGCTCTACGCTGTGGCCTGCTCTCCGGCGGCAGCTCAAGAATAGTGGTGGGTCGGGACAGAGTTCTACCGTTCTCCGTGACACAGAACTGCTGCGAGGTTCAGCCGGACTGGGGCGCAGCTGTCACGCTGCGCTGCGTGTGCGACCGGGACCGTACAAAGGTGAGCAATTCACGGCAATGGCCCAGGGGAGGGCCAGTGACACCACCTCCCGCATGGGCGGATCTAGGTTTTTTGGGGTGGAGTGGGGGGAGAGAGGAAAAACCAATTGCGTATTTCACCAAAGTTGTTGAGCAAGGAAGGATGTAGCGGAACGTCTGCCGTCAGAGAAAAGAGTGTCTGTGTGGGGGAGGGGGGAGAAGCAAGACGTCAGCGAAAACTTGTTGACTGGGGTACGGGGAGGGAGGGGGGGGGGCAGTCAAGCCATTGTACGTCAGGCTGTTTGGAGACTGGCTAATCATAGTTTCAGGACCTTTGGGGTGGGACATGGTCCCTTCGGCCTCGGATCCGTCCCTGACTCACATAACACACCTATGTGGTTACCACATGGGATCAAGATGGGCAACATGGGCTCAGCATGGGCATGGGCTTGCACATGGGATCATCATGAGTCCCATGTGGGCTGAGATGGGCACAAGTGAACATGGGGATGACGTGAGCATACCCATATGGCTCCATGTGGGTTTGAGGAGGTTATAAGGTGGGGTGCTAGTCCACATGGTAACCATGTGAAAAACTCGTCCAAAACCATGTGGGCACCATGTAGGAAAGATGGGCTAGCCCTCATGATTACCATATGATTACATGTGCCTGTGTTATGTGGGGACGTGCCTAACAAATAGATGCATGGGTGTTTAAAAAGTAGCATGGTGATCATATTTATTACCTATTACTTATGCCTTGCGTTCATGTATATTTCAGATCCACTTGGGCGCAGACGACATTCCGAGCTCCGTGGAAAGTATCGCTATCTCTCAAGCACAGACGGTGAACATACACGCTGAGGCCATCCATGCCCTGCCGCATTTGAAAAACTTCACCATCGAAAACAGTAACACATTGAACATCAACAGTGATGGTCTCAAAATAAAAAGGAAGACCGAACTGCAGTTACTGAGAATATCAGCTATCCACGACGTCCACATGTATGATTCAGCTGTATCGGGGTACTGGGAGAGTGCCACCAATATCACGATTCAAAACATCACAAGCTTATTTCTTGAAGCGAATAGCTTTAGCCACCAGTCGACATCCCCTGGACCAACCCTCGAAGCCGCTGATATCGAACTGTTTAAATTGAGAGACGGCGCTTTGTCTGGACCGATCACTCTCATGTCTGTCAGAAGGGTGAAGAATCCCATGTCGACGTGCTCCCCCGGAACCTTTGGAAAACACATCCTTCATCTGAAGCTAAACAGCGTGACGATAAATGAGGTGAATCCTGGATGCTTCGAAGGGTCCGGAGCCCTAGCAAGGCTCTCAATCCAGTCCTGTGACTTGCGCACTGTTCACTCACGGGCGTTCTTAGGCAAAATCGATGTCGTTGAAATAGATGGCAGTAAAATGGGACAAGTTCACGTGAATGGATTCGACGTCCGGGTGACCCGACTGAGCATGACCGATTCGTGGTTCGACAGCCTGACTCAGGATAGCCTTAACATCACGGCGCAAGACTCCATCACTCTCGACCACGTCTGGGTGAAACATCTCGAACAGAACGCGCCGGTTAGCCTCCGACCGCTCGCGACAACGAGCGTCCCACCGCAGGGCTGATTCGTTCCCGCGACCTCCAACGTCAATCATCCCCGACGATGGCTACTGGCGTTCGACGCGACCGTCTCCGTCTGCCTGTCCGAACCTGGATATCGACATTAGTCGTCATGGCCGTGTCCAACCGAGCCGCTGACGCGACGGTGGTGGGGCAGCAGCGACGGCCGGCCACCCTCCCGCCCCAGCTCCAGTGCATCACAGCTCCACCGCCGGCCGTCTGCCCCGCCGACCGCCACGGACACACGCCGCGCCGCCCAGAAACTCCCCCAAGCTCGGCAGTTTGCCCTGCGACGGCCCACCGTGAGCCGCCCCACGTAAGCCGACGAGACGGGACCCAGTTGTAAACCTCGACCCCCGCCGCGGCCACCGGACTCGTGCTGACGAGCTGCACTTGGTCGCGGCAGCGCTGGCGCCCCTGTCTGTGGCGCTACTGATTGTCCTTGTCTGGAGTCTGTGTACCAGGCGCGTACCACTGCCGGGTTGTCTGTCACGGTCTGCGGCGCGCACCAGGAAGCCTCACCTCGGTCTTAGAGCACAGAGAAGTGACGGTGCCGGTGCCGGACAGAGCGCCCGGGCAGCCGCTGCATTACCGGACCGCTTCTCAGAAGAGTACGGCTACAGCACGGTCCAGGAGCAGGCGACCGGGGAGAGCCGGGGAGCCGGCACTGGACCGGTCAGCGGACGGTACCAGGACGCCGCCACCGCCGCCGCCGCCGCCGCCGCCGCCGCGAGCAAAGCCTGTGCCCGCCGCCCACACAGACCTGTACGCAGAGGTCAGGGAGAGCGGTCTGCTGCGATCGCGGGGGAAGAATGGCCCTGCGCAGCGGCACAGCGACCAGTCGCTGACTGTGTACGACTCGAACTCCCCTACTCTGCCGCCGATGACCCTGGAGCGACTCCAGCTCGTGCGGGACCATCAGGAGGAGGGCCATCAGGAGTCCGTCTACGAAGAGTTGGGTTATCAGGAGGCGGGAGATCAGGAGGCGGGCTATCAGGAGTCTGTTTATGAAGAGGTGGGCCATTAGGTGGCGGGCTATCAGTAGGCGGGCTAAAATTAGTCGGGATATCATTAGGCTGGCTATCAGGAGACGGGCTATCAGGAGGCAGGCTACCAGGCAGCGGGCTATCAGGAGGTGGGCCATCAGGAGTTTGGTTTTCAGGAGAGTCCCGGATGATGATGAGAAATTGGTGGATTGATGAAATAGCTGTGTATTGTTATACATACTGATAGCTGTGTCCGCTGTGTTTGGTGCACCGACGTGGGTTCGGTGGCCACGCAGTTTGCCTCGCATGACGTCACTGGAATGGCGTAGGGTTTCGGCCACCCTGGCCCGCTGCTTTGCTTTTTCTGCGATCTGCCTTAGTTCCGCGGACTGAGGAGCGCCGAACGTGTCACAACACTCTGATTGATGGCTGTTGTTGCTGAGTTTCACGAGATGCCGAGTGTTCCGATGGCGATAGAGGGTCGGTGGTCGATGGCCGAAGAGCTCGATATATAGTCTGAATCCACTCACATCACGTTTATTAGCTTCTTAACATGAAGCTGATAAACGTGTTGATGATGATGATGATGATGAGGTGTGTCGGCGTAGTGCTGCGAGTGTTGTGAGTGGAGTCGGCACGGTCAGACGGCTGATTGGTGACACTGACACATGGTACTGTGACACAGAGCCCTGTTGCTGTGTCCCTTGCCTGGTCCGACCCTGACGCACTGCAAGCGTTGCCTCGAGTGTAATCCGAACACAATTACCTCGTATTTTCCTCTATCCACCCGCTTTCTATCGATACCGTCCCGATATTCGCGCTATAGTCACAGTGTGACGTGTTCTCGGGCTCTGTAAATGTCTCGTTCGGTCAGAACAGAATATGCTCGCGCTGTATCGGTGTCATCCGATTGCGGGTGACCCCGAGCCTTGTAACCCGGAACAGATGTCAATATAGGGTGTGGCATTTACGGCAGATGGTTTTGCTTTGCGGAGCGCAGCGACTAGAAACTAGAAAGAGCGGGTCGGAGAAATGCGAGCCACAAAGTATTACAAGTATAACCACCATCGGTGCTTTGTAGGTGGCGTGGCCAACTTCGGAGCAATGAGGATGAATAGTTTTTGTTTAGGGGACAGCAATAATAAGGATCAGGAATCACATTTTGGCGCCATTGGTGCCGTCGGTTTGTCGCAGGGTATGCGGGACAGGTCAGGTGATGGGATCCACCTGCCTGTACTCGGGGCAGTGAGAAATTCTAGCGCTCAAAAGGAAACTGGTTACTAGATAATGACATGCTAATGTATTTATTTATAGTGAGATTACAAAGCAAATAAATCAACGCACGCCGGTAGGAAAAGGTTCAGTTTGACTTTCATGCCAATCGGGCCCAAAGAAGGCTCACCAGGCCCCAGAGAATGATCAACAACGCTTATGCCACGCTGAAACTCAGACTCTATCATAGATAGTGACTCAGGATCTTCACCAATCGACGCACGCCGGTCGAAAATGGTGTGGAACGAGATTGCATATCGATCGGGCCCAAAGAAGTCCCACCAGGGCCAAAAGAAAAGAACAGAAGAACAGAAGAACAGAAGAACAAAAGAACAACGCTGAAACGCTGTCATAATTGCCGCCGCGCAGTCGGCCCGATCGACCGACCGACCGACCCGACCGAGGGACATCCAGTGGCGGTGGAAGGTATTTTCGGAGGGGAAATAGAATTAGGGGCGCCCCTCGAGGCAAAGCGCCCCCAAACAAAAATGCCGACAAATGTTACCTCCTCAGATTTAGGAAGCAATATTATTTAAGTAAAATAAGTAAAACGACCTTTTGGGGCGATGATTGAGCGGGCGCGCTCTTGTAAGCTTTTAGCGATGCCTTTGAGAAGCACACATCTCTGCAACCGCACGTCCCATTGGCAAGCGACCTTTTGAGCTGAGCAGCTTCATCCAACGCACTCTGTTTGATACCATTGTCGCCTCGTGTGGGTGACTACAGCTGCGCGTGGCGCGTGACGCGTGAGGGGTGTTAAAAGATGTTTTCTCGCAAAACCTCGGCAACGGCTGTGCAGATGGTGTTCAAATTTGGTGTTTGGTTAAGGACCCCCTCAGCCGCAGCTTTCCCATAACTCAGCTGTGTGGAATGAATCTGCAGCGTGCGCACCTTTTTTTGTATTCAGAAACTATGTTATGATCGAGTCGAAATTACAACCGTCCTTCGCGCTCGCTCGTTCGTTGCCAACTACGACCATATCTACAGTTATTAACCCACAAATCAAACACAGACAGGCACGTGGCCAGAATTTTGTCAGGGTGTGGGGCGGCGACTTCGAGGGCCCCTTTCCCGAGCGTGGAAAGGAGCGCCTTCCCTGCGTTGAAAAGGGATCCTCCATGCGTTGAAGGGGCCAAGCAAAACGGATGAAAGAAACACATTGCAGGATGAAGAATGCGGTATGACAGGTATGGTGCCTTCGTGTTCATCAGCTCCAATCACATCGCAGTATTGCACCTACGTCACTCCACGTGACCACCTAGCGCAATGCACGTGATGTAACTCGCTTGCTCTAATGCGGCGATTGTTTGTAACATTACAACGTTTTTTTTTTTTTTTTTTTTTTTTTAATGATTTGCATGGATGGATTTCCGAGGTCAGGACCCACGCTAAGCAGAGCTTGTTGCGCAGGCCCTGACCCCACCACCCGATCGCACACAACCTGTTGGTCGGCATAATTTAGAGACGAAACGCATATGCACAGGTGCTTCCGGGTGACAGTTGTGGTTTTCACTCATATTGTGACCTCAATTGACCTTTTATGAGGTCAACCGAGGTCACTGACCTCTGATGACCTCAGATGACTTTTGTTGGCTTCTAGCAGTTTCTATGACATTTTGTGACGCTGTTTTTAAATATGTGATCCATTTTACATAATTAGATATATGTTCCACTGGGGTTGTTCGTTTCTACAGGTCAACCGTGGTCGCTGACCTCAGATGACCTGATATGACCTTTTGGGAATTTGGTAGCTGCTAGGACATTTTGTGACGCTGATTTCAAATTTGGCACTCATTAAGCATAATAGGATGCTCATTCACGATTTTAGCTCGATGAATGTTCAATTTTTAAGCATTTACGATTTGATGACATCCGGGCCATTATAATGACCTCAGAGGTCACCTAATAACCCGAATCCTTCAAATCGGCGTCAATGGTTTCCTTTCGTCACAAGCAGCACGCTTGCTTTTGAATAGAATGCCTAGTTCAATTAAGGGCGAAACGCCAGGGGTCGTACTTCGCACCCCCTGCACGGTCACGCCCTGCACGCCCCCCCCCCCTGCACGGTCACACAGTGATCGGATGCTGCCAAGCGAAATGAATCAAACTGAAAACAATGCTTTGAAAACGCTCAAAATATATTTCTGCAACACTATAATTTACACACGGCTGTTTTCTGAAAATACACGATATAATAACGCGATTGAAAATAACTGACCCTCAGACTGACGTAATGGTTAGTGTTGAATAAAATAAACATTTTTTGCGACCTTAGAGAATAATGGTAAATAAATATAAAACATGACACAAACAATTTCAGTAAGGATTCGGCAAAGATAAATATGGGAACTGTCTACATTTCCGGGTTATCAAAGCATAAAACATCACATTCATTGAATAAGTGAAGCACAGTACACCATTTCTAATCTAACAAGCTCTGAAACACAATCACAATGCAGTCTAGCATTCAATAACACGGTCCGTTCTATCTGACACTATACATATATAAACCAATCAAGATTCACAAGCTTACCACCCCGACAGCAAATTCACATTGCAGCCCATCTGATTTTACATAACCAGGAGACACCGCAGGCAAACAATCTGATTCGTTTGATTTACACCGCCTCTTCCTCAGCTGGCTCTGGTGCTTCTGTTTCCTCAGCAGGGGATTCAACAGTCACTTCCTCCTCCTTCGGTGCTTCCTCCTCCTTCGGGGCCTCCTCCTCCTCCTCCTCCTTCGGTGCCTCCTCCTCCTTCGGGGCCTCCTCCTCCTCCTCCGCTTCCTCCTGCACTTCAGGTGATTCCTCCTCCTTCTTCTCGACCTCCTCCTCCGCGTGACGTCAGGCCAATTTCCTCCGCCTTCACCACCATCCGCTCCCCCCCGTAGTCCACCCCCACCACCCCTCCCTGCGTTCGACTCGCAGTCCGGCTCGCGCCCGCCTCAGCCGTGGTTGTCCCAAACCCCTCATCTCGCGTCTCCACCTGCGCCGAGAGCCCTTCCGACGTCTGCGCCGTCCGGCCGCAGAGCGGTCAGCCGAAACTGCAACTAGGGCGTCCCTGCGCGTGCGCCATGTGTCCGCGCTCGCGCTGCCCAGCGGCCGCTAGGCAGCGACCTGCGCTGCAAGGCGCTGCGTCTCTCCCGTCGTCTGCTCATGCACGTCTCCGCAGGCAGATACCGGTGTCCCAGCAGACGACTCTCCTGGCATCGGAAAGGGCGCAGACAGGCTCGCAGCGGCGTCGGCCGTCGTAAGAGCACGGTAGTAGCGCAGGCCGCACGGGCTCGGCGAAGACGGATCTAGCCGCATAAGTGCTAGCCATAGCGTCATGCTAGTGCGTGTGTCTCGTGTGCGGCGTCAACGCTCGCGGCGACCCGCCTCGTCGGTGCTCGCGCGCGCTTCGCGGCTCGGCCGTCCCGCACTATGCACATCGCTCTCCCGTGGCGCCAGCGCAGCCGTGCACGGGTCTCGCGGCGCGCCGCGTACGCAAAAAAAAGGGTAACTAGCCATGCTCAGTACAGGTCGCTGAATCGCGCGCCGATGTTCCTGCTGCGTCTCAGGTCAAGACCGCGCTCCAGCGGCTCGTTCGACGCGTGCGGTCTCCGTCCTCGACTTGCTCCTCGTGCGGACACGCACTACGAGGGAGCCCTTCTGGTCCTTGCATTCTCGCCCCTCCACTCGGTTGTCAGTTTTCCGTCCCGTCTTCCGTTCTCATCAAGTCGGCAACGCACCGCGCTCGCGCCCATCACGCGAGTCACTGGTACGTCTTCGTCGGCAGGGCAGTGAGCTGATGTCTCTGGGGATCGAGTACTCGGATGGCTCCCGTCGCAATACGCTCCATATCAACTGGTAGCGCAGTGAGTAGGTCGTTCAACTCAATCACGCTCTGATTTCTCACCGTCCTCGAGATTTGCACCTAACCGCAGTCCTCAAACGCGTGTGCGGCTGGTAATAGAAGGCAGAGGTCACTCTCTCGCCGCAAACTCACTGTGAGAGACAGGCACTGGCACGCGGCGCTGCGCGGCATCGCTCCACGCGACCATTTCGTCCCCAACAGTACCTCTAGCCTCGCGAGCGTCCGCCACACGTTCGATTGGCAAATTATGCGCGGCGGTCAATCGCGTACAGATGGGACTGAGTGGGTGTGAAACTACAGTGGAGTGTAATGGTCTAAGACGCAATGTAGTGATGAACGCGACGTGAGTTCATGGTTGTATGCATGAGGCCAAGAGAGGTCCGGTATTGTCCAAGGGACGTCTCATGTTGCTCGACGCGCGTGGTCGGGGTGGCAGCAGCAGCCTGTACACCAGTGGCTCCTTGTACTTGCCAAACTTGATTGCGAGCTTCGCCAGCTCTATTTGGCGCTGCTCCTCCTCCAGCGAGTCATCCTCCTCGGGAGACAGGTCTAGCGTGGTGCCAATGAAGCTGGACAACACGCCATCAGTCAGTCAGAAGCTCGGGAGGGTGAGACCAACTGGTTACCCTTCTCTGTTTGATTTGAATAACGTCGTTGTGGCCCGAGATGAATAGGAGGGGAACAGTGTCAAGCAGGAAACAGCGACGCTGCGACCGTCTAGGGGCGTCCGCTACCTTTACTTGTAGGGTGAAGCTGCTGGGAAAGTAGTGACTAGTTGCTACTGTTACACTTTTATGTATGCACTCAACTGTGAAGGACGACCAGACGTATTTAAATATTGTATGTTTTATTGAGCGCTTTACTTATGCAAGCTTTCTGGCCAAATCTTCTAAGCTTTGCCAAAGCTTTGAAGACAACTCGCTGCCACTTATTTAGTCTCTCCATGCGACTGTTTAATGCGACTGTTACCAGTAGCTTTACAACATTTTATCAGACTAGAGGTTACTTGTATGTAACTTCAACATTATCCTCACTATTTACCTTACTTAATACTCACAACACAATGCATAGTTATTGTTGGTTATGTATATTTTTAACACACCAGCGACGCTCCTTGCTCTATGCTGCGCAACACCTGTGTTGAGCTTCATTTGCCCGACGGTCCGCTGGTCGGGGACCGTTGGTCCTGACCGGGACCCCGAACACCAGTCACCTGGAGTGGTGATACGACTCGTTGGTGGAGATGTCCTCCACGCCCGGCGAGGTCTCGTCGTCGCTGTCGAGCTCCGCGCACGACACCGTCTTCCGCTTCTTTATGTTGTGACGCTTGTTAAATTGTTTCTGTAACAGGATGGAGCGAGCTTATTAAAAGTTTTTGGGCTAGTCGAAACTTTTAGCACTCACAGGTTCGCCGTCGTGCTATTTTGTTTAGTGGAAAATCAAGGGCTTCATTTGATAACAATATCGTAATTAAATAGATGTAGCCACGCTATTGCATACCATTAGTTCTGCTTTACAAGTCATTTTTCCAGGTTGTTAAATATTACGTAATCCGCTATTGAAATTGAATGTCAAGTCACAACAACTTCAATTGCAAGTGGTATGCAACAGATTACAGAAATCATGTTGAATGAGCTCAATGAAATTCGTGTCATGAAAAGCATTCGTGAAAATATGAAATCACCAAGATACAATACACGCTGCGATTGGTTACCAATAGGGAATAACGGGGAATATTTACCCGCTGCACTTTTTCCATCTCTGCCTTCGTTGTCTTGAAAGACACAACGAAAGCTGTTTCAACCATATCCGGAGGTTTTTCCATTTTCATGTCTTCCACCAGAGTTTTCAACCTTTTGTTTTCTTGCATCTGTAATCACGAAGGGAAAAGTGTATATCGGATCTATTCAAATCATTTGAAGGCCCTAACACATTTATCTGCCTGGCTTACTGCTTAGAGATATTCATGAGGCATCACCTGACACAGAAATGATTTAACAGGCAATTAGTCATCGATCTGTAGTTAACAACAATACGATATCAAATGGTCTTTATGGTCTGCCAGCTCACCTGATGTGTCTCTGTCCTATTCTGCAGGCTGTTCTCCTCAGTGTGGTCCCCAGCTCACCTGACGTGTCTCTGTCCTATCTGCAGGCTGTCCTCCAGTGTGGTCCCCTTCACTGACGTGTCTCTGTCCTAATCTGCAGGCTGTTCTCCTCAGTGTGGTCCCCAGCTCAAACCTGCTTGTCTCTGTCTATTCTGCAGGCTGTTCTCCCAGTGGTGGTCCCCAGCTCACCTGAACGTGTCTCGTCCTATTCTGCAGGCGTCCTTCATGTGGTCCCCAGCTCACCTGACGTGTCTCTGTCCTATTCTGCAGGCTGTTCTCCTCAGTGTGGTTCCCAGCTCACCTGACGTGTCTCTGTCCTATTCTGCAGGCTGTTCTCCTCAGTGTGGTCCCCAGCTCACCTGACCTGCCCTCTCTGTCTATTCTGCAGGCTGTTCTCCCAGTGTGGTCCCAGCTCACCTAGACATGTCTCTGTCCTATTTCTGCAGGCTGTTCTCCAGTGTGGTTCCCAGCTCACCTACGTGTCTCTGTCCTATTATGCAGGCCTGTTCTCCTCAGTGCTGGTGCCCCAGCCTCACCTGACTGTCTTCTGTACTACTTCTGCAGGCTGTTCTCCTCAGTGTGGTTCCCAGCTCACCTGACGTGTCTCTGTCCTAATTCTGCGGCCTGTTCTCCTCAGTGTGGTCCCAGCTCACTGACGTGTCTCTGTTCCTATTCTGCAGCTGTTCTCCTCAGTGTGGTCCCCCAGCTCACCTGAGTGTTCTCTGTCCTACTTCGCAGGCTGTTCTCCTCAGTGTGGTCCCAGCTCACCTGACGTGTCTCTGTCCATTCCTGCAGGCTGTTCTTCCTCAGTGTGGGTCCAGCTCACCTGAG
The DNA here is from genome assembly GCA_014673585.1 of Semibalanus balanoides. Classification (NCBI taxonomy): domain Eukaryota; kingdom Metazoa; phylum Arthropoda; class Thecostraca; order Balanomorpha; family Balanidae; genus Semibalanus; species Semibalanus balanoides. The sequence continues at coordinate 292,213 of VOPJ01003237.1, forward strand.
TGTCTCTGTCCTATTCTGCAGGCTGTTCTCCTCAGTGTGGTCCCCAGCTCACCTGACGTGTCTCTGTTCTATGCTGCAGGCTGTTCTCCTGGTCCTCGTAGATCCGCCTCATCAGGGTGCGCATGTACTGTCGGTCGTTGAGACGCAGCATGTCTGTACCCAGCAGCTGCTCCAGCCGGTTACGGACGCGTGTATTGAATGTCACCCTGCACGCAGGGTAGAGAACAATCCGTGATTAAACAATCAAAAAAGAACGGTCAGTGAGGAATTGAGTCATTGGTGACTCTACCCTCCACATCAGTCAGATGTGCTGTATTTAGTGAAATAATTGGAATCGATTGCTGCTTTTTGTCGCTTAAAAATTCATTTAAATTGCTTCTTTTAACGACATTTTTGTGTCGCATAAAGCAAAATTAATCTTATTTCCGACCGCGACTGAGTATAATAAGTTGTATAACATATTTTCTTATTAACGGTTTTTAATTTTTAGAAAAGCTAAAGAGGAAGGTTTCTGCTTCAGACGTTTCAAAACATACGCCGTTTCACCATTGGTTGCCGTTTCACCGATATATTTTTTATTGCCCTAGATGATTCGAGAGAGACTATATAAAATCGCTTGCCTTTAATGCTAACCTGATTAAATTTATAATATAAAAATAATAATAAATCCCTATGCATTTTGTTCTATCACTTGCAATATTGGAAGCGCATGCATGCTTTAGATATAAGCTATACTTTGTCAAAGTTCTGATTTCCAGACACTGCTACAGACCACCCTACCACGTGCCTTGAGCCGTCACGGAACGTGATTCTCCAGACTAATCATACTCAGACATGCATATCGTGCTAAGTTCTTATCACGCGTCTTCAAGACTATTTAGTGATATTATTGTTGTATTTTATTTATTTCTTCCTTTGATCCTCGCCAGTGCTAGAAGGCGGTGGAAGCCACCCCGTCGTTTTTCGGAAAAACTTGCGTATTTGTGATGCAACATATATTACAATTGATGCAACATATATTTCAGTACTTTACCATTTAACAATTGGACAGACACTCTGAAAATTGCAAATTTATACTTTCCATAACCCGTGACCTACTGCATGTTTCTCAAAGTCATGTCAGGCGCTACTGGCGTTCTGTAATATCGATGCGGGAGCGCCGGAGAAGAGCTAGTGCAAAAAGAGCTAGTGCTATTGAGCTAGTAACATTAGGACTAGTGTAGAAAATCGCTATATAGTAGTCAAAAGATCTAGTGGACAAAACAGCTAGGCTACGTATGAGCTAATGCTACGAAAGAGCTAGTTTTTTGGTGCTAGTGGACAAAAGAGCTATTGTCCTCAGAAGAGCTAGTTACAAAATGACTAGTGCGGCTAGTGAAACTTCTATTTGGTCTCTGTGTAATTTTTGCACTTAAAAGAGCTAGTTTACAAAATGGTTAATTTAATTTATTAGGCATGGTATCGGGGCATTCAAGGTATGCTTGATTCTCCGTATTCCTCCATTGCCAGATTTTTCAACGCCATTCAAAAAGAAGAAGCAATGCAAGCAGCTGATCTCTTTAAATTTAAGGCTGGAAGAGTTATCCAGATTCCAAAGAAAATTTGCCAAGATACAAACAAAAACATTCAAAAGCTGATTTGCCGCTTAGCTGATCACTGATGGAGTGGTAACAAGGGGTGATTTCCTCAGAGGCATCGGATGCAATATTTCGCTGAACGTTTGAAAATGATAATACAGTTGGCGCTCGACGAACGACGTGTTTTCTTCTTTATATGTATTTATTTATCAGCCTTACACTTTATGTACGGAAATACATGAAAAACGATGGTCAGAATTAAATTCAAAAAGCTCAAATAGCTGAGAAGTCTCAGATCGCAACGACAACGGCCTCAGTGATTGGATTTCGAAATGGGCTACAATGGTGAACTCAGCTTTAATTCTGATCAGCATGGCGCTATAACAACTGTACCGGACTTGCTCTTTGTCAATTGCCACACTACTCACTAGCTCTTTTGTCCACTAGCACCAAAAAACTAGCTCTTTCGTAACACTAGCTCATGCGTAGCCTAGCTGTTTTGTTTACTAGCCCTTTTGAACGCTAGCGATTTTCTACACTAGGCCTAATGTTACTAGCTCAAATTGCACTAGCTCTTTTTGCACTAACTCTTTTGTAGTGGACCCTATCGATGCTTGCAGCGTGTGCACTTTCCGAGTGTCTTTGGTTTGTTTAGGAGCATATGCACAAGTGTTAACATGTTATTTTTTATGATTTTCACTGAGATCTTGACCTTCGATGACCTGATATTACATGTTTGTCCACTGACAGTTTCTAAGTTATTTTGTGATGCTGATTTCAAATTTTACATCCAGTTTACATAGCTATATGTTTTATTGGGTTCATGCTCTGTCAAACTTCAACCGAGGTCAGTGACTTCCATTAACCTAAAATTACGTTTTGACTTCTCGTAGATTTTAAGAACATTGCACGGCCAAGTATGCTTCGCAAATCTTTACCAACTGTAGATAAACACATAACAGCCATCTATGTTTGACATGCATGACTATATAATAGCGATACTAGACCAAAAGTCAAAGATAAAATCATGTTTTATCAGCTCAAAGGTCAACACGAATCTAGAGTTAATGGAAATGCTTTCTTCTAACGACAATAAATGTGCTGTATTTTCATTCACGACTCTAGCTCGATTATATTTCAATTATCTGCCTACACATACAATATTTGGATGAGGTATGACATCTGGGTCATTTACAGGATCTCACAGGTCACCTAATAACCCAGGACATTAAAATCGGATAACAGCGGATTATTCTCGTCACAAATAATACTGTCGTTTTTCTTCAAAGTCTCTAGGTTCAAACTCAAACTCAAACTCAACTAGGATTAAAACGCGAGAAGGTCGTACCTAACTCCTCCCCCTTGCACGGTCACGTAGGTATCGGACCCTGTACTGGCGAGGGCCTAAGCCATTCCGTAAAAAGACTCAAGCATTTAAAGGCTAGTATATTTTGAATTATTTCCTTACAGTTCTAGCGCAACACTCCCTTTTCAACGACCATTGACAGGGACCCCTCTGGCCTCTTGTTAATTCCCAAAGCAAAACCACATTTCCTCATTAGCTGTATTCTGTATCCTTATAAAAAAACGTCATCATGTACTTCTGAGTTCTGTACCATACTGGATTTACAAGCAATACAGGTGTTTTTGGAACTAACTGGTATGACTTTGAGGGCACTCAATCTAAACTATGTAATGATTAGGGAACAGAACATATTTTAATTGTATTTATAATAGTTTGAGGGTTCGGTTGTTTGCGTACTATAGCTTATGACATTAACTCGGCAGCTACTTGATATTTTCCAAAATGTGACCTGCAAGAGACTTTTCCTCTCATATGTTTACTTGTAGAGATTTAAAAATAATTCCTAGGTTAGGTTAAATAAAAATGACTGTCCATGCCATAAAGGTATTCATGGATTCAGTTTTGGACTAAAATGACAATATTTGACACATTATTATTCAATAAATGGATAAGATTCTTGTGCGAGGATTCTCGATACCAATCTTGGCTTTTGATCACTTCTTTAATAGTGTAAATTGTTCCATGTCAAAAGACAAAAATGTCACGAGAAAGAAACTGCTGATACAGTCATTGAGAGGCGTTGCAAACTGTATTTGAGTCTATTTTTGCAAGCCAGAATGTGAAAAATGTCTTATAGCATTATGTTTCTAAGCGTCAAGTGGTTGGTTGAAACTCTTTTGCGCTCAAATTGGTTGTACCCAACCTTTCCCATCGTACAGGACCGCTGCTCTTATACCGGCTTTGCAAGCTATGCAAGTTACAGCATAAACTTCAGACGTTTCCTACTAGTGCCATCTAGGGGCAGGAATATAAGTAGACATGTGTCCTGTTGCTCCCATATTTTAAAGCAGTGGTTCCCATCGTAGGCAAAACAAAACATACAAAGCATGGCTAAAAATTGAGCATCATCTATCATAAATTTATTTTGATGCTCTTTGCGATGATGTGGTGGCAGTGCCTGAGTGCCATAGACACAAGGATAGATGGATATTGTATATGCATTGTGTGACGTCAACAACCATCAGGTATCTATACATTCTCACTTAGGCATTCTATCGCTTTAGTCTCCGAGCGATCACCCAATTACCTCACGTGGGATAATGATCCCCGATTTCAGAACCACAGCCTTAGGACATTGTTTGTTCCTATAAATTGAGGCACAAGGTAAACTCTGAATGCCATTGGTAATATATGGGAACAACGTGTGATGTGACCGTTATTTTTTAAGGGAATGCTTCACCCTTGCATTGGTTTTGAGCTGAGAAAGTCATCATCTTTGACCGTTATTCAAAAAGTTAAATTACTGAAAAATCACAAAATTTTACCGTTATTAAGCAATATAATTTATATTTTGTTAAATGCATCCTAGTGCCGCCGCTGATTGGTTGACAGTGACTTCAAGATTGTTGGGTCTGGGAGCAAAACGATTTGTGTTTCTTGAATCTTGGCTGGATGACCTACTGCGAGCACGATAACAAAAGACCTCTTTGTATTCAAGTCGGCAGAATTGTTTACAAGGATTGTGCATATTATCTCTAGTTCTCTATAGCTCAAAAATAACTTCATTGTCCCATTTTTTAAATATAAAGTTAATTAACTTTCGAGAAGCAAATATCGCCATCGTTATCAGCAGCAATTACTCCGTATTGTTTACTATAACGAAGTATATTTGACTACCTTCAGAAAGATGAAACGTTCCTAAAGGACGCAAGTCAATTATTTTCGCCGATACCGACTTGAAATTTGACACACATTCATGACATACATCGCTTACATTAGCTGCTCGGTTTTCATTGCCTGAACATTTTTTGAAACAAGTCGAGCATATTTATTTGCATTTTTCGAAACATTAATTAATTCCTAACATTAAATAAATAAACATATTTATTGTGAGTTACTTGATATCTTGCAAGTACATTTATCTTAAAAAATATACCTTCTTACAATCGTAAGCCCTTAATTGTCCTAAAACCGCAAACTATGACGTCGCACTGATTCCATGTCGGCACTGAACTCAACTTACTTCATTTCTGTGTGTCGCTGTGTATCAGTGCAGCCTAGCCACTCGGCCACCTGGCCTGGAGGGGTCGGTGACACGGCACTGTTCGGCATGACAGTCGGCAGACAGTCACTGTCGGCATGACAGTCCACTGTCGACTGACGCAACAGTGCGTCTGCCGTCGTCACCGGTCCGGACCCGGCGCCCCCTGTCATGGACGCTCCCCAGCTAACCCTCCGCCCAGCCCACCAATCGATTGATTCATCAATATTTAATCAATCCCCGATGGTTGAATGCCGTCCCATTTATAAAACTTTGGACGGAACACGTCGAACGCCAAGTGATTCATAGGATTCATCGCGTGTTTGAAAAGCCTGAATGCCAAAAATGATCAAAGCCATTGAGCAACTACATATTGCGTATCTCACTTTGATAATTGATTCCATACGCACGTCCAGAAATGTTTTGCACTGAAACTTTGAGCATTTGGTTAATTGTGAAATTAGTTTTTTTTCTTCATGTCCTGAGTATTTTTTCAGGACCTAAAATGGGAAGAGGAGCTTGATAAGGACATAGACCTCTAGCTATGACTTAACAACAGACAAATTCCTTACATTAATCTTTCAGAGATGTCTGATATAATGTTTCCTGGATTTTGCAATGCTCATCTAGTCCTATCTATCCAGTATCAATGTTAAGCAAATCTTATTTAGTTAGGCCTCCCTTCCTGTCACAAAGACAGGACCTGCATTAGTGTTTGTTTACGGCACTCTGCGACCAGCTCGCCTGTCTCGGGATAATTAAGCCTGTTTCCTCAGTTCCGGCGGTGCTCCCGGTGCAGCTAATTAGTCCCAGTGTCACCACACGGCGGTCATAAAAGACAGACTTGTCACGCTCCGGCGCGGCGGGCGGCGGCGCCGTGGCGGCAGTGGCGAAGTCTGAGGCGCCAGACAGCAGCGCATGCTTTGATCGGAGACACCCACTTAGCAGCGCACCCGCAGCGCTGCATCACATCACAGCAGCCACGAAGGAGGCGCTGCTCACGCGACGGAGGCACGTCGGCTGCTCGGCAGGCTCGTGCACCAGGCAGAGGGCCGGCCAGAGGCCAGACGAGCACTGGGCAGAGCGCTAGGTGGAGGTCAGGCAGACTCCGGAGGAATCGTTGTGCTTCTGGTCGCCAGCTGAAGAGTTATCAATTGACTCTACACTGTCAGATATGGTAAGATATTTTGTCCTTTAAATTCAGCTGTAATGACCTGAGGCCGTTGTTATAAGAAACGAGCCACCGGCTCGATTTTGTATTTATTTAAAGAATGGCCTTAAGACTGGAAATTTGCTATGCTTGTGCATAATGCAGGATGGGATGCCTACATAGTATTCGGCGGTTGCTGCTGCAAATCTGAGACGCTATTGACGCTACATCTCCTGCGAACGAGTTCTGAGCATTCTTCAAAAAAGACCAGCGGCTCGATTTTTAATAAGAACCCCGCCTTGGTCACCTATTCATGGGGTTGCGACTTTTGAAAAAATGAAAGTAATTATTCCCATGTTGATATTGGTAATGCTTTGAGTGATGAAGCCACAAACAGGAAGCTAAAGACCGAAGCTTTAGACATCCACGATCAAATGTATGCTATAATTTGTGGATGGAATAGAATCAAATTACAATTTGGATTTATATTTGTAGGTGGATTCAGAGTGAAATGCTTCATGAAAAGTTCACCATTGATTGTTAAAAAACGAGCAAGACATGGCTCCTGTTTATTGCCGCATATGGTATCTGTTTTGCCACTAATATTTCATCAACAGTCGTCGTTCTTCTGGTGACGAAGATAATTTGTTGGAACCAGCAATGATTGCCTTTAATGGGATAAGTTTAACGGGAAGTCCTGTTTCAGAGGAGCTGGTTCGACATTTAATGGGGTTTGATTAGATGGTATCAAACTGGATTGATGACACATTGACACATGTTATACCCTACAGCACGCCACTTCTGCCACTTAACCCATGCATAAAGCCTGCTTATTTAAATAACAATCCCTGCATTGTTTGCATGTGATTCACCACAGAACCCTGAAATAGGACGCGTTTTTAAGCGTAACTTGTTTACTGGTGTTTTTTTGTGCAAATACAAAACTTAATCCTGATTCTGTCCATTGCTGTACTATGGAATATAACTGCATTGAATTACACTGCAAAATTTACATGCTTTTTCCAGTGTTTGAATTGCTCTTTTTGACTGGGTGGTGATATTTTAGTTTTTGAGTGTAAAAAAGCTAACCTAACTTCTGCTTAAATATCGCTTCAATAAAAACAAACTTTTATTTACCAAAACGTTGAAATATTTGCTGTCTTGAATAAATCTGCAACACGAGTACATTTTCTTCCTAAATCATTCATCATTATTATTCATTAATTCAAATTCCCACTTTATTTTACATAGTACAGTGGACATAATGACACAATCGATCGATGTTTCAGCATTTAGCTCTGCTTCAGAAGCTTGAGACACGAGGCCGGGATCGTCCATCATTCGCTTGTTTCTGGGAGCCGCGTGGAGATGCTCTCAAAAGAACACAGTCACCGGGGAAGGCCCCGCCGGCCTCGGCTGTCACACGACTAGTAGGTAGGTACCCAGCCGTGCTTCGAAGTTCAAACCCACCATCTATGCTTCCCCTCAGCGTGAGTCTATGTTTGCACTGAAGTGGTAACATTTGATGTTCGGATGCCGTCTACCCTGGTCAAGCTGACCAAAATCTCCTGGCTCACTATTGATCAACAGAGTGTGACGTCAGAGTGAACTACCCACCTATCCGGGCTGACATTGGAAGCCAGCCAAAGATGTGCACCACAGGCACACTTTTCTATTGATTGTAGTTGTTTTCGGTGATGGACAATGTAATTGGACAATGGACATCCTCAATCTTCTGACATGCGAAAACTGGTGCTATTTACTGCTACTATGACTGCGATTGCTTTCAGCTCAGCTATATATACCAAGTACCAAACTTGTGTAAGTTGCTTTTTTACATGACAAAATAAGGTTGAAAAATGTTTACGTCATAAAATTAACACGGTTAATGGCTTCCGAAAGACTTGATACGCATTATATCTACAAGCTTTGCAGACCGTACAAGGAAACAAGAAAGAGTTCGTCCAATATTTTCGGAAAATCTTTCCCATGGGGATAACCAGCATCAAGTGACTCATAACAGACTTGTGCCTGTATTACGAAGCTGTATCTGGGATCCCAGTGGATCTGAAGTTGGATCTGGAATCCCAGTGGATCCCTCGGCATAAAATGCAGGAAGATATTGGATTCCAGTGGGTCCCTCTGCGTAAAATGCACGCAAATCTGGGATCCCTCTGGATCCATCTGCGTAAAATGTTTTAGGATCTATAGAAACTTAGTTGATCTATGATTTATACCAGCCTCAGATTTTGAAACGATGCAGGGATGCAAGAACGAATCCCGATGTACAGATGCAGGGACTGACATAAAGATTGTGGTCTCTATTTTGTGCGTGTAGTATGTTGGTACAATGCAGATAAGTAGTAACTGCAAATTACCTTGCATGTACCATTTAGCAAATATACAGATTGCCATGAACTATCCCGTATTATACAATTAGGAAGAAGTAGGTAACTTTCGGCGAGCCTGGATCCCGAAGTTGGATCTGGGATCCCACTGGATCCCTCTAAATAAAATATATCATGATCTAGGATCGTTATGAATCCCTCAGCTTATTGTATACTTGGATCTAGTGTCCCATGTGGATCCCGGAACACAGGACACTGTGATCCGGATCTCAGCTGAATCCCGGGATTTAGGCCCATATCTGGTCTCTAACAAACATCGATCAAAGCTGGCCCTGTATCGGAGTTCCGGGTGGGTCCAGTTCTGGTCTGGTCCCTTGGCGAGGCGGGTCTTGGCCGGCTGTTGCCGGCACCCATCGTGGCCGCCGCGCACAGCAGACTGCGGTGAACATTCTCGTGTGACAGCCTGGTCTGAATGGAACCCGATCGCGGTTCCGGTCGGTAACGACCCGCTGACACTACAGACGGACGTCGCTACAGAACACAGCCCAGGGTCTCCCCGGACCAGGGACTGCAGTATTAGAAAACAGCCGGGCCCGGCACCGGCGGTCCCCGGCACCGGCCGGCACCGCCCCGTCAGCGCTAACAATGCATCCCACCACCCACAGTCTGCCGCAATATGGCGCAGCGTGGGAGAATAGTGATGGCAATGAGATAACGATAGTTTCCAGGACGACTATCGACATACTGATTGCGTTTCGTGACTGTCTGATAACCTAATTTGCGAAGTTAGTCAAGCGAAAACCAACACTTGGTATTGAACATTTGTGTGCACGTGCTGTAAGTTTCTTGAAGCAAGTATGTATCTAAGCATCACTACCTTTTTCATGTTATCAATTATTTAGATTTAATCTCAAACTGGCCCATTTCGGAGCATGATCTGGGAGGGTCTAAAAAAAAACAGATTAGCAGACGAGCCCATGCTCCGAAACTACTTGATCGATCTGGCTGATTTGTTCACCATTCGATCCGGCGTGGTCCAAAACGGTGCCGATTTTGATTTTATACAGATTGGATTTTATATAGTCTTATACAGATTTGATACAGATACAGATTATTCAGACGGAGTGACTGAGACCGCGAAGCGTTCGAACGAACATAGTCTTACAGATGGGCCAAAATCCGTTTTCATCTTGCACCCTTGCTTGCTTGCTTGATTGCTTGATTGCTTGCGCGGGTTTCAGGGATAACTCCCGTTTCACTGCACTGATTATGAAAAAGTATACACTGATAATTTGGTAGTAAAATAACACATGGTATAGGCTACGTGAAAATATTTGACACAACTACAGAAAATTTAATCATCCATAAATAAACACAAAATCAATACCGGCCGAATGACAAGCAAGTGAATTCACCTCCGCAGATGAGAATAAGAAATAAGAAAACGAAGTGCCACAGAAAGGTGCAGGTAAGTATTGTTTTACTATTGCAACAAACAACAATGCTTTTCAATTGCCGGACACAAATTAAATAACTCGCTCCGTCTGCTTCATGCCATGCATGCTTTACTAGTACAGATATATACAGAAGCGGTGCCGTTTTGGACCACACCGTATCCAATGGTGAAAAAATCAGCCATATCGGTCCCATAGCCTTTGAGCATGGGCTCTTCTGCAACGATTTTTGATGGTTCTGGTCCAATTTCGTCCACTTAGATTGGACTTTCTGCATAAATCCCAATCTGGCACCGTTGATTGGACCTTACGCGCGATCCGAAACACTTTGGTAAAGTAAGTTAGCGCAAGATCAGTCGCATAGTCCTCCCGTAACCTTAGTGGGGCTCTGTCCTAGTCTCTCGCTCCATAATTAGTTCAGTTTTTTTTTTTAATTTTAGTTGGGCCTATTTTGGTCTACCCGGAAGCGGTTAACATATGCCACAACGGAACTATTTTGGGACACGTAAGATCGAGTGAGTGAAGAAATCAGCGCAGGGATTAATAATTCCCATCCATGCTCTCTTCAGGAAGCATTGGGCTCGTCTTCAAATTTGTTAAATAAAGTCGTTTGGTCAATTTGTCACTTAAAATAGACCAATCTGGTTATAAAATCCAGTCTGGCACCGTTTTGGACCCGCCGGATCGAAATGGTGACAAATTATGCAGATCAGAATCCATAGTCTCGAAGGATGTGGCTCACTCTGCAAACGATTTTGGTGGTTGCACTACTCAGTTTTTCGCGTCTCTCTTGGTCAGAATTCCATAACCTAAATACATGCTTATTCTTAGAACATTACATCGAACACAGCGGCACTTGTTTTTTTGACTACGCTCAGATTCGAATGTTTGAAGAATCACGTCCAGATCCGTTTCATTAGCCTGAGACGCGATTGGTCTAACTTGATCTATCAATTTATTTTTGTGACTAAACAGTTTTTGTTGGTCCCTCTCGAATATGGTCAGTTAAATAGACCAAATCAGTATACGATCGATTTAAGCACCGCAGCTCTCTAATTGGACACAGACCTCTCGACTACGGAGTGAGAAGATCAACATACACAAGATCGGGTTTCACTTGCCTCGAGCATTGATGGGTCTTGTTCTCGCAATCGGATGTTTATTGATTACTCGCTCTATCTGTCGCGCTCAACTCCAATTTGGTTCAACTTTAGAGTAAGTACCTCACCGCTCTGCCACGCTACTCGCTAAATACGCCTCTGGATTCCTTATCTATGTAATTTGTGCATAAAGTCCTTTGTGTAGTGTGTCTTGATTTAACCATCTTGCGTGTAGGATATTTGTCGCTTGCTACCTGTATTTAAGAAGGTTTTGAAACTGTTTTATTGTGTCTGCATTTATATTGGATGAGTAATCAAGGACCAAATTATTCGAAAGAGTAAGGGTCCCAATATATTAGTATATGGATTCATTTAAAACTAGACATTGCCATAACCTCAAGCCTATCCATTAATTAAACGTTAACCTCTAACACTGAGATCGAATATGACAGGGGTTGCCGAATGTGTGCAACATTTGGCAAATACCCCGAAAAGAAACATCATCACGTTACTAAACAATAAAAATTTCCTCGAGAACAGCACCACGTTTGGACATCGGCGAGTATATTTCCTCGAAATGTAGTTACATAAAATCAGCACAATCTCTCGGATCCGATGAACACATTCTTCAACCTGTGTCGTGGGTGCTTCTTGGTCCTTTCAAGACATTGACTGGGTGATTTTTTGATGGTTTTGCGTCCAATTCGTCCATAATTAGAGTAGGACCAATCCTGCAAAATCATTTTGACACTATTTTGAACCGACGTTAGATCGGATAGTGGGGCAATAAAAAAAGCAATGAATTATGTTCCCTATAGCTTTTGAAGTTGAGACTGGGCGTCGCTATGCTGACTAATGGCTGGTCGTTTTTTAGACCCTGCCCATGATCTGCTTTCTTGGAATGGACGGAGTACATATTTTACATTTACGCAAATGCATAACAACTTTAAAAAACTTCATGGTGGGATGTAATCCAACTTACTTGACTTCGGCGACTTCATCAATTTCTGTCCTTTTCATCTCGGAATCTACAGGAGGGCGTGTGTCTGAAATTGACTGACGATTCATGCTGCGTGCAGACATTTTGATTTTGCTTATTTACTCAAAATTAACAGGTAATTTGTTCGTACTGGTACACAATATCAAATATGTGTTACATATATGCTTGTCAATTTAATTTAAATATATAAATTTACACAAAGGATTTGGAACACTGTAATTTAGTGCGCGAATTTAGTCACATAAACTGTAAAAATGAAGCTAAAAATTACAGCGCTCCAAGCTCTGAATTTCTGAGCTGTATGACATTTTGTTGTAGGATCATCTTTCCCGGAGAAATTCGGCATAACATAATACCGAATTTATAATGCTGTGTCTCCTGTAGTGACGCCATACCCAGAATGCGAAGCCTCTCGGGGTAAGGGAGGTCCTTGATCGTTGGGATCAGCTTGGTGTTCCTTCTTTGGACTCGTTCGACTCGTTGCTGATCTGCTCGGTAGAAAACAACACGACTGGATCTACGACTGTTGGCCGTATCAGGTGTTGAGGCTTTTGGAATGTCATCTACTGATAAATGCATGATACGTGCTGCCATCTGTGGGAATCATTCGACCAAATCCAATAGGTGGCCAAGAGAGAGAACGTTACTGCATAGTTCACCGTTTGCTGTTCCAACGGATTAATAAATATCAGCAGCTTTTGTAATGCCTTGTGTTGCTTGTTAATTAGGCGCACTACTGACCTACTCGGTATTTTAATCCGAATCTGCAACGTTGACTAGCCAATGACGAATTCTATTGAGATACTCTGTGTCAGCAACGATATTGGACATCAAATCCTAATGGTATGTCTATTGCAGTCTACAAAGCATTGACAATGCCATTACTTAAACATTCTGCTGGTTGTCTACACAAATTGTTTTCCAAACACCCGATGGATGGTGCGTGCAATGTGACCGGCGGTTGGTCCCAGATGCGAAACGCTGCGGCAGATCCCGGAACTTGAGCTACCGATGGCTGCCGCAACCCTCCCCCTGCCTCCGGCAGCAGCCGACGCCGTTCATCCGGGACCGGCCGCTACTGTACTCCAACGGAGTGCTCGAATGCTAATAACAATAATGCCCTAGTGGGAATTATTTTGTAACGTGTAGTTTACTGTAACTGCCTGGTAATAAAGTGTACACTGTACACTGTACAGTGTAGCGCAAATGTTCTGTCCAATTCATCGACACCGCCCGATGTCGATGCGCTCGGCGAATAAATCCTTCGTGAAAACAGCTAGTAGCAGTCCTTTTAGCGCACTATTCGAATGAACCCTCCATTTATCCGGGACGATGTTTGTTTTCGTTTGCCGGAGGCTAGCTTTGAAAGTATTCTGCAAAAAGTATTGCTTAAACGCACCTGTTTGATTCAATGTCAACATTGTCCATCGGTGCTGTCAGTAGGTGCTGCACACAGTGAAATCTAATGAAACTAATTATGCCTTCGTCCCTGATACTGGGAGCGAGGGCTATGGTAATTGCATTAGATTCTACTGCGTGCAGCACCGACAGAGACAGAGACAGAGGCGGTCTCGATGAAGTGGACATAACATTTACTCTACAGTCTACAGTGTACACTGCACAGTGTACATGTCTTATATGACTGATGCATTAAAAAAACAAGTGTTGTTTCTCATTATTATATAGTAATAGAGTGCAACCTCAAACCCCTTAAGTAAACTTATTACTTGACCTTGACCTTGAAGTAGTCGAGACTTGGCGGGCCGCTAGACCCATAGGACTCGATCTCGTCGAGGTCTAGCCGTGTATAGGTACTTTTTTCTACTACTATTGCTTCTTTTGAGAAAGGTTAACATTATGCTAAAGAAAGTGTGGCGTATGCCTACTCCTTCGGTAAGTCAAATATGTTTTTATTACGGTAAGAAGCTATCGGTTCAATTACTGGATACGATAAAATTCACGTCAGGAGGGGCTTTAGTTGAATTTTAACTGATGTTATATTTTGCATATCGTTTTGTTTCTATATCCATAAGCGATCGTCACTATAAACCGAGTAAAGAAGATGTTATCTAGAATGGTGCACCGAAGACAATAAACCCCATAAGAACAATGTAAAATACTTATCGAGGCTCTGTTCGACAGCTGCTATCAGCGCACACGAGCTGTTCCTATTGGCCAGCGCAAACGATATATGCTAGTGTTGTAATAACGAGCGAGCGCTTCGCGCTCGCTCGTCATTGCGTGGTTTATGGGAAAAATCTTATTATGAGCGACCCGTCCCGACCCGACTCAACCCGACCCGATCGGACCCGACCCGTGGCGACGCTTTTGAGAAGCTTATATCTTTGCAACCGCACGTCCAATTGACAAGCGGGCTTCTTTGCCGAGTAGCCCCATCCAACCTACCCTTGATAGCAGTGCCGTCTCATGTGGGTGACTACCACTGCGCGTGGCGCCTGAGGGGTGCTAAAAAGTGTTTTGTTGCAAAAACTCCGCAACGGCTGGGACGATTGTGTTCGAATTTGGTGTGTGGTTAGAGACCCCTCAGCCGCCGCTTTTCCACTAGTCAGGGGTGGGGTACCTCCGCACGTGCGCTCGTGCACACCCCTATTCTATATCTCAGGAATGACTGAACCGATTGTGTTCGAATTTGGTGGGTGGCTAGTGACTGGCTAGGAACCCCTCAGCCGCCGCTTTTCCACATGTCAGGGGTGCTGTGCCTCTGCACGTGCGCAAGTGCACACACCTATTCTATATCTCAGAAACGGCTGCACCGATTGTGTTCGAATTTGGCGAGTAGTTTGGGACCTCTCAGCCGCCGCCTTTCTACAATTCAAGTTCCTCTGCACGTGCCCACGTGCAGAGTATCTAAAAAACTACTTGGCTGATCGAATTAAAATTAACTGTATATTTCCCTTGCACTCGCTCGTTCATCGCCAACTACGCCGCTTTACTGGTATATAGGGCAATGCTTCTACATAGTAGCGAAAGCCTCTTTAGAAAATACCGATAATTTTGTGAAGCCATACCATGATCTTGGCGAATTTTGAATATGTCAGCAACAAGAGTTTATCTGTGAAAAATGAAGGAATGGATAAATTCAAAAAAAAAAATGTTCTATAGACCAGTGTCAACAACTCCACATGACCGATGTGAGTTGGCTTACTCCCTTTAAAGGGACACTGCCACCTTAACATTATATTTTAGTTGAGATAGCCATTTTGCGTGCTTGGCATTGCAATTATGTATGGTAAATAGTAAAGCAACCACTGAGGTCGAATGCACAGAGAAATTCGAGTTTGGTTTTGACATCTGTAACATCCGCCAGCCCCCAAATGTATTTGAATGGGTGGCCCGTGAGCCGATGTCGTAGTCTCTCTTTTGCTAAATGTTTGATTACAGTCGACTTGTTTTACCTTTGGCCATACATTAGCCATACACTAGTCATACTTATGGCAGCGTGAAGTTTTTTCCCCAAAAAATTCCTTCATATGACGTCACTAGCCCAAATATTAAAACGCATTTTTCATGAAATTGAGCAATGTTTGTGAAAAACAAATGTCATAATCGTGTTCTGCAGCAGTTTCTTCATATTTTGCACCACAAACGGCGTACATTTGATAACTTTTTGGAAGGTGGCAGTGTCCGTTTAATAGAACAGTGTTTTGTATGATCCGTCTTTTGCTATAATTATAATCGATAACCTTATCCTCATAATGCTGAAAATATAAAAAAAATGATAGCTTGCGCCTTGCGCCTTCGTCAGCCATGGCTGACGAAGGCGCAAGCCGAAAGCTCTCATTAATTTGACTTTTTTTTTAATATTTTCGGCATTATGAGGATAAGGTTATCGTTTATAATTATAGCAATGTCTTACATTTCCCTCAAAACAGTGTTGAAACAATTACATGATCCGTCTTTTTTTTAAAGAAAATGTTGACATAAATAACATAACAATTGTCTGTTTAATTTCTGACATAAAATAAATATCGCCATTTAATTCATCAGAAGTTTTCTAATATTATGGTAACTTTTGTTACATCAGCCACTTAAAACCTTAACTATTGCAGGCTTCTGAATCTTCTCGCAGAGGACCTGCTGATATGTCTTCATGCATATTTGTGTACTTTTTCTCAAAGTGATCCCTTGCTTCTTGACTGCTTTATCTCCGGATGACGTTGATGTCTCCTGGTGTCTGCTCACTTGACTGCTCTAAACTTTACGGAATCAGTATTTTCTCGAAAACCTAGTTCGAATCATTCGTGGTACACATGTAAAAGAAGGAGCTGTGTTTCCACGTCATCATATTGATCTTCCTTGGCAAAGCCAACGTGACGTAGTGCGTAGCTACCCAGCGGAGACGGCCCAGCTGGTTGCCATAGTTCGCGTGATCAATAGAGAGCTGACTAGCCTCACCTAGGTTTCGTGTAGGTACAGTCACAGCAAATACACCTGTATTTTGTCTGGAACATTGATCACTGGTGGTAGAGTATAATAGAAGCAATGGCTCGGCATTGCACAAGTGCGGCATTAGCTCGACAGCTTCCAAAGCAAGACCCGAGCCAGCAACTCAGCGAATGGAGGAAGCGGCTGCAGCTATTGGGTATGTAATATGTTCACAATTGTCGGGAAAGAAGCGAAGCGCTTCGGGTCCATACAATCACCCAAAGGTTTACTGTCAATCCGTGAATTTGCTGTAGTTATTTCATTTTTACGCTTCATATTCCACTACGTGTTTGCTTATGCGTAACATTTTAAGGATGCACAACGCTGTTTAATCATTGCACGTCCTTAACTCTATTCCCTGCGGGTGTAGGGTGTCCCCCAAAACAACTCTTTATCCGTGCAAGCACCAAGCTGTACATCCAAAACAGGGTGCTCCTTTACACAAATAATATGCTGACCAGGTTTTGTCCCCCTCCTTTGAAGTTTGGTCCCCCCGGGTCTTAAAAAGTCAGTGACCTCTACCCAAAAGGTCAAAAATCAAAGTCATCGTTGAGACCTCCGCGTGTGCTCATTTGAAAGCTGTTGGTGAGTATAACACAATCTGTTTAGTAGACATGTTATAAATGTAATAGTTTTCGTTCCATAAGTCATAAACCTCTACAAAAGCAAGTTTAAGGGTCCCATACAATACAGATTGGTTTTGGTAGAGGTTTATGCTTCATAAAACGGAAATTATTAAATTTAGAGCATTTTGATTTTTCAATATGTATTCTACTTCACAAGAGCTTTCAAATGATCACACTTGAAGGTCTGTACGACGACTTTGATACTTGACTTTTTGTGTAGGGGTCACTGACCTTTATATTTATATTTATATTTATATTTAAGTTAATGGACTGAAGGTAGACTCAAGTCTATTTGAATGTCCATATCATGACTTGAGTCGTGTGCGTTATTTTGATATCGGATCTTAATAGTTGAAATGATCTTGATTAGCATTTTCACTGTTGATAGCAGAGCATATTACTACATGGGCAATAAGCACTAAGCAAAACAAGTTAGCATGCGTGCATGGGGGGGGGGGAGCGCATGTGATTCTTCTAGCTGGCATTATGGTGATGTGCTTTGGCAGACCTTTGAAGGCACGGGGGACCAAACTTCAAAGGAGGGGAGAAAACTTGGTCAGCATTTTATTTGCGTAAAGGAGCACCCCTCTTGGACGGACAGCTTGCACAGACACAAATATTTTTGGGACACCCTACTGCGGGGGGGATTATACCCCGGTGGTTTTTTGCTTGGTGCCTTTAAGCCGTTAGACCTAGCGTCTGGACAGTTTCTGGATTGTTATAGCATTAAGCGTGTTGTGTCAAAGTTTGGGGAAAACCAGCTCAGCAGAAGCGGCTCCAGGCTCATTTTTGGGGGGAGGTTGTTGCGAATGCGGTCGCGCGGCGCATACTTTTTTCGTAGTTGGCAGTGCAATAAATGCGTCAGCAACGATGTCACTGCAACATACATCATAGATACTTAGATTGTACAATCTTTGGGGCAGATGCTCACTCAGGTACATAAAACAGGAAGCGATACCCTCCGTCAAATTAGGTCCAACTTGAAATTAATAAGATGATAAAAGGCGTTCTGCACATGGTGCCCCCCACACAATGTTTTTCTAGATCCGCCTAATGCACAATGAAAACATTTAACTAATTACATAACAAAGCACATGTGACGTTCATACTGTCCCAAACAATCAGAAACAGCACACATTTGTTATCAGAAAATCCCCCATTTTCATCCCCTGAATACGGCTATGATTTATCATTTTTGTACTTGTCCTTCTAATAAATTGAGATAGATGAAAAACAAAACTTTGGGGCATGACAATCGGTCAAACCACATGGCTGCACTGTCCTTTCAAAAACACCCAAATTCTTCGCATTTTTTGCCCCTTGGCCCCCATTTTTGAACTAAAAAGAAATGTCGGGGTCCAACAATTAATATATCTTTTCATGACGAATCGAATGGCGTTCATCACATCAAAGTCGGCCGAACCAGTCTCGACATCTAGGGGGGGGAAGGGAGCAGAATCTGACCCTCTGCATGTTAACCCTCGCCAGTGTAGGCCGTAGGGGGTTAGATGTCCCCCTCTTTTTTGGAATAAATCACGTAGCTATTAACCGATCGCAATGAAATATGAATCGTTCAGTACCGTACTATGAAGCGGTTTGACATATGCTCTGAAAATTTGGAATTTCTAATCTTTATGGCCCGTGACCTTTGGCCTGTTTCTCAAGGTCGTGTTTGGTAAAACTGGCGTCCAGTAGTTATTGATTCTTGAAACATGTGCAGTTTCCGAGTGTTTGTTGTGTTTGTTGTTTCCGAGGAGCATAAGCACAAGTGTTTCTAGGTGACGGTTGTGGCTTCTGCAGAGACTGCTACCTCGATTGACCTTTTCAGAGGTCAACCAAGGTCGCTGACCTCCGATGACCTCAGATGTCTTGTTTTGGCTTATGTCCGTTTCTAGGGCAATTTTTGACGCTGATTTTAAATCTGGGATCCATTTTACATAATTATATGTTCCACTGCGGTCATGCGCTTTCAACGGATAACCGAGATAAATGAACTCAGATGACCTGACATGACTTTAGTTTGCAGTTTTAAGGTCATTTTGTGATGCTGATTTACAATGTGGCGTCTATTTAGGATACTAAGATGTTCCTTTATAATTGTAGCTCGATTAGTGTTCATTTTTTACACATTTACGATTTGATGACATTTGGGTCTTTGACATGACCTCAGAGTAACTATATGACCCAGGACCTTAAATTATTAATATCAATGGCTTCCTCTTATTACTGTGCATGTTCTTGTCCGTTCCGATTCCGCGGGGCCGCAGCGAGAGGACTCTGTTCCGCAGGAGTCGCAGTCTGGTAACTGATGTATTATAACATCTAGTAGCTGCCATACGGACGGCTGGCGGCCAACTAGGAAAGGGATTTTTTCGCCTGTAACGAGTAAACACATCCCCCACCTCAGACGCAACGTGGGGTAACAAGAAGGCCAGAAGGCACACTCACCGCACGTCTGCGTCGTGAAAGTATAACGTAAGCACACTTTTGCTCACACATATGACCGCAGTAACATACACATAACTATACATAACGGTACACCGCTCGGACCAGTTAAACGGTCAGCCTTTCGGCTTTCGCGCTGGCGGGCGCCGCGGTCGTGTCTTTGGGTTGACGTCCGTGCGGGTGTCGCGGCTAGGTGGCGCCACGGGTGTCGGCTAGACAGACTGAGATGGCGCCACTGGATTGCCGGCCCGCTGACCTGTCGCAGCTCCCGAGCCTTGCTCAGGATTTCGGCATGTGAGCTGCGAGCGGGCTGGCGGCGGCGGTGCACCTTCAGTGAGCAGCGATCTCAGCGGTCGCAGATACCGCCGGTTCCGCCACCAGATGCGGCCGCTCGGTAGTCGGATAGGTAGTCCGTCGCCTCCCGACTTCGGTGACACGCCAGTGCGATCCCACAGGCCGGATCTCAGTTGTCCTGTATGACAGAAACGCGCTGTCCGATCTGCAGCGGGCTTGTGATGCTGCCGAATAAGTGACACATGTGCATACCGCTCTGTGGAGCGCTCCAGCAGCTTCGCAAGCCTTGGCGTCGCATGCTTCCGCGCCTGTTTTGCCAGCGTTTCAGCGAACGCCGCGGTGGTTGGTGAGTCGGGACGCTGACCGCAGCGGATGAGCACGTACAATATCTGGGTGGAGATCGGCGTTCCGCTCGGGTGTGTTCTCAGCTCCAGCTAGGCCCTCTGCGAAAGTCGTCCGTGTCCAGGGCCCGCCGCTGTCGTCTTCTTGACGCAGTCGCTTTACCGGCCTTCACAGGCGCCTCATGCGTGGCCGTGACTGGGTCTAGTGAGGTGATGGACAGCTGGTGTTCCACGCCCCACCTTGCGTAGAAACGTCACGGGTGAGTCGTGCACTTAAACTGCGGATCACCGTCAGTCCTTATGCAGTCGGCAACGCACCTGTGTTCAGCGAACATGCCGCGCAAGGGCTGCTCACGAGGCTCTGTCAGTCGCCTCTCCGGCCACTCGTTGACAACGAACGGCCAGCCAGATAGGGCGGTCAACATACACTTAGAAACGTCTGCGACCGGCCCACGCGAAGTAGTCGGCGGAAACAGCCTCAAACACCCGCGTGGGCGTCTTCTCCGCCATCATGGGTTCCTTTTGCTGACTGGGCAAATGCAGCAGGCACTTGCTGCATGAACCGATGAAGTTGGCGATGTCCTGGTCTATACGAGGCCAGTATACCGCTTGTCGTGCACGCCTCTTGGTCCGTTCGATCCCCTGGTGGCTGGCGTGGAGTCTCTGGAGCGTNTCTCTCTCTCTCTCTCTCTCTCTCTCTCTCTCTCTCTCTCTCTCTCTCTCTCTCTCTCTCTCCCCATCTCTCTCTCCCTCTCTTCCACTCTCTCTCCCTTCTTTTTCTCACTTCCTGAGACGCATTTTCTTCTTGTATACCCGTCTATGTATTTCAATTTTCAGGTTCGAGACAGATCGTTTTGTTTCATGAAAACCCTCTTCCAAATAGTATGGTGGAAACAAAAGACTTACTTCTACAGTTAGAATATGATTTGGCAGCTTGAGCACACCATGTATCTACTTGCGTCAGGCAACAGGCATCACTGGGCTTGCCTCTACTTCCGAGAGGTAGCCGGTAGGCCATCGCGCAAGCGGTGGTTCTGCGTTAGTTCGTCGTTTGCTCAACAGATGGCGAGCGCGCGCCCATGCCTTGGACGTATACTGTGCCGTCGTACAGACAGCTGTAAAACCGTGATCTCTGGAAGACTGGACCGCGCGCGGCCTGGGTTCTGATGCGTGGCTGCCACTGATTACTGAGATTGCTGCATGGTGCTTACCGGAGTGCAATGAAACCATGCAGTGAAGGGTGGATTTCGATAAACTAGAGCACACAACTCGTTTATCGTGATGTTTTGGAATTTGCCCGCGGTGGTGCTTACCTTAGATATTACTGATGCTGGGTTACTTTAGGCATGTAACTTAATATAGACACAAGTCTGCGACACGCACATTTCCCTTGTCGAAGATATGCCCATATTTTGCAGTAGGATTTTATCACTATATGAGCTAAGTTATAAATAACCATTTTCACAATGGGTTATTTTGCGCGAAATGTTTTAAAACATTTTAAAATGTTTTAGTAGTAGCCGCTTTCACGATGGGCTAATAAGCGATAAAAAATAAATAACCCACGCCCTACGGTCTCGTAGGGCGAGGGCTATTTTTTTTCGCAAATTAGTCCATCGTGAAAGCTGCTACTACTAAAACATTTTAAAGCATTTTAAAATGTTTTAAAACATTTCGCGCAAAATAATCAATCGTGAAAACGGCTATTATAAATCAAAGGAGTAACATAATTGTTTTCAGTTGCTGATGCACACCATCATGCATTTCTTTGATGTCACAAGAATGGCCATAATGTGGTCATTGCTCTTTTTCCCTTTAAACATGAAGTGAATGTTTTTCTATCATCAACAAGCCAACACGCCTGATTCAGCGTGAACATCACAGCTCTATCTATGAAACCCCATAACTTCATTTCCAACATCTCCGTCCTCTCTATCGCAGCCTGATCGCCACGTCTGTACACGTCACACACGTCATACACGTCATACACGTCACACACGTCACCGACAGACACTACATACACTACAGTCCCCCATACACTACAGACAGTGACGTACAGTGTAGTGCAAATGTTCTGTCCACTTCATCGACACCACCTCTGTCTCTGTCTCTATCTGTCAGTGCTGCACGCAGTGGAATCCAATGCAATTGATCGCCCCCGGTATCAGAGGCGAGGGCATAAATAGTTTCATTGGATTTCACTGCGTGTAGCACCGACGGATGGTCAATGTTGACATTAAATTAAACAGGAGCGCTTAGGCAAGGCCTTTTAAGTATACTTTCTTCGCTAGCTTCCGGCAGACGAAAGCAAACATCGCCCCAGAGAAACGGAGGCTTTATTCGAATAGTGCACTGAAAGGACTAACCGTTTTCACGAAGGATTTATTCGCCGGGCGCATCGACAGATCGGGTGACGGACAGAACATCTGTGCGTGACTGTACGTCTCGTGCCGGGGGGTCAGTCCCGGCGATTCGCATGCGTGTGCCGCGTGTCGGCGGCGCGGCCGTGTACCTAATGTGTACACGGCGCGGCTGTGTACCTAATGTGTACACGGCGCGGCTGTGTACCTAATGAGGATGAATGCAGCGTGCGGCCGGCGGCGGCGGCGGCTCGACGCTCCGCCGGGCCACGCTAATACGCACAGCCGCATCGCAGAGCACGGTGATTATCAGACGGCCGGCACACGTCATCGAACGCAGAGCAGCCGCACGTCTCTGTACGCCCCTGTGGTCTGCTGGCAGAGCGGCGTCGGCAGGGTTGTTGATCGGTGTGTGTGTGTGTGTGCGTGTGTGTGTGTGTGTGTGTTGCCATTACTGGGTGAAGAGGGAGGGAAGGGGCGCCCAGCGCTGGGGCAGACCAAGCCTGGACAGACACTGTCAGTGGATTTATTGTTTGTATCAGCGTATCTTATGGTAATAGCATTTTAGATATTAGCCGTTCTCACTTAGAGATGCAATTTTCAGGACCACGGAGCCGGCGCTGGGCCCAAACTTCAGGCCCGGCGTGGCCTGAAGCTGTGTCTAGTCAGGCTTGCCGGTCCCATGCCTGGCTCAGCGGAAGTTATCAATTTCTAATTTAAAAATGCTTTAAATATAACATAAATAGTTGGTCAAAGTCAGAACATAACATATGTTAAAGAGCATGATAAAAACACTTTCTACAACAGTAAAACACCATCATAACTAATGTTACAGTTCAAAACGTAAAAGTGATAACTAGTACGACCAAGGAGTAAGGAGTTGACGGACAGATCAGTGAAACTTTATAAATCAAACTACATGGTGATAAATGATCAATTTGTCAGCTCAAACTACAGCAGTTGTGAGTGCAGTCAAAACAAGATAGGGTACAAACTACCTGAATCATATTCCACTGTTCATGGACTAGTAACTAGTGGGGAAGAGCATACAAATTTACTATTAAGTATTGCCCGGGTGCACCTCAAACCATTTTACCTTGTTTCTGTAGCTGGATGGAGTCCCTTAAGCTACAAATTGTGTCGCTTACTCTAATCTCAGGTTCATCAATCATTTTATGGATTGTAATACAATTAGTCCAGTTTCAATTATAACTGCATACAACGCAAATGACATCTGAGATAGGGTGATCAAAGTGGTCATTACTGGCCATTCATTTCCACCAAATTATAAAAGATTTGAAACTGGAAAGACTGTCATACACAAGAAACATAAACATTTTGCAATAAATCTTAAGCTGCTTATGCCTAAAAACTTACCAGAATGCAAATCTCTGCCCTGTTTTTCTTCAACTATCCATCAACAAAGCTCCATTATTATTGTTTTAACAAGCAAAGACCTACGCCGCGTGGCCTTTGACGAAGTGACCCTACTCAATGGGACATAATATTAATTTACCACCAAATGTATTAGTTCATCAAGAAATTGTTTTAACCTATCACCTAAAATTGACCGATTTATATATGATTGCATGTTAAAAGGGCAATCATATTATTGATCAAAATTTATCCACAATCTACCTAAACTTACCCTTTGGACACAGCTCCAAATATGTTTTTTAAGATAGGTCCCACCGGCCTAAATCCTCAATAGTGTTGTAGTTGTGCCGAAATTTGGTAATGTTTAAATAATTTATTGTGCTTGAAGATAGTCGTTTCGGTTACGTCCTTCATTTTGCGCCATTTTTTGGCTCAAAACCAATGGCGCTATTGTCGCATAGGCCAAGGTTTGTATGAATCTTAGGCCAAGGCAAGCCTTGCGCTAAGGTCAGTAAACAAAGTTACTGTCAGTTTTGGTTCCCCAGGGCACTAATAAACACTTTACTGTGGTTACTGTGGGTCATAAATTAAATACAAGTTAAATACAATACAAGTACAAAGTGAAGTGCTGGTGCATTAGGAAGTTTTGAAGTTGCTTTGTTCTCGTGAGTGAGTGGCTGGCTTGATACTCTAATCTTGACAGGGTTGAACTGATTTTTTTTTTCATTCAATATATGGCTGTCGCTTTCAATGTTTTTTAAGTACTTTTCCATACTACTAAATGTCCCAGGAACGCATTCACATGCACACAACGTTTTTCCCACATATCCTCTTAAAGTATATTTTATTTACAGTCCATTGCAAACATTGATCAAATAGGATAAGGTAGTAACTAGTATGCACAGCCTACAGCAGTTAGCACACCCTAAAACCCCAATAAACAAACAAATATTTAATTAAGCTGAGTAGTCTGGACTTGCATGATCCTATCATGCTTTTTATAGTGTGAACCATTCACATGTACAATCAAAATGAAAGAAGTCTAACTATGCCTTGACGTGTTTCCACTCGCCTCTTAGGCTCGTTAGGTATGTTTGTTTGGTTATTGATCTTCCAAGTTCTGACTTTTGTGATAATTTATTTCTGTATTTAGTGCTGCTGTTTGACCACTGATTTTGTTTGGAATATATTCATTGAGTCCATTAATTGCATCATATAGTTTGTGATGATTATGGTCTCCACTCGTCTAGCTTAATTTTCATGTTTAAGTAATGCAATGTCAGACTATAAATATTCCGTTATAATATTTTAAAGTGTTAGAATTGAAGCATTCATTGCAAAATTTCTGCGTGCCGGGCCTGGTGAGTTCTCCCGCAGTGGCCGGCTTGATGCCGGTCCCCAACTCATGTATGTGCGGGGCGGTGGCGAGGCCGGTTCCTGTTTTTTGGGAAATTTTTGCATCTCTAGTTCTCACGATGGCTTATTTTGCGCGAAATGTTTCAAAACATCTTAAAATGTCTGGATTACGAATTACGGCTGGATTACGAATTGACACCGGTACGTGTGAGGCTTACAATAGGAAAGAAAAAAGAAACTGATGTTATCATCGTGGACTCTTCCACTTGTTGAATACGAAAGACATTAATACCTTAAACTTATGCAATGAGCTTGGCATAACGGCAAGAACGCCATTCTAAGCGCAACACCTGGCTTAGCAGAACACTGATCTTTTGCCAAGCAGAAAGTGCTTGTAATATAGCGATATCGACGCAGTATGCAACGGTCAAGCAGCCAAAAGCTTTGTGCCGCCAAAAGGCTCTGTTGCTGGTGCAAGGTGCATTATCACACTCCACTGATCAGCCCGGTCCGAGTCTCCATTCTGCCTCAGGCTGCTGATGCTGCTGCTGTCCGCACAGTCTCATATCGTGCTCCATTTAAATACGGCCTATTGATTTAACACGCCGGTGACGGATTGCCAGCAGCGAGGTGGCAGCAACGGTGGAGAGCGGGGAGCGCTGGTCAGAGGGGCGGCCGGCAGGGTGCTGCGTCAGCTGCGTCAGCCGCGTCAGCCGCGTCAGCTGGCGTCAGCCGCGTCAGTAACGTCAGTAACGTCAGCTGCGTCAGCTACGTCAGCTGTGTCAGCTGCGTCAGCTGTATCAGCTGCGTCAGTAACGTCAGCTGTATCAGCTGCGTCAGCTGTATCAGCTGCGTCAGTAACGTCAGCTGCGTCAGCTGCGTCAGCCGCGTCAGCCGCGTCAGCTGCGTCAGTTGCATCCGGTGACAGTTGCGTCTGTGGCGTGGGATGCTAAATAGCCATAACCTCTTTTTTTCAAAGTGCTTCTATGCTTTCCCGAGCTCTAAAGCAAAGGAATAGTAATACAGCTCAGGAATGCTTCTTAATTCTTAAACGTTACCCTACCCACAACCCAGACATGAAACGGAGCCATGACAATAGAAGTCGGATTCACATCAAATGCCAGCACGGAATGTGTGTGTGTGTGTGTGTGTGTGTGTGTGTGTGTGTGTGTGTGTGTGTGTGTGTGTGTGTGTGTGTGTGTGTGTGTGTGTGTGTGTTGCGTTTGTATAGTTGCGTTTATATAGAAAATAGTAGGTATATCGTCAATCATAGGTGAGCATGCAGTTATCCTTCACCGTCATATGATCACAATTATGGTGCTCGTGCGCCAATTTTGTGTGTGTTAGTATGTACCGCCGTGGTCGCATCGGTTGTTCCACCCTTAATAGTTCCAGCGCTGTTTTTGTACCAACAGAAACTCACATCATGCATGATTCACGAAAATATGTGCCCACCAGCACTCGCGAAAATAGGTCCCCCTCTAGAGGTGGATCCAGGATCCAGGGAGGGATCTAGTGGGCCAAGGGATCATGACCCTTAAAGGTCTTGAAGCCCAGCGGTGCTATCCTATGCCACTCAGTGACTTTTTTTGGTGGAAATACGCCACTGGACCCCCCCCCACCCACAAACAAAAATAAGACCAGTAAGACGCCTTAAACGGCGAAGGAACGAGCGAGTCCGAATAAAATCCGCATCAATTATCACCCGCCCAACGGAGGTCGTTTTGTGCAAAGCATGTTTTTTTTTCGTTAATGTAGTGTTTTGCCGTTCGCATAAATAGATCCGAACCCTTAAATCGATTACTTTGAACTAAATAGGTTTTGTAGCGTTATTTTTAATTTGCAATTATAAGCTTCATGTTTGTAGGCAAAAATTAATTTTGGGTGGGTATTATATGGATTTGATTGCGCTTTACAGATGCATCATTTTTATCGTCTAGCACCCTTTGGTTTGAAAGCTACGGCGGTGTAATGAAGGAAATGTTATAGAATCGGCAATATAAAATATTACAGGCAGATTTTAACAGCGAAATTTTGCATTAAAGCCTCAATTTTTGCATGCATTTTAGAGACGGTACATTGGTCTACACATTGGTGCTTGTTTCATCGCTTCACGTCCCATAGGTACGTGGCACTGATTAATTGATGAGGACGTCATAAAACTATGAATTTTTGCGCTAATATAGCCATAACTTCCACTACCCACGCGCTTGAGTTGATCGACAATAGTGCATATGCCGGGCGGATCGTTTCTCTACGCATCGTGATGTTCGACCCGTGTCTTTGCGACTGTTTGGTTGCCGAGATATAGTCCGTTTATTTGCAACGATGTTTTGTAAAGGTAATTTTTTGTGCGACGAACAGGGGTGCACGTGCGCACGTGCAGTGTGACCCAGAGATTGACCTGTTGCAACATTGCCAGTGGTGTGGTCTTCAGCCTCACACCAAATTTTAGCTTTATAGGTCCAGCCGTTTTTCTCAGTACAGCGGATAATACTTTCTGCGCCCCTGACGCGCACGTGTCACGCGGCCATGCTGACCCATCACATGAGACAAAAACATGTTAAATAATCATAATGACATTGAAAGGGCTATCAGATTCACGAAAAACTGCTTGTCAATCGGATTGCGGGATTTCCAAAAGATATTAGCTTCTACCAGCCGTCGCGGTCTGGCCGGGCCGGGCCGGGTCGGGTCGGGTCGGCCTTATATGTGAGAAAAATCCGGTATTCAATGAGGACTCGCTCCGCGCTTCGCGCTCGCTCGTAACTAGATCCGCCCTTGTCCCCCTCGGGTTCTTATTCGCGAAATCTGTCACAAACGGCAACTGCTGTTGAACATAATCTGGCTCTCGCATATGGCTAATGGCTGATGGCAGCACGTCGCCTCTCGCTAAAGGTGATGCGCTACCATGCATTGCCAAAAAGTATACTTAGCTCCCTTAGTAAAGGAAGAAACAATATCACGCTCAGGACGTTTAAGCTATTACAAGGAATTACTAAGCACAATTCGGAACTGAAGTACGCCAAGATCATTCAAATCCTGTGTCAGAGCAAATTGGAACTGATTCCCTCCGGTTGTTCGTGACTTCCACCTAGCAAGCAGTTTCAATTAGCAGTTGAACATTCTCAGCACTCACCTCCTAGTTGACGATATACCTATACTTTGCCATGTAAACTTTACTAATGTCTCCAAAGACGATCCACTTCCATGACGTGCCGCAAATGACCTGCCACCGCCTGCGCCTCCATCGACTCGTTGCCATTTGAGTGACGGTCTCGATCCGCCGTGTACCGCCCGAGGCACGCGACTCGACCGTCACCGGACACGGCTAACGAGCACCATCTATCGCCGCCCATCGAGTCGTTCATCGAGCCGCCGCCGGCGCGAACCAACAGCCACCATTACTGCGGCCACGCGGCGTGCTAAGCGACCTACTCGGCAGTCAGCACCTTCAGCGACGCTGCGCAGGCCGCTCGGGGGCTCGCAGCTCCACCGTGCAGGCCGCAGTGCTTGCCCCTATCGATTACGAATCAAACGTCGTGGACAGGAGCGGCGCGTGTCGGCCGTCAGGGGCCAGGCGCCGCCGCCTCACTTATCGCGTGATTATCCGGCCATGGGGCAGCGCGGGATTCCCCCCCCCCCCTGCCCGCCTGCCACCGCCGTCTAACCCCCTCGGTCCGATTGGCATTGGCACTCCGGTGCGTCCGAACGCTGATGAGCCCTAGACAGGCCAGCGCGTGATCTGTGGGCCTGCGGCCGGCGCCGGTACCGTGCAACTGCTGAAGGGTGACCGGAACTGGGGGACAGAAAATATGCTTCGACCGGCGACGCATTGTGGTGTAATGGCATGCCGTGCATCTAGGCTATATTTGCAGGCAAGAAGGAAACATGGAAGTCTCTTTATAATGGTCAATGGTCATTTTACAAGTAATTTGCCTGCATAGTACCACCGTCTCGCTGTTCTGACGATCATTGATTGTACACTGTACAGCAACAAGTTACAGTTCGTACTCTGTGCTGTGTCGGCATTGACCAAATGACAGTTATTTACCGAACATGCCTGCTAAGTTGTACGGCCATGTACCAAATGGACTGCCTGCTAAATGGACTTGCCAAACAACATGTTCAATGATGCCTCCTTTTCACCCGCGCCCCACTGGGCTCTGCATTTCCCGCGCCCGACTGGGGGGGGGGGGTTGAAGACCCCTTCTAACTCGGCTCCGTAGACCAAAACAAAAAAAAAACAAAAACAAAAAAAGTATAAAAAACACCCTGTTTGAACTGTCATTAAAAGCATTTTGAATCTATTCAGTTATTTTAACTCACGTCAAAATTAATGTCACCAGAGGTCATCAAAGGTCAAATTTTCCAGTTTTAGGACATCGCTCCAGTAACCCCGAAATATCTCAGGAACTATGCTATCTAGAAACAAACGACAAAAAAACGACAGCCATTCAAATTTGCAATTGTCCTAGTTGTCCTCAAATTTGACCTCAGGTCGAAAGTTAAGGCTCGAGAGGTCATTAAAGTCAAAAATGCTGATTTTTGCAAAAAACTGTTTTCGCGAATAACTTTTTATCTGATAAAGATAACGCTATACTGTCGACGTCACCGTGTTTTTCTCGTTAAGGCGCTTTGATTTTTTTCAATGTTAGGTCAACTTATAAAAGTATTACCTCAGGTCAAGGTCAATTGATGACCCAAGTAGGCCATGTAGCATATTAGGAGACGTGTCTCGACGAGATAAAAACATTGATGAGAGTTGCACTTCTCTATCTGGATTATTTCCAGAGTTATTGACGAAAAAGTGTTGGTGGCCTCGTATGACCTCAGATGACCCCATATGGGTCACTGAACAAAACCTGCACTTGTATCATACATAATACCCTATTATAGCATTACCCAGAAGGAAATGGACTGATATCCTCGAAAAAGCAAACATTTGAATATTTCTCCAATGACTTAAAATGGGGAGGTCACAAAATTGACCCGATCTCAGGTCACCGATATACAAAATCGAGATATACATTTTTAGTTACTGATGACTTCTTAATGCAATCCTTAAAGTTTGATATCGATCCCTTGAAAACTGTAGTCTTGGCACGAACGCAAACTTCTTGGGAGGTGGGGTCACTTGACCTGACTTGGTGACCTGACCTAATCCGACACGAAATCTCAATTTTCTCACAATGTGCGGAAAGGATCAATTATAAGTTATGTCAAATTTGGCTGCGCTACGCGCTGCCGTTTATTCGTTATCTCGATAAAACCGCAGGGGAGGGCTGTTCACCCCCCCCCCATGCATGGGCTCCCGCGCCCCACTGCAGTGGGGCGCGGGAGCGTGTAAATGTTTCTTTATTGCGCGAATATAGCAAAAGCACGTTTCGAAGATTATCGCTTACGAAATAACGTTGTGGTCAAAGGAATTTAGAGATATAATTAGCAGCTACATTTTTATACCTACCTGAAAATATAAAAATATAACTTCATAGTACATAATGTTAGTAAGTACACTGAATGCTTAAAAGTAACTGTTCACCTGTAAACAGTTAACTGTTAAAGTAACATGGGGTTTTGAGTTGAGATAGCAAAGTTGTTCCGCATACTGGAAATGACGTGTGACGCTTTTACATCTTCATAGAAACCACTTAATTAATTACTATTTAGTCCTAAAAGTCGGAAACGGGAATACTTGGTAACTCCAATCGCTGATTGGCTTATTTTGGCTGATTTGACGCATGATTATGACGTACAGATGACGTAAGACTTCGGAAAAAGTGTTTGAACGAAACATGTTGCTGGATTGGATGCTGGATTGGACAAGAACATATTGTCTCAGTACCTCATTCCCTGGATTGCAAGAATATACTTTGTGAGGTATTTATCGTGATTTTGATGCTTACAATTTACATCGTCTATAAAAAGTTATTCTTAGCAACATTCTTAGCAAAATTATTCAGACGTACCTAGTCTTACAGATGGGCCGAAATCCGGCTTCATCTTGCTTGCTTGCTTACGTGCATGGGTTTCATGAATAACTCCCGTTTCACTGCACTGATCAATGAACAGAATACACTGATAATTTGTCGTAAATGAATACATGGCTTAGGCTAAGTTGAAATATTTAACACAACTAAACAAAACTTCCAACGTCCATAGATAAACCACGACATTTTCTCCGTGGATAAACACAAATAAATTATAGCGCAGAATAAGCACGTGATTTGACTTAGAATTAATCTCCGCAACACAACGATCTTATGAGAAACAGAAACAAAAATATTTTAGAGACACAGAAAGGTGCAAATTGTTTTACTTATGGTGACGAATACCTAAGGAGAGCAAGTATTGTCGTGGTTCTAAAGGCGTTGTATTTCCTCGCATCTTCAACAAGTACTTAGGCAAGTACTGTCTTGTATGCGCTACGATCCCTCCAAAATCGATGACGTTTTGATGACATAGCGTGGTTCTTAGCAATCTGATTTCATATTTTTTCTGAAGAAAAAAGTATGAATTAGAACCAAATAACTGCCATTATTTTTTGCGTGAACATATATTTGTATGAATTTATAGTAACATGATGGATAGTTTCTAGCTTCTCTCAATAATTTCTGAGCTTTTCTGCATTTGTATAAAGGTGAACTGTTTCCTTTAGCGGCTTATGTGCAGTGCTTGCTATCATTTGAAATGCGATGCAGAAATGGATGGGAACTGGTAGACGGACTAAACTTAAACCATACGTTCAGCAGCATCGCAAACACTCATTCATCGAATGGCTAGCATCCTCCTGGATTTCGTAAGCAAACATCCCAGACAAAGCTGGAGGTGTGTGTTTGACAGCGGCGTTGAGTGTTTTTCTGCCAGATATAGCTTAGAGGCGTGAATCGCGATCGATACAATTTGGAATACAGTGTGGTAGTGCATATTTACATAATACATGCTGTTAGCAATTATTTTCAGTAAAAGAGGATCGTTGCGTCTGCACTGGAGACCGGGGGAAACACACCGAGCCCGGAAGCCGGTCAGATAGGTTAATTTCCCGGGTCACGTCAGCGACGCTCTGATTGGCTGAGAAGGACCAATCCGGCTCAGGCAATGTCTCCGTCCGGGGAGTAGTGCTCTGTCCGGCCGGGTTCCGCGGCCCGCAGCCACTAATTGCTTCGATTCCTTCGTACCACGCACCCAATCAGATTAAGTGGCCTGATCGCATGTATCTTTCCGCGTGCGATGGTGACAGGATCTGCTGCCGCATTACCCGAGGAAGACTAATCAAATACGGGTTACCCATGGGTACATGGCACACGTCCTGCGTCCATGAAGGCAGTGGAAAGTAAATGAAGTATATGCAAACTATATAATAATTTTATTGTACCTACGTACGTGTAAGTAAGGAAGTTTTAGCTTGAAATGTTGTATAAGCATAATAATAAGAAGCTGTTTATCACCAAACACCACGTTCCTTGACAAGCACACCTTGTCCAATGTCCATGGTCGGCAGCCTAACAGCGTTGCTACCATATTGCGCAATATTCCACTCCACAGACGTCAAACCTGCCTACGTTGGCAACAAGTGGCATACAGCACCTCCACCCGAGCACTTCTGCCAGGATATTACCATCCCGAACGGGGCGCTGTTTACGATGCAAAGTTGGGTCTGCAAGTCACTGTGTGATGGAGCGTTGATAAATGCGGAATCGATGCGGCAGCTGGAGCGGGCCGGCGGGAGCCCTATGGGGCTGCGGCACGCTCTAAGAGACATGATTGCAGCTGTGGCAGCTCGCTGATCAGTGCTGGTCAGTGCAGCTCGCTGATTAGTGCTGCAGCCGCAGCCAGCGATGATCAGGGAGCTCAGTAGTCACTGTATGGCCGCGATGATCGCGACCACAGCGATCGTGACTGAAGAAGCAGCAGCGTGAAAGGCGACGGGTGCATGCATATCGCCCATAGTAGCCGTTTTCATGAAGGATTCGTTTTTACCCGGAAGTACCCGGTAGTACCTGATAATATGTCGTGCGTTTTGGATAATTTAGTCTAAGAACACGGCATTTCCCTGATATTTTTGGTGTCAATTGAAACTTTATCATTCATAAAGTTCCAATTGATACAACACAAAAACGGGAAAAACCGTGTTATTAGACTTCATTACCCAAAACGCATGAAATATTACCGGGTACCGCCGGGTAAAAATAAATCCGGTAGTACCCGGTAGTACCCGGTGGTACCCGGTAACATTTCGTGCGTTTGGGGTAATTGAGTCTAAGAACACGGCTTTTCCCGGATTTTTTTGTGTCAATTGAAACTTTATAATTAATAAAGTTTTAATTGATACCAAAAATTTCCGGGAAAAGCCGTGTTCTTAGACTCAATTACCCAAAACGCATGAAATATTACCGGGTACTGACGGCTACTACCGGGTAAAAATAAATCCTTCGTGAAAACGGCTGGTGTTGATTATGTCTTTTGAAGCATTTTTTGTTTATTTTGTTTATTTAATGACAATGAGCAACAGGCATTCACCCAATTACAGCTCAAGTCGGCTATTAAAAACTGCGACGACCCCGTACAAGGCATAACTGAGCTATCGCACAGCGCGCACACACTTGGTTAGAACAAGATATGTTACCAACAAATATGACTTTACCCTCAAATAGGAACAGTAAGTCATGAAGCTGAAAGTTGAAATATAAAGTAAAAAATAAATTATCACGTGAAACAATTATTCAGACAGATATGCACTGTGTAGAGCTAAAAAGACAAAACGCTTGTATAAACAATAAGACCAGTGCGATCGGTCAAAGGATCAACCCATATGGAGTAAACATAAATAAAATAGTAATAAAATGCAAGCTCGGTTCCTGCCTGCGACACACGCACACCAGCGAATATAGAGATATATATGAGATAGCTGTATATGGGAACTTTTGTACATAGCGATATCACCATAGATATAGCCCTAGGTAATATATGAGAGATAGATGCAGGGCAGGTAGACAGGAAGAGGGCGGGCTTGGTGGTGGGCGAAGCACCGCCCGGAGAAAGACGAGTCGGGCGCTTTACAACCAGTTTCTCACCGTCGTCAGCGTGGACGGCTGTCCATGACTTGTGTGCGATGCTGCGCGGGGTATGCGCCGTGGTGATAGTTTGCAAGAGAGCTTGGTGATGAAGGTATGAAGAAACTCGTATACCAGTGTCTGAGGAAAAATTGTATGCACACCATCAGTATGTCCTGATTCTGTACTCTTCTCTGGCAAGCGAGACAATATTAAACATATTGTTAAGAGAATCTGAGTTATGAAAGTAGAGTGTGGAAAGTGGGTGAGAGGCCATGGACATGTGACTCAAACAGATAAAAAACTTGTATGTTGGAACGCGGGTCCAACGCGATCGAGATGTGTTGCTGCTTGCGCGAGCATCCCCATATCAAACGAACATCCGTCTCGAAGCTATGGATAGCGTTACGGTCGTGACCGCTAACTCATGACTGCACAATATGGGCTCCCGTTTCAAGGCGCCGCGAGCACAACCAGTCTGAAGAGATCTAATCTAATATCTGAAGAGAAGAGATCTAATCTAATTTTCCGATACTATTTTATACATGCCCGGTGTTCTGCTAATTTGAAAGTATTGCTGCTTTGATATGAATTATTTTAATGATGTTCGATGAATGCAATTATAAACATTGTTTCTTTTAATCCTTATTGCAATGCGATCAAACGATTTAGATTTCCTTTAACTTTTGCTGTTGGGACATATTATTATAACATACATTCAAATTATTAACAATATTTTTCATTTTAAGTGCCAGGTTATGCCAGCATATATCATAATAAAGGTCCAGATGTGTGGAAAACGGAGAATCCGGTACTTGATGCAGACAATCATACTTACTCAATGCATATGTATCTTATATCTATCCTATATCCTAGATACCTTTTCAACTGAATGTTGAACGACGGCTTTTTGCCGTCTATTGATATGTTCAGAGTGGCTTCAGCATGTTGTACGGCTTTGCTACAGACATTCACATGGATTTAAATATATTTCGAAATATAAGCCTCAATTGGTGAGATCGATTTCTGGGCATGTTTTCCTTCAGCTAACAGCGGCGAATGGTAACAGTAACTCTTTGTTATGTACGTAAGCAGTCACATTGATCCAGCCATATTATCATCACTGACCTCTTTGAGGCTACGTTCGGCAACAATACAAGTTCGCTGAGCTGGGGAGCCACTCGGCTTCCGGACAGTCTGCTATTGAATGTTGCACGGCGCGAACACGACCTAATGCTAGCAGGTTTCAATGCGCCTCACGAACCGACACGAGTAATTTGCAATAGCTGTGGATGCCCTGGACGCCCATGATATCCAGTTGGAGACCATTTCACCATACATTAGCTCAGCAACACATTACCAACACATTAGCTCAGCAAGGAAGCATCGAGCGCAATGTATCGGCCGATGGAAGCAGTACAGTTCATTTTCTTAATTAAGCTG
Source organism: Semibalanus balanoides (assembly GCA_014673585.1). Lineage (NCBI taxonomy): Eukaryota > Metazoa > Arthropoda > Thecostraca > Balanomorpha > Balanidae > Semibalanus > Semibalanus balanoides. Next base: position 328,149 of record VOPJ01003237.1, read on the forward strand.
GATTCGACGAGGAACCTCATTTTGGGGCGGCATTTGCTTCTGAGGACGCAAATTGTCAGGTTTACACAGCGTTTGTTCTACTCCATGGGGACGGCATTTGCTACTGGGCGTCGGCTACTGAGCAAGGGCGTCACCACCTTCTGGAAGTTGGGGGACGGAGGCACTTTAAAGTAAATTTTTGCCTTACAACGTCCATAGACGTAATGTTAAAACTTGCCGATGCGCCACGTTTTACACATAACACGATAGGAGCACATTTAATACCGGTCAGCTGACCGTCTGCTTTTGTTGTCACCTACTCACTAAAGCCTTTTACATTACAGAATAAGCAAACACTGTTTATATAACATGCACCAAGATGTCATTATGAACTGAGCAAACGCATTTGTTCTACACCTTCATTTTGTTTCTTGGTGTTTGCGTATAAAGTTCTAAAAAATGCACCAGAAAATTCTTAAGATAATGATAAGTATAAAGTTAATCAGATAAAACCTCTCGATGCAACCATTCCAGTTAGCTGCGGAATGCTCGAAAGAAAATGGCAATGGGAAATAATTACATTTTAGTTATAAATAGATATGTATGTACATGAAGTAGGTACATGAAATACATGAAATACACGAAATAAATGAAATGCATAAAATACATGATATACATCAAGTACATGATATACATTAAGTACATGACATACATAATCGTTTTTCCGGTTTATCCTGACACCGTTTTGTTTCGTTCATTTTTAACCTGACACGTTTATGCTGACATTTTTATCCTGACATCAAGCGAGTCAGGATAAAGTGAAAAGATTGTTCGGGACGACGAAAATTTTGGTGAACCACAAAAACCCTTCAAACGCGCTTCTGTGGCGATTTTATAAATTCGAAATTTCTTCGAAAATCCGCTATCTGACATTTGTTCAGCATATTTTGCGCTTTAAAACCAACTTCATGCTACATATTGCTTCCATCATCATGTCAAGGAAGGAGAAAAAGTTTCTGAGAATACTGACACGGCCATACACATAAGTTCAGTTCATTGCAATTAAAATATTCAGATAAAACCCTTTTATGCTGACTTTCCGGATGTTCAGTAAAATTAAATTCTGCTGACGTCTCCCATCAAAATACAACGTGTTCATTAATACTGACATTTTGTCAGTATTTAAATAAATTCTTCGAAAACCGCGTTTATCCTGACATTTTGTCAGCATAAAGGCAGAAAACGAACATATACATTATATACATGAAATACATAAAATGCGTGAAATACATAAAAGCATAACACAACTTACAAAGATGTGAAGTCCATATATTGTTAATGTGAACATAACTGGAATAGAAACATTTTCCGACGTTCTGCAAGGAATTATTGTTTGATGATGACTCACGACAAAAATGGGACGACACCCGCTTAATCATGTTTTAACCTTATGAAGTGACTGTATTATGGATTTAAGACAAAACAATCCGAATGGAGACCTATCCGTAGTTAACACAGAACTCAAAGATTATGCTATGACATAACGACATCGATCAGCGAACTTATCAGCGTCTTCATTGTTTTGTATGTTATGTCTTGTGTTTTAGGGCCCCGTTGTTATCCCTGTACCTGTTCTTCAACAGACTGCAGATGTGCACAGCGCTATTGAACAGCAGCAGCACTCCCGTCTCTCAGTCCTGTATCCTATACAGGGGCGGCGCTGGGCCCTTGAGATTAGGTAGGCAAGGCAACATGATCATAAAAACATCGATAATCATAATACTTCACATTCCATACCGATAATATTTCATAACATAGGCGCATCGATAATACTTCATAATACAGGTGGCTAGAAGCTGTAGCTTCCATCCCATCTTCAGCTCCAACCAACCCATCTTCCACACACAGCTATAGCGTTGTTATATGGCCTTGGCTATAGCAGTATAGCACTCCTAATTTAACGAATTTCTCCGGATGAAGGCTCCTACGCAAAAGAGCACGTCAACTGACCGCGATGACCAACGATTCTCGCTGTGTCCAGCGCGTAATAGAAGTACAGTCGTTTTTCAGAATTGATAACTCATTCAAAAATGTTTTTGAAATATAAATTGAAAAACTTCCTATTAGCAAGCTAGTACAAACCTAAAATAACAATGTATTGCCAATCATAATTGTTTTTTAACCCTATTAGTGGCAGGGGGGGCAATATTAAAATATACCCTCATGTTTTTTTAGATATCTCCAAAACGCTACGAGTGCTTATGAAATCTTCAACTTTTCCTAAAATTGATTTTCACAATCTGGAGTCAAATTTTGAGTTTCTGACTTGAACAAAGGCGTGTCCAGGCCCAGTTTGGTGAATTTTTTCGCACAATTTGACATATATACGAAATGCGATCTTCACGGATTCTTCCTAAAACTGCCTCAAGTATGAAAATTGCATATGTATTACGTGATTTAAATAAAGTTCAAATTAGTTGATTTCATATTATTGTAATTTTTTACGTCAAGCGTTTCAGGTTACTTGAAAAGGGGATTTGCAAAAAATGAAAAACGCCTAGCTGACATCAATTAAAGCAATAAAAAATCTGTATAGCTAATAAGATGCTGAAATAGTTTCTCTTCTATTTTTGCATAATTTTATTACTCTTAATTCAAGGACGTTCCAGCACAAGAAAACTGCATATGATAACATTTAACAGCATTACGAGCAATAAACAGATGTTAGAATGATGACTGACATATGATCCAGGAGAGAAAATAAATACATTTTATTCAGAGGCGCGCTCAGGAATCCGAAAAAGGTGTCATATTATGCAAGGAAACTTGATGCATGCCTACAAGACAAACATACTGCAGTTTCCGATGAAAAAGCACCAGGGTCCTTTTTGAAACATTTGAGAGAAAAGGCGAGCCCAGTAGGGTAAAAAAGCGGGCAACTTATTTGAATTGAAAATTGCAAAGCAAACCTAGTAATTTTGACTAGTTAGTATAATTGCGGATTTATTCCCATAAAAAGGTCTTGCACCTCCCCCAAATGGATCCTGGAACACGCCTATATTGATTTGCAGCATTCAAATGGACTATCTATTGACCATAACTGAGTTATATTCCGTTGTAGAAGCATGACTGCGGGTCATATGGAATTTGGCTCCCCTTTTCGTTAACCTGGCACCGCCTATGTACAAAAAAATATGGCTTAATTAACTATTTTTATGATGTACAAATAACAACTATTTAGCATTTATCAAAAAACCATAAAAAAACGTTAAATTACGCTTAACTTGCCCCCAATTTATGACCTGCACAGCCTATATTTTTGAATTTTTAACAATCGGTCAATCACATATCAATTTCCTACTCAATATCTATCGGTACTGTTGATTGAACTAAAATCGGTTGAAAACATGGCAGCTGTGTTGGATCAAAAAATTAGCTCTTAATTTTTGTACTTTTTGCCCCCGTTGCCCCTCTATTTAAATTTACTGAAACTCGTTTTTAAAATGTTAGATCATTTAAGGTGATCGACCACCGTTTGGAGTTTTTGAAAATCGACGGTAACTCGAGAATCTCCCGGGGGCCGAATATGCCCCCCCCCCCGCCACAATAGGAGCCCGAGCCTCCACTATGGTTATTATTGCGCTGAAAAGGTGTGCTCTTCTCATTTCTAGTTTATTTGCGCTACCTTACAGCTACTATCTACCAGCAGACCCGATACATTATACACAGGCTGGTCGAGAATCTAGTAGGACGAGGTAGGCAAGCTTAGGCAAGGTTTTTCTTACATTTGTGCTCAATTTATGGTTTCGAAGAAAATTTTCTTGGAAAATTTAAGAAATTTGCTCCAAAATAGGTCTATTCCGACTGCAGAAAATCATATAAAACAAATCTAAAAAATGAAAAGAAAAAGAGATAAATATCAGTATCGCGAAAAGGATACCGAACTGGGTAGGCATTGCCTACCTTGCCTACATGGGAGAACCGCCCCTGATCCTATACCTTCTCAACCATCCTGATCCTTCTCCGTCTCCTTGCCATAGTAGTTTTTGACATTTTTCATTCTCACCTCGACATGAAAGTCCAATGTGCTTACTGTCGATGTCGTTGTGCGTCTAAATAAATGCATAAAATACATAAATAATCAAGCGATAAACTTAAACCAGCTTTATAAACACAAGTGAGGTCTTAAAGGGAAATATTCACCTTTTGATTTATTGATCTGCATTTTTCTGCGACACACATATGGTATCAGAATGAATCGTGCCTCAATTTAAAAGTGAAATAACTCATTTGTCTATTTCAAACTTTAAGTTAAAAAAGGAATGATCGTGCCTCAATTTAAAAATAAAATAACTATTTTGTCTATTTCAAACTTTAAATTTTTGGGAAATATAAAATATGCACTTGCATATATGACGAACAGTATGATCCATAACTATCTTTGGTTTGAATGCTGATTTGTAAACCAGTCATAGGGCAAGAAATGAAGTAGTACGCCAAGACGCGTGACAACGTCCCTGATTGACCAATGAAACAAATCGCCTACGCTAAATAGGTCACTGTTGGGTGCCGAAGTGAACTTCCGATTTGATTGCCATTTCATTTAATTTTCATAGTTCATTGTTTTTCTTGCAAAATGATTTGATTTCCTGATAAGCTAAATCATAGAGTTGTTTACAGCCAAAGACAAAACTATAGAAAACGCCTAATGATAAAGACAAATGAACACATTTTCACAAACTGATGGTCGCTAGTCGCAACCACTAACTAGGCTGTCGAAGCGTACCCACTACCCAAGTTAACTACTGATTTGGTTACCTGATTGTTCAATGTTTGTTTATTGTTAAGAATATTAGGGCACATAACCACAAAAGGCAGAGATCAATACATATTTGCCATACAATTTTGGCAAAAGACATTTCGTGATAAGCCCGGAATTCGAAACTCGTTACCAAGTACTGGCAAGTACTGGTCGTTATAAACGTGGATCGCCTATCAGCTTTGTTTGAAAAAATCTCTCGATAGGAACTGTTATATGTAAAACGCAATATATTTACAATATACTTTTATCATTATTGTGATCAAAATATATTGTGCTCGGCCGGCTACATACTCTTTTACTCGGCAAACGACGGTCGAGTGTAGCGTGGCGCGTCTGGCTCGCTCTTTGTATGTGTGTTTTTGTGCGTGTTTGTTTTTGTATGTTTACAGTGGCTACTGCATTTCTGATAGATGCTTTGCAATATATAAATTATTCACGTATATATTTTGGCCTCGTCTGTCGATTTTAAGTATCAACTCAATTTGTGTACAAAAAGGCGAATATTTCCCTTTATTGCTTTGACAATAGCAGTAAATACACAAACACGAATACATGCAGGTGATATTGCTTTTATCGTGAAGGTCATACGGTACTCTGTTTTAATTCCTCGCCGATAGCAACAATAATTCAAACACTCGCAAGGTTCTGTCATTTGCAAGAGGCTCACACAGCATACGGGTACCTCGCCATCACACATCAATAATATAGTTACACTGGTAAAATATGAGCCACTCATGCTGTTTGTCATTAGATTTCGCCGTCCGAACCACCCCAAGATTATGTTTTTTAATAAATGATCAGCTTGAAACAGTCGTGTCACATTGAACTTACGCTCTAATGCCCGGCGGGTCTCAAAGTATACGTCAGAAAATTGTCCGCATCTACCGACAACACGAAGCGTGTGTGCCACTCAAAGAATAGCTTTCTGTCGGGTAAGTAGGACCTGCAATAAAGCTGTCAGACAAGGTGATGACCCTCGTATAGACTGCCGCCGTCGGCTGAATAATTGAGTGGGGCCGGCCGGGCGGTGGTGCGGGCCGGCCGCGCCAGTGATGGCCCCCCAGTGCACCATGCCCTGGCGTCGAATTGTTATCGCCTGTTACCGCCTCGCTCGGTCAGTCCAGTCCAGTCGGACCGATACTGGGCGGGGCTCGGATGCAATCAGCCGCTATAAAATATCTCAGACCAGACGGCTCTGAAGGCTGTTCTGAAGGCTGTTCTGAAGGCTATGCTCGGGAAATGCCTCTTAAATCGCTGCCAATATTTGAATTGATGCACAGATGGACTTCAAGTCAGATTTTATTGGTTTGCCTCAGTTAAATCTGGGTTTGAGTTCACTCTTGATCAGCATGACTAGGGTCATAGGTAATTTTTTCTGGCGGTAATGAAATAATATACAACTAACTTACACAATTTAATCTAGACTTTTAGTAACGTAGCTATACCCCTTTCTACCTGTGCTTCACTGTCGAATAAGCGTTTATAGCCCACATACACTTAACAATACATGGAGTATCAAAATCATGTAATATGTATGTACGAATTCCGCAATTGACGCATTACTGAATGAGAACCACATAAACGTATTTAATTTGCTCTCAGGCCTGAATCGAATCGATGAGCAACGCTTATTAACCCGTATTTAATTGCAAACAAAATATGGTGCTCAAGTGTGTCCCTCGTTTTTGCAGATATTGAGGAGGGGTATTCCAGATCCTTGTTAATAAGCTCAGCAATAAACTATTGTTATTAATACAGGGATCTGAGAAATGGAAGTCAAACCAATCAAATCCAAAAATGCAACATGCACTAAAAACGATGTAACATAAGGCACAACGCATGCAGTGATATTGAATTCCGCACTGGTTTGACTATCAAGTATCAAGTATCATATACAACTATAAATAATATATGTGTTGCGTAGGAGGGTGACGTGATTGATGCCTTCTCGTGACTGAACTCGCTGGGATCCAAGGTGACCCGAGTCAGTCGGAGCGGGCGATGGTGAGTCGACATTGAACAGTGCTGACGCTGAGTCATCTGCGGTGAGTCATCGGGGTGTGTGCAGCTGAGTCCGGCTATAGCTACCACTAATTGGATGGCATGACTCAGGACTCGACGGGCGGCAATATGATGGTTTGCTTGTTGAAGTGTGGGAATTTACAGCACGCGGATGGCGACGCCCTGGCATGGTCCGGTGAAGTTGTTAACGGCCCACACAGTCCGCCCAGCGTCCACAGCAGCCGGTTCGTTCAGTGCTCACAATGTGCGCAATCACTGGACACTGAGCAGCATCGGGGTTTTGGTTGCGCTGTCGCAGTGACTGATGCTATTTATCTTTATCGGCAACAACATCCGAGACTCTGTCGTCCTCTTACAACACTCCCATCGAAAACGCTATATAGGCAATTTAATCAAATGTTATTTTAACAAATAAAAAGTTAAAATAGGTCCAGAATCCAGATCCTATATCTTTGTAGATCGCAGATATAACTGCATTCACCGATGGAACTCCTAACTGTATGCGAACATTGTATTGGGAAATAAGTGGTTTGCTGGCACCATTAGTTTTACTTTTAGAACCATATTAAGTACATAACATGAGACTTGTAATATAAACGTGGTGCAGATATATGAAACAGTATTTGCAGCAATTTTATCTGACGACGAGAGCCGCAGAGAAACTGAACCGAATATCTGTTTTCGAAGCCCGAAGGTGCGGTTGTTGTCAGTCGAACAGATTCAAAATATGCGGTCTGCACTCTGCAGGAATTCAAACCAGACTAGACAAGAGCAATAGGTCGTGAAATGGTATCCTGACATACCTCGCAAAGAGGTCCTTTCCTTTCCGAACCATTTTCACTAAGACAGAAGGGTAGTTTGTCACTATAATGGTGATTGGGGATTATTGACGAGGAGTCGGCAAATTGGCTCCGCCGTGAAGGACGTAAATGGTTACCGCACGCACAAAATTGTGATCACCCCGCATAATTAAGGCTTCATTCTAATCTTTCAATGAAATCCCGTCCTTTGGTGAATTTATCCACGGAAGTGCTTCACTCAAGAAGCTAATCAGGATCAATAGTTCGGCCAAGAGGTGACTGGATTGTTACCAAATCAGACCAAAGCCGGCAACATCCGAGCTTGAATACATTTACCTCATTCGTGCATCATTCTATGTCTATATTATTTTTAACTTCTTAGATTAGTTTGTGTAATCACAAGTCAAAAATAGGTATGTTCTGGCAATACTTTCACAGTTTTGAAGAAAATAAAGAAATAAAAACGACCATGTCCTTTAACCAAATAGTTCAGCATTAGCGCTTTACCGTCTCGATTTGCAATGCAGTTACAATCAAATAAAAACGCGGGTTCTGCAAACTCGAGCTTTATTCATTTTTTTCTGCATTTCATTCTTTGTAAACAAACTACCATACAAAATGTACAGGACTATATATACCCAAGGTAGTTGTGGGACTGCCTTTCATGTCCATTTCGCTTTATATCATGAAAAATATTGCTCCACTTTAAACACAGTACAACTTAGGTGTCGTCCAGCGTGACAAAGCATCCAATACGCCTCGCACTGAGGAGACGCACACACAGAGCTCGAGCGAGCCCAAATATAAACTGTAAGTACCGTCAATAACAGAACAACAGAGGCCAACAAAGATTGCGTCACGGGCGACACTGGCGACAAACGACCAACGGCAAACGGCGGCGAACAACCCAGGGGCACGGCGAGCGACAGAACCAGTCCGCTGCACGTGCACACAGCATATGCAGCCGCGGCTCAAAACAGCTTCAGCTCTCGCACGATCTGCCGCACAAAGCGAAAACCACGCATATGCACGGACACCGAAGAGTATCATGCGCCGTTTTACCTTTGCGATATTGTGTACCATGGCCAGGCGCTAATCTTGGGGAGGGAGGTACAGCGCTGCTCGCCATCGCCCTCTAACGACACACACACACGCACGCACGCACGCACGCACGCACGCACGCACGCACGCACGCACGCACGCACACACACACACACACACACACACACACACACACACACCAATGCAACCAGCTACGACCTAACACCAAGAGAAGGAGCAGAGAGGCCACGCGGCCACGCTCTAACTACCATGAAAAAGCGAAAAGGCGGGTACTGGGGGTGGGATGGGCCCGACTTGGCTCGCGTGGGTTAATACTCGCCAGTTTGCCTCGTTGCTAAATATAGTAGCCCAGTATGTGAGGTGAGCTAGGTCTGACTTGCGTGTCCATCGACAAGAAACACAGTTTCGCACACACAACTTCGTGAAACGCAACTGGACGAGTGTGCGCCGTTTTGCGACACCGCATGATTCGCTTCACGCCGCGTTTAGGTACACACTTCCTTCCTCTGCAATGCATTAGAACAGTAAGGAAACCCAAGCGCACTCATACAAGTATCATAACTCTACAACAAACATTTTGTCAAAGTCATGCAGCCCTGATCTGGTCAATAAAACTTAACCCACAACTGGGGAGTCACATTGCAAACAAATGTACATCGAGTAGCCTTGCCTCGTCCGTGAACAATGCTTCGCTGAGTCACACAGTGCCTCCTGGGCACATCCACACACCCATACACCACTGACAGAGGAGAGGTCAGCGGGGGTCAACTGGTGACCCAGCACAGCTCAGAGGGGTGTCAGCCACCAGTCCTGTCCCAAACCTGGCAGCAGGGCAGACGGCCAGCTGGGGGTATTCACAACTTCGCATTTCACCCGGCACTTCCCGAACAGCCGATAAACCCCCAGCCATCGCCGAAACCTTCTGCGGGCTAGCGAATCCCCTAGCTGAACGGTTCGATCAGCCTGCGAACTTACCGACAGGCCAGTTAGCGAACTTACCGACAGGCCAGTTAGCGAGCGAACAACGAGTTAACTAGCGGCTGTGACGCGAAATCCGGTCTCTTCTGCGCGCGACAACAAACGCGTGCACGATGAGATCAACTGGTGACACGAGCGGACCTTTTGTACTGGGCATCCCACAGTATGGAAACGGTGATTATTTCTCAGTAATGGCACAGGCGACGTGTCGGTGTCAAGGCCACGGCAGGTAGGAGCGAGCAGTCGGAGCGGCAGCGCGGGGCCAGCCGAAGCAGCCCGCCTGGGACGCCAAATTATTGGATTGCTTTTGATTGGCTGCTGGTGACAGCGGACACGAGTGGTGTTCCTGGAACTACCAGTCACAGGCGGAGCAGGACATTCGACCTCAGAGCTCACTATGGTACGAGTGTGAGGCTTTGAGGCTGCATACTGAATTAAAAGCAACAATGACAAGCAAATCAAAATATTGCCAATTGGCGCAGAATCTGTCAGCAACCAAGAATACTTGTAAATGCGATTTAATTTAGCTCAAACCTTTTTTATCTCTAAATTATTTTTCAATATTTCCAATATTTTTCGACTTTCATTGCCATTGACTCTTCCGAACAGTTTTTGAGTCGCCGGACTTCTTAACAACGCAAGCTCATGTCCATGCTAGGTTTTTAACAAATTGAGAAGAGACATCAACCGGGCGGGGAACAGCTACAATTTTTTCAAAAAAGAAACCCGATGGCTCTCCTAGCTCAGCCTGGTCCCGGACAGTCCCGGACTGAGTGATTCGACAGTGATTCCGCGCCGCTTCAGAGCAGTAGCAGTGCAGCAGCAGCAGCAGCAGCAGCAGCAGCAGCAGCAGCAGCAGCAGCAGCAGGAGCAGGAGCAGGAGCAGGAGCAGGAGCAGGAGCAGGAGCAGGAGCAGGAGCAGGAGCAGGTCGGTCCCTGAGACGACACGGCGTCAGCTCCCCGGTGACGACCGTGACGGAGAACAGGCTGCTCTGTGACGCTGAAGCAGCACTGTACTGACGGACTGTCAGCTCAGCTCAGCTCAGCTCGGGTCAGGCCATCTCCCGCGCAGTCTAAGCTTTTAAATCAGTCAGCCAGCTCCCTATCAAGCCTATGCTCAGCTCAGAACTCATCGTTCCGTCCTCAGCTCAGCGCTCAGCAGCTGATCGCGCAGCTCAGTTATCAGCTCAGCGTACCGCGCTCAGCATCCGACGAGGTCGGCGAACGGCGGCTCGTCCGCCCAGGGATCCTGCAAATCTCCCAGGCCACACAGCACGTCCCGGTCGTACCGAAACTCCAGGTGAGATCCTGCGCTGCTGGAAACCGACAGGCTGTCCAGCTCCAGCTCTGACGTCAGCGTGTCGAGCGGCATCATCTCCAGCTCGGAGACCAGGTCGGCGACCTTGAGCTGCAGCAGCTCGTCCAGCCCGTCCGGGTCGGGCTTCACTGCCGCCAGCAGCGGCTCCGGCGGCGGCTGCTCCCGCGGCTCGGTTGGCAGCAGCGTCATCAGCGGGGCGTCCTCGTACGTGGTGGCTGACTCGGGAGAGTCGGGCATGATGGTGGAAGGGCTGCAGGGGACGGCGGTGGGGCTGGCGCGCGGGGATCGGGGAGGCTCCCGTCTCAGATTGACAGAGAACTCCCGATTTAGATCCCGGGCTTCGCTTGGCCTCTGCTCTGGGGTCTGCTCTGAGGTCTGCTCCCGTGTTGGCCCTCGAGTCGGCCCAGCAGCCGCCGCCAGCCCCCATGTTGTTTGCATGCCGCCGACCGCCGCTGCCGCTGCCGCTGCCGCTGCCGCTGCCGCTGCCGCTGCCGCTGCCGCTGCCACTGAGGTGGCTGTCGCCTGCGTCTCAGCCCCAGTTGTGGTGGTCGTGGATGGCGCTGACATCGATGGCCGCCGCTGCCTGACTCGCTCCGCAAAGGTGACGCCTCTCTTGTCATCGATGTTGAGCTTCAGTTTGAGCCTCTGGTGACTGACGGACGTCACCCGTGACCTCACAGAGCTGCTGCAGCTTCCTGCCGCTGCCGCCGCCGCCGCCTTCAATCCAGCGGAGGCGCTGCACGCCGAGCGTGCCCGCGACCGCGTCCGCTCCGTGGTCTTGCCTTGACCCGGCTTGAGCGTCTTCTTGCGCGGCCGGTACTTGTAGTCGGGGAACTCGCGCTGGTGGTACTCTTTGAGCCGCTTGGAGATCTCGTGGAAGGGCGCGCGCTGGGCGTCACTCAGCAGCTTCCAGCGGCGGCCCAGCTCCTTGGAGATCTCGGCGTTGTGCATGTCGGCGGTGACTTCGATTATCTTGCGACGCTCGATCTGCGACCAGACCATGAAGGCGTTCATCGGACGTTTGATGTGGTTCAGCGGGTGCTTCTTCGTCTGCGGAACAGAAAGAAAAGGGTGTTAGGGTCGGGCGAGGTGAGGTTGCAAGTTATTGAGGGATAGGTACAGCCCAGTCAATAGCAAACATGGAAGAAACAGTGGTCCTGACATATACCATGAAATAACTGACGGACACAGATCAACCATCTCACCAGGGTGCATCACATGCTGTGCGTATTTCACCGTTCATATTGTGACTGGCTAAACCTCACGTCGCCAGCTTGCCTCATCCGCAGTAAACTACGATGAAGTCACACAATTATCAGACAAATAAGCCGCGCACCACAGCTACACCAACACAGCCATTAAAACCTAGTTACTGTCCAGCCCTGCACAAGTCCGCACAGCGGTTACCCCCGGCGTGACTGAGGAGCGCTCGTTCCGTCCTAGCTGTCACCGCACGCAACGTTCGGAGTGGCTCCAAACGAGCGCTGCAGCCCTGAGACCCGCCACCGGTGGCGGTCGTTCCATTTTGATGATGGCGTGCCGGGCGGCGGCACGAAGTCGGCTCACAGCGGCTCAGTCTGCCGGTTTATAGGGCCCGGTAACAGGTGGGCTCGATGCCTCCTCGTTCGACCAGGCCGAGCGCTGTGTGAGCTCGTTCCCCAGGGTGCTGGCCAGAACGGACGCCGGCCGGCCGGGCAGGTGCGGTAACGGCGCCGGGTCATGTCAGCCACCGTGCCACCTGGTGCCGGCATCGTGACTCGTGGCACCTCAGTGGCGCCGCGCAGCACGGCGCCGTCCTCACGAGGCATGATCGACGACGAATAGAGCTCCTATGTCATGCTCGCGCAAATAGCGGACGTAAACGTCTTCCATGCAAAGTATGTGTACCTTGCAGTTTTGCAGTTGGGCAATACGGCTCTCGCTGCCCACTGTTGGATTATGCTGTTAGATAACTAGTTAAATGTATGCTGTTGGATGACTGTCATTGCCGAGACACCGGCGTTCGCCGCAGGCAGCCGTCGTCGACACCTGTCGTGTTCACCATGCACAGGTCTGTGTGTACCTGGAGACCTGCACCTGGAGACCCGCGCCTGGAGACCCGCGATGCGCGATGCAGATGCGCGGTCTGTGTGTACCTGGAGACGACGACGCCGGCTGTGGACGCGCCACCCCAGCCCAGGTCAGCACCATAATCATCCGCCGAGGGGCCGGCGTAAGCCCGAACATGGCGCCGTCATCAGCACACCTCAGAGTCTTGTGGACACGGACGTCCTGCACTGTGGGTATCGATCTCTCCAGCACCGCTCAGGGGCCGCCGACACCGCTCAGGGGCCAGCTACACCGCTCAGGGGCCGGCTACACCGCCCAGGGGCCGCCGACACCGCTCAGGGGCCGCCTACACCGCTCAAGGGCCGGCTACACCGCTCAGGGGGCCGCCTACACCGCTCAGGGGCCGGCTACACCGCCCAGGGGCCGCCGACACGGAAGTTTGACGGGCCAAATAGCCGTCTACTTAGCTCTGTTCGGAACAGGTACGCGGCACGGCGGCCTGGCCATCGCGTTACGCCGGCGATAGGGCAGAGTTCCGACGCTGTTGTGTCGGCGTTACGGGGGAGTTACGGTGGCGTTACGGTGGCGTTACGGTAGCGTTACGGTAGCGTTACAGTGGCGTTACGGTGGCGTTACGGTGGCGTTACGGTGGCGTTACGGTGGCGTTACGGTGGCGTTATGGTGGCGTTACGGTGGCGTTACGGTGGCGTTGCGGCACGACCGCGTCCTGATGGGCCTACCGCTCACTGTCAGTGAATTATGGAACATGCAAGTGTCGGCCAAAGACAGCGGTGTGGCGACTTCAATAGGTTTGTGAGTACAGGGGCGGATCCAAGGGGGGCCAATCCGGCCATGCCCCCCCCCCCCAAAGCGAAAAAGGGTGGGGCCAACATAATCTTTTTGCCCCCCCCCCCCCAAGTGATATCAGTGAATACCCACATTATTCAGATACAGACTGTTATGGTACTATTTGGTATTAAACATGGTGAGTCTGGTACCCGAGGAAAGATAACAATTATTCGTTTTAAAATAGCTTTGAAGCAGTCCAAATCCACTATTCAACAATACAAAACTGGAAAAAATTTCGCGCCGCTATCGCCTCTGTCATCACACAAGTTTTCGCAAATGCCTTCACAAATTAGGAAAATGAAAAAAAAAAATCATTAATTGTATGGCAGAGCTCTCCTGCGGTAATTCCTGGCCCCAGGGCCACTTCATACAAGTGAGTGGAGAGCCCGTGCGCGTGTTACGTTTTCCACCTTTCGCCGTACTGGGGGGGCATGACAGGATTTCTCTGGTAACTTCCAAAACCAAGCATCACAGAGGCACGTGGGTAAGAACCAGCATGTTGCCTATGTAGTTGAGGAATTTTAACGGTATGCAATTTTTCAGGTTTCAGTCATTGGGTGAAATTTCCCAGGGTCAACTGTGAATGTGACTTAGACTCGATCACGTCTAAGAATAGCGTTTTTCTCCGTCAGAAAGCCTTCAAAATGAGAAAATAAATAAATGTAAATAAAAGCTTGGCCCTTGACCAGTTTCTGCTCTGAGAAATACAGAAAAATGTATTTATTTGTTGGTATCTGGGTCAAAATCAAGGTCCCAAAAAAGGGATGGAAAAAATGTACGTCATTGAGTTTTCGTACACTAGAGCCATCAACTCAATCACAAATAGTTATGCAAGTTCATTGCTTTGAAATTTGGTTTGGGTTATTTCGATATTCAGTTCTCTCACTTTCTCAAACAGGTTTTCAAAATTCTTTGACCAAATTTATTTTTTTACTGATTCCCCATTTTTCAGTTTTTAGGGGTAAGAAACCCCAAATTTCGGAAATCCGAGTTGGCCTTTCCTAATTAAAATGGCATTTTCAATCTTTGTCGCTTTCGTTTAGCAAATTTGCTGCCAAATCTTCTATTTTCTACGATTTAAAAAATATAGTTACGTCTTTCAACCAACTATTTAATCGTCACTAAAACGTAAATTTTCTCCCAAATGACTGAACCAATTTCAGTGAAATTTGCCAGCATACGTATAACTGTTGTCAACTCAGCTAGTGAAATTCCAGGCAAGATGCGCCGCAATGAGTAAAAAAGTGATTTCAGAAAAAAAAAACATCATGGAGGGCCTGTTCAGGCCCCCCTGAGACGAGGGTTAATTTTCAAGCTGACTACAAATTAAAGGGAATATAAGCACCTTTTACATTAGTTTTTAACTGAGATAGCCAGATTGTTCGGTGTACTGGAGAAAACCCCCAAATTCCGAATTTTTCCCTCCAAGCCGACCTAGTTTGCTGAGTTTTCAACGCAAAACCGTGTCATATGTGCATATTTTCAACGTCAACAAATCCGTTACGTTTTCGCATTACGTCATCCAGTAGTTACTCACTTGATTGCCACCGCACTTCGCTTTTAGAACCGTCGCCCAGTATTTTAGTTACCTTGCGTTCCGCCCCGACCGCCCACCGACGGTCGGTCAGGCGCTCGGCACACTTAGTGGTTTCACGTATATTGCGGTGCCCACGTCCCTACCCGGCGCGAGGCGAGGCGCGGTCGACCCAGCCAGTCGCGTTTCACGCCTACCGGTGCACCCCATCGTGCGGGGCCGGCACAGCCTGTCACTGGCGGGCGCAAAGTTTGCCGTTCGATGCCTCCTTGTGACGACACAACTTCGCTTTGGTGACGCAAGATTGGGTGTGACGTCACAAGTAAACATATTACTATTTTTTCAAATTAAAACAAAATTTGACTTTTTTCGCAAAAAATGAATTGCCAGGACCGTAATCAGGGCATTCTTCTCCATCATTCTACATACTTTTTCCCAAGGTGCTATATTCCCTTTAAGCATGCTGCCGAGTTCCGAAAAAGGCGAAAAGCGAACGATATGACGTGGACATCGGGCCCCTAAAAACACCTAAAGCTACTAACATCAAACCAAATGCGTATTTTTAACATTGGAAATCCAACATTAAAATGTTGGCAAAGGCATGCACGCAACAAAACGGATATACCGTTTTTTTTCGTCATGTTCATCCGACCCCCTCAATAATTATCGGTGACCGCCCTTGCGAGTTGGTATGAGAAAACGTTATTATTGATTACCTGCGTGTGTATATGCTACGGAAATGGTGTTCTGTGTGTTTTAAAGTGATTTTCCCCCGATTTTTTACCCCAAAAAACGAAAAAGCTTTTTTCCAGAATTTTTCCCCGATTTTTTTTTCCGAAAAAAAGTATTAAAAAAATCAGAAAAAAATCAGGAAAAAATGTATTTTTTTCGGAAACAAATCGTATCTTTTAATCGCGAATACCAAATAAGTTGAAAAGTCCAAATCCGTGAAGAAAAAAATGGGGGGGGGGTACCTTTTTGCCGGAAAAAGTTGGCCCCCCCAAACCGAGGGGCTGGATCCGCCCCTGTGTGAGTAGGACTCTCGATGACGCCGTGACGGCCTCCAACAATACCCACTGACACCGTGACGGCCTCCAACAACACCCGCCGATGCCGTGACGGCCTCCAACAACACCCACTGACACCGTGACGGCCTCCAACAACACCCGCCGATGCCGTGACGGCCTCCAATAACACCTTCCAAGAAACAGACAGTGACCAGCAACCAGAGGCTGCTGACACTGATCGGGCTGTCTCGATGGGTGCTCAGAGGTCAGCGGAATATCAGAATCAGATAAATATTCTAGTAATATTTATCTGATGGAACGTTCCAGGCATAGATGAATAAAGAAAGAAAACATACGTCCGTGATGTGGCAGAGCCATCGTTTTTGGGAACCTTTCGATAAGCACACTCATCCGAAAGTTGCTTGTCATGCCATGAGAGAAGCATTCACAGTAATCCGTGTAATCTATTATATTTGTGTTCGTTTTTCTGGGCCCTCAGCTGGTCGTTCCCGGTGATCGTTGGACCTCCCGGCTGGTGGAGGCGGCCACGCACAGCGCACGCGGCCCATGTTTATGCGTCGTCACACCGCCGGCCAACTGAAATACCCGCCACCGTCACCGGCAGGCGGGACCTCCGGACCGCTCCCGACCTCTCCCGACTGGTCCCAACCGCTGCAGACCGCTCCCGACCGCTGCAGACCACCTCTAGACTCGTCAGAAACACACATAGAAAATGGCCAGCTTTTCTGAATTATTTACCCCTGATAAAAACACACACAAGACATTAGCTCCGATATCTCTTAGATCAAACAGAACGATCAGTTCAAGACCGAATAGTGGAAACCGGCATGGCGATCAGAGTTCGTCATGGCCTGGGCTGGGCCTGGGCTGGGCCTGGGCTGGGCCTGGGCTGGGCCTCAAATCACTGGGCTATGGGCGGGCCTGGGCTGAGAATGTTTAAGTAATGCGCGCGCCGCGCAAGCTAGGTCAGAGCTTAACAAATATTTTAACCAGCAGTTTTCTTCCACAGCAACACAAAGGTGAGTGATACTATTTCACATGTATAGTATACAAATTACAAGTAAGTATGCTAGGATAATTATGGTTAATTTTGTGAAAATATTTACATGCACAAAGTCCCGATCTTCTACGGTACGGTACGGCGCGGTTAATCTGAATGGGCCGGACCGGGCATGGGCCTTAATAATATTAATTTGACTGGGCATGGTCTGGGTCTTGGCTTGGCGTTCATTGGCCTGGGCTGTGCTGGGCTGCATGGAGGTTGGTGGGCCCGTGATGAACTATGGTGGCGATACATGGCGATAGGAGATAATCAGATCCAGCTAAATCAAACCGAAACCGACTCGGGCAGGCGTGGCCTTCAGAATAAATGTGTCAGCACCGAACACTCAAACAAACTCGCCTGGTTATCAGAGTATGCTTCGAGTGTTATTAATGCAGTTAACTTCCACGTTATCTGTAGTTGATCGACTGAAAGTTGGTCCACTCGGGGTTATTTATCGCAGCATTAGTCGGGCTCGACACGAGACTAGAGAACGTCCGGACAAAACAGGCGTTATTTAATCCCCATCCCAGACCCGAGTAATGACGGGCGATAAAGAACCGAGCAACAGAAATAATGACCTTAATGGGCTCGGCCATGGTCGTGCACTTAATTCAGAGATACGTATAGTCGATGGCTCAGCAGAAAGGCTAGAACACGAAAAGCACGAGCACGCATTATAACACTTCGCTTTCTTCGCCGACTCTAGGCATGTATTCCCGCAGACGATGCACAAGGCAAGAGACGTTTACACTTAAACAAATATCGTCAGTCACTGGTCAGTGGTCAGTGGTCACTGACCAGTGGCCATCGACCTTTATTGGGTCAGTCTGGTCACTGCCGCTGGGTCATCGACCTCATCTGTACCGGTCAGGTCACCGCTGTCGGTCAGTGGTCAGTGAGACCTCGACTGACCCGATCAGGACACTGGCGCCGGGTCAGCAGGGGTCAGATGACATCACGGTGTGGTGTGACTGCGCAGAATGTGATACATCCGGTCACATGCGGGAGAGGAGCTGCATATCCGCCGGTCGCGGAGTTCGGACCGATAGCGGCAGCTGCTGCGGCTGGCCGGCAGCTCGCGGCGGAGGACAAACTCCACACACACGACACGCGGCTCTGGCGTGCCACCGATATCGCCAGTGCAAATACAGATTTCTTTAAGGGAGATATTCACCCTTTGATTTGTTTACAACAGTTTATTAGACTTCCGTTATGGTATAACAATAATGCTATTTAAATTTAAGAATTAAAATCAAATTATTTCCTTATTCAAAGTTGTAAGTTAGGAAAAAAAGTACCCAGTGTGCTTCAATAAGATCACTGACAACGGCGTCCTTCTCTGCGTCCTATATGCAAGCAACTAATAGGGCCAGAAATTAATTAAATGCGCCAAGAAGTGTGACAACGTCCATGAATGGTCAATGAAATAAATCACCGACTCGAAGTAAGTCGCCGTCCAAGCGCATCGATGTGCTTCTGATGTAATTGCCATTTCTTTTTAAAACAATATTATTTTTCATGATTATATAAAGCATAGTGTTATTTAAAGCCAGAGACAAAACCATTCAAAACTCCTCATGCCGAAAATAAATAAAGCAATTTTCGCAAATTGAGGGTCGCAACCACTAACTAGGCTGCCGTAAAAGCGCATTGGTGAACTGCTAATTTGGTTACCTTTTCATTCAACGGGTATTATATGTAGAGGATCGGCGGGCATGTAATCACAAGCTAGAACGCAAAAATATATATTTCCCTTTAATTGCTTAAAAAAGCAATACGGGAAAATCACGCAGTTTGATGAGGACCAAAAGTACTTGGGGCATTCCAGGACAGATCGACAAGGGGGTAACACCCTACAACTCAGATTTCGATAAAAGTTCGTTGTAGGGGTTCCATCTGGGGCGTGAATGCGCTGTGCAAGTTTCAGCATTGATTGGAGTTCGGCTGCTGAGTTATAGCCTCGGCATTTCGTGGAGTACACCTTGCATGGCTTAGGCCAATTAGCCAATTACTCCATAAAAATTATCCAATTCCTAGAAAACATAAATTTTTCTGAATGGCAATGAAGTAAGGAACAATTATTCCAGGCCAAGTTTTTATTTTTGTGTTGATCTGATTAAATGACCTTTGACCTCTTGGTGACGGACCTGACCTTCAAACGAGCCGCAGTGAAAAAATATGGTTGTTTTATATTTTTTATTAATATTCTTAGGTAAGCTGTCTTTGGCACAGAATAAAAATTTGGAGATGGGTGTTTTTTATAAATGTACTTTTTAATTGTCCAAATTAACTCGTTTTTTCTCCTTTTACCAACACAAAATGATTAATTTGTCCCATGATTGGCAACCGAATGCGGCCTTATGCTCACACGAAGGGTTCAGTGTTGCAATATAAGCCACTTCGAGCTTAAAAGGTTTTTGGAGTTGGGGGGATATATTGGATTTTTTTTTTTTTTTTAACCCCCCAGGGGGAAAAAAATTTTGGTTTTTCCCCAAACAGGTTTTAAAAAAAAAAACCCTTTTTTTTTTTTTTTTCTTGGGGCAAAGGGGGTTTTTTTTTTTCCCCCAACTCTTGAGGGTTATTGGAAGGTCACTCAACATTTGCCACAAAACTCTTAACATAATACAGATTAGAGACGTTGAAAATAACACCACTGTGCTATGCATCGTTCGATGTCACGTCACCCGATATGGCAACATGACCTACCTGGCGTCACCAAATGACCCAGGTTAATTTTTTATTTTCAAAGGGTCAAAGGGTTCAAATTTTAATTTGATTTGCCTACCAGGTCACCCAGACCATATTTCGAGCGCTTGAAAAGACGAAACACGATGGTTGGTAACGTTTTGCTATATGTTATGAATAAAAAGTTATGCACGCAAAACTGTTTTACTTAGCAAAAAAAAAAACGGGAAAAAACAAAAACTTCAACATGTTCGTGAATTAACGTTTCGGAGATAAGGACATTAGAGATATAATTTTTAACATCAACGTGTTTTTCTCGTCAAGGCGCTTTCGAAACAATGTCAAGGTTGGACCTTCTTAGGTCAACTTCAAAATTTGAACCCTTTGCGTCAAGGTCATTTGGTGACCCAGGTAGTCCTTGCTGCATATCTGGCGACGCGGAATCGACCGAAACAAACACATGGTGTAGTTTTTCAAGTTTCTATCTATATTATATTAAGATTTTGTGGAAAATGTTGCATGGTAACCTTCTCAGATGACCTCAAGGTGACCTTGCAGAGGTACTGTGCAACAATTTCACCTGCGTAAAATAATAAATTAACTCAACTTAACCTCGAAGTGACTTATATTGCAACCTGAACCCTTCGCTTGTGGCACATTAAGCCCCTATTCGGTGCCATCATGGGACCAAATTAATCGATTTTGTGTTGGTAAAAGGAGGAAAACGAGTAATTGAGCTATTACAAGTTACATTGTTAGAAAACACCTATCTTCCAAATTTTATTCCTGTGCAAAGACAGCTTACCTAAGAATATTAATAAAAATATAAAACACATTATTGTTCACTGCGCTCGTTTTGAGGTTCAGGTCAGCGTCACCAGAGGTCAAAGGTTCATTTAATCAGATCAACACAAAAATAAAAACTGGGCCTGGAATAATGTTCCTTACTTCATTGCCATTCAGAAAATGTATTGGTTTATTAGGGAATTGGCATAATTTGTATGGAGTAATTGGCTAATTGGCGTGAGAGAGTGCGAGAGGGTGTCTTTCACGCAAAATGCGGGGGGCTATAACTCGGCAGCCGTAACTTCAATCAAAACTGAAACTTGCACCAGCGCGATTCAGCGCCCCGGATAACCCATATACGGAGTTTTATCGAAATCGCAGATGTAGGGTGTTATTTTGGGGTTTTCGCTTGTCGATCTGTCCTGGAATGCCCCACTTGCAAGTACCAGTCGTTAAAAGTGTGGAAAGCTTATCAACTTTAACTTCAAATATCTTTCGGTAGGAAAGTTTGTATGCAAAATGTGATGAATTCACCATATAATCTGGTCTCGTCTGTCGATTTCCATTCAAGTAATAACTCTATTGTTGTAGGAAAAGGCGAATATTTCCTTTCAAACGCGTCGCGTGTATAGTCTGACACGAAAGGTGAATTATTTATATGTACTGTCTACAGTCAGAACTCCGGCGGTCGGCCTCAGTGCACTCCCTGACAACAGTGCTGGACTGTCGACTGTGACGTCATTAGACTGTCGACTGTGACGTCATTTGCAATATATCGGCCGCGGGATGGAATGCTGAAGCTGGAAGCTAAAACCGAGTTTCAGGAGGAGGCAGATTCGCTTCATGAATCCAGTTGTCGTAGTGCAGTATATGCATGAGCTGGTGGTGGCGGCCGTTACAGTAGAACTGAAGGCAGATGGCTGAGAGACGGCCGGTCATACTGCCAGCTCAGCCTGCAGCCAGCAGCGACAGCGTCTGCTCACGGCTGTTTTCTTATTCTGACGGCTTCGTGGGGAGGCAGCGGAGGCAACCCCTGGGGAAGCCCAGCTCTCACCAGGCCCAACAAGGTCTGAGCACTGAGCGAGCACGGCGCCCTGCACGTCCCCGGCCGACGGCCAAGTCCTAACTACCCGCACAAAGTTGTTGGTAATTGGGCCCGATTATACTCACAGTAGTCGGCAAAGTTTTAATGGCATCGCGGCTGCGGAAGTTGCCGAGTTCCGAGGACACACGCCGCGCCAGGTGACAGGTCGGGTGACAGGTCAGGTGACAGGTCAGGTGACAACTGACAGGATGGACATCGGGTTTAACTCACAACAAACGTAACCTATAACATTGTGGTTTATTTTGTTAAGCATTGACCTGCGATTTCACTGTGGAGGCTTAATATTAACCA
This sequence comes from Semibalanus balanoides, assembly GCA_014673585.1. Classification (NCBI taxonomy): domain Eukaryota; kingdom Metazoa; phylum Arthropoda; class Thecostraca; order Balanomorpha; family Balanidae; genus Semibalanus; species Semibalanus balanoides. The sequence goes on from VOPJ01003237.1 coordinate 350,502, forward strand.
AACAAATTCGCCACAAGAATATCGTATTTTGGCCAACAGTTAGCCAGAGTTGGCTCAAACTCACGCTCATAAGCACTCGAGCAAACACCGACGATGTTTGTTCCGAAAGGTCGCCAGGGGGCTTTCCAGGAAAATTGAAATACAATGTTCCAGCTTTCCAGACTTAGCAAGCAGAGGGTGTCCAAAGATAACACGCCGGTATGAGAGGGTGCGGAAAAGGTGAATAGAAATGTCACTATATCATGCTGCCATCGTCTACAGAAGAAACAAATGAGAAAACAATATTTGAAGACTGCTGTGTACAGCTGGTTCTGAAAAACCATGGTGCTACGCCACAGATATGTGAGGATGGAAAGGTCGAGAGTGCCAATTTACAGCGCATTTTGTTTGCTGTGTAAACACCCAGCTAACGTCGAGCCCATCACATCACGTGGGCCAGATAGAGCTGGTTCTTCTGTTTATCCAATATCTGGAGCTTATGTAATGTCGGGTGTATATCTGTGTGGATTCGGTGTCGGTCTTGTGATGACCGCATTACACAATTACTGACGCACCAGAAGAAGAAAAAATTAAATGAAATGGGAAATAAGATTAAACCTAAAACTTCCAGAAGTAAAAAATACGCGAGTGAGTGAGAAGCGACATTGTGTAAAGAGAGCGAAGACAAATATGTGAGGGAAAGTAGCGGAGAGGTAACTGACCAGTGACGGGAGAGGTAACTGACCCCTGTGACGGAGAGGTAAGCTGAACCAGTGACGGAGAGAGGTAACTGAACCAGTGGACCCGGAAGAGGTAATGACCAGTGACCGGAGAGGTTAACGACCCGTGACGGGAGAGGTAACTGCCTAGTGACGGAGAGGTAACTGACGGAGAGGTAACTGACCAGTGACGGAGAAGTAACTGACCAGTGACGGAGAGGTAACTGACCAGTGACGGAGAGGTAACTGATCAGTGACGGAGAGGTAACTGACCAGTGACGGAGAGGTAACTGACCAGTGACGGAGAGGTCACTGACTAGTGACGGAGAGGTAACTGACCAGTGACGGAGAGGTAACTGACCAGTGACGGAGAGGTAACTGACAGTGACGGGAAAGGTCCACTGGAACCATGACGGAGAGGTACTGACGCTGTGACGAGAGGTTACTGACCAGTTGACGGAGAGGTCACTGACCAGTGTTACGCAGGATGAGGTAACTGCCAGTGAACGGAGAGGTCACTGACAGTGCGGGAAGTTAAACCTTGAAACGCAGTGACTCGTCGAGAGGTCACTATAAGACCGCAGTTGAACGGAGAGGTTAATTGCACCGAGTGACATGGAGAAGGTCTCTTGGTGAGGAGTGAAGCGGGCCAGGAGGCTATGACTGGACCAAGGTGACGGAGAGGGTTAACCATGACACAGTTCGACGGAGAAGGTAACTGACCAGTGACTGGAGAGGTAATTGACCAGTGATAACGTTTGGAGAGGTAACTGACCAGTGACGGAGAGGTCACTGACCAGTGACCAGTGACCAGTGACCACGAGCAGTGCAGAACGGACTAAATCACCGTGTTGGCAGGCATAGCCGTTGAATATTGCATCATTCCTGGCTGGTGGATCTCATAATCATTTTCGTTACATCATAGTAAGTCAGGCGACTTGCAGCAAAAATAGCTCTTAGGTCACTCAAGAAACTGCAGGTCATACAGCATATTTTAGAAGTATTCCATCAGTATATTGTATAATCGCCCGCTGAGTGGTCTCGCAGATAATTCTGCAACTTTTCCACAATAGTAAAAACGGCAGCCATGTTATTTCAGCCCATGATGATTATCGCGCTATACAATCATACTAAGAACTTTCAGTCATCGCTGGGTGTTATAATGCATGCTTTTAGCATGATTTATAATCACCTAACGCCAGGCTCCTGCATTATCTGTTGCAATGATCATTGATCAAATACAAGTTTTCTAAATCAGGCCATGATATAAAATATAATCTTTAAATATTAAATATGTCACCACTATCATCCAAACAAAGGACACTTAGGGTTGGAACTTGGAAGATAAGTGCATTGGACTATTGTATAATTCAGGCAAGGGTCAGCCTGCAATATCTCCTCTCTTCGATCGACTAGCAGAGGCGCAACTCTCCAGCTAGTTAGGGGACCCAGGTCTTCCCTCTGGACAGGCAGAGCCTCTCCTCTCAGCAGCTAGTTAGGGACCCCAGGTCTCCCCCCTCTGGACGGGCAGAGCCGCGACTCTCTAGCATAGTTGGGGACCCAGTCTTCCCCCTCTGAGGGCCAGAGCCTATAGACCTCCTCTCCAGCACTAGTTAGGGACCCAGGTCTCCCCCCTCTTGGAACGGGGCAGAGCCGCTCGATCCTCTCTAGGCTAGTTGGGCGACCCAGGTCTTCCCCCTCTAGACGGGGCAGAAGCCTAGACTCTCCTCTCAGCAGCTAGTTAGGGACCCCAGGTCTTCCCCCTCTGGACGGGCAGAGCCGCGACTCTCCTCTAAGCAGCTAGTTAGGGACCCCAGGCATCTCCCCCCCTCTGGGACGGGCAGAGCCGCGAGCTCGTTCTAGCTCAGTTTGGGGGAACCCAGCGTCTTTCCCCCTCTGGACGGGCAGAGCCTAGACTCTCCTCTCAGCACAGCTAGTTAGGGACCCCAGGTCATCCCCCTCTGGTACGGACAGAGCCGCGACTTCTACTAGCTAGATTGAGGACCCAGGTCTTTCCCTCTGCGACGGCCAGAGCCTAGACTCTCCTCTCAGCATGCTAGTAGGGACCCCAGGTCTTCCCCCTCTGACGGACAAGAGCCGCGAACTCTCTAGCTAAGTTGGGGACCCAGGTCTTCCCCTCCTGCGACGGCAGACCTAGGACTCTCCGTCTCGCAGCAGACTAGTTAGGACCCCAGGTCTTTCCCCCTCTGAGCGGACAGAGCCCGCTACTTCCTCTAGCTAGATGGGCGACCCAGGTCTTCCCCTTGGACGGCGCCAGAAGCCTATGACACCTCTCCTCTCAGCAGCTAGTAGGGACCCCAGTCTTCCCCCTCTGGACGGACATGCAAGCCCGCGACTCCTCTAGCTACTGCGGGGGACCCATGATCTTCCCCTCTGGACGGCAAGAGCCTTGACTATCCGTCGTCAGCAGCTAGTTAGGGACCCACAGGTCTTCCCCCTCTGGACGGACAGACCGCGACTCTCTAGCTAGTTGGGGGACCCAGTCTTCCCCCTCTGGACGGGCAGAGCCTAGACCTCTCCTCTCAGCAGACTAGTTAGGGACCCCAGGTTCTATACCCTTTCTGGAACGGACAGAGCCGCGACTCTCTAGCTAGTTGGGGGACCCAAGGTCTTACCCCCTCTTGGACGGGCAGAGCTAGACTCTCCTCTCAGCAGCTAGTTAGGGACCCCAGGTCTTCCCCCTCTGGACGGACAGAGCCGCGACTCTCCAGCTAGTTAAAGGACCCAGGTCGGCAGCCACCGTCCATTCCCGGACTGATTAATAACTCTTCCGTGACGTGGGGACCTGAACACCGCCGGAATAAGGAAGAGAAATGGCCTCCGTCTGACTCATAGCCGCTCGGAGAGGCGGAGTGGTCGGCACGGCGCCCTGAGGTCTAGAGCGGCCGCGGGCTCCGGAAATCGCTCAGTCGACCCGGTGCCTGGTGGTGTCTGACCCGTGATCGGAGCGTTCATGTGACCGCAAACAGACGGCAGGGCCTTCTGTACCACCGAGATAGTCTGGTTCGTTTCAAAGAATTTAGCACACAAAGGTGGTCACTGGTCAATGGTCATTTCATTCCATTACACAGCTTATCGGAGCCCGCAGCAGGTTCCTGACCTTTGGTTAGTCTTAATTGGACATATTTCAGAGCATTTATGGTGAAATATATCGATTCGCTTTTTCATGGAACCTTGCGCTATGTGCACAACACTCACACTGTTTACACTAATGAGGCACAAATGTGCACATCCGTCTAACATGTCGATTATCATTTCTCTCTCATAATGTGTTTCCTACCCTAATCCCTAACCGATGCGTTCTTGGAAGCCATTGATGCCACAGTATGTACAAGTGGATTTGCTTTCCAACAGTATTCATCCGCCATAACGGTTCTCCAAAGCCGCTTCCAAACAAACATCCCTGCATGCCATGCGCAACGGCTCTGGTGGCGCTGATTTCGGCCTACGAACACCGCAGCTGCCAAGGCTATACAGTAGTGGCTCTGGTGTTCAGCGATGGTAACGAACACCGGCGCTTCTGGTAGCCAGCTGTGACCGAGCACGGGATCAGCGGACACTGAGCCGGGGTGTGTCACTTGTCAGCTCAGTAGTACCAGCTGACAACACATGGAGACCGCAGCAGAGGGCACAGGTCATATCACCATCCGCATTCCCTTCTCTAACTACCCGGACGTGGCGCTGGCGCCCTGGGTGGCATGCATGGTATTCGGGCGGCAGGGCAGGCTGTAGGGCTCCACGACAAAGCTTTCGTATTGGGTGTCACATCTGCCGTTTAGGTAACACTCATGCGCGAATTGACCAGAGGGAAATCTTTTCACCATATTTCCTAGCAAACATATTTGTTTAGTTATTTATCCGCATGCACCTTCTCATATATATAATCCTCTACATATTATCGCTGGGTGGGCTGAGGGCTGAGGGCTGAGATTGTTGAAGTAATGCGTGCGCCGCACAAGCCATGTCAGAGCTTTACAATATTTAACCAGCAGCTTAGTTTACTTCCACAGCAACACACAGGTGAGTGATATCATTTCTACTTTATAGTAGGTACCTATACAAATAAATAGCTGGGGTAATGATTGTAAATTGTGTGAAAATAATTATATGCTTAATCTGAATGGGCTGGACCGGGCATGGACCTCCATATTCTGACTTTGACTGGGCCTGGTCTGGGCCTGGATCTGCTGTTCATGGGCCTGGGCTGGGCTGGGCTGGGCTTGGCTGGGCTTTTCTCGGGCTGAGGCCTAGGTGGGGCTGGGGAACAATCAGAGAGCACGAACGCATACCTCACTAACGCACACAACTACGGAAAATAAAGAGTACGCAAATAACCGCTTTTATCTCGCTTGCCATCGTCATTAGTCCATAATCTACGTATGTACATAATTATAGCCATATTACAGCGTCTCTGGGGCTGGGGCTGGGGCTGGGCTGGGCTGGGTGGGGCTGGTGGCTGGGTCTGGGTCTGGCGCTGGGGCTGCGGCTTGGTCGGGGCGGAGCTGGCGGGGCTGGCTGGCTGGGCTGGGGCTTGGTGGGCCCATGCCGAACTATGCTGTGTACCGTGATAATTGTACATAGTGTACAGTTATCACGGTACACTATGTGCAGTGTATTGTATTGTACAGTGTATTGTATAGTGTATTGTATTGTACAACTACACTATGTGCAGTGTACATAATGTACAATGTATATGTGTTGAACTATGAATTTAAAAAAAATGTCCCTTGAACGAAGATACATGACATCAAGAGAACTAGAACTTGCCGGTCGTTTCGAAGAGACTGATGCATCTTGCGCGAGACCAAAGTGACGCCGACACCGCGCGCGACTGCTGATCTTTTGACCCTCGGCTGCTACAGCTGACCTTTGACCCACACCGGTCGCGAAGCGTGGGCGGACGGCCGCTGGATTGCGATTGGTTGTTGCTAGGCGTTTGCGCAGTGTGTTTTTTACACCGCCTGTTCAGTTATTGGTGTGCAGTCCGAGGAGACAGTTGATGATCAGATCTTACTTAAAAGTGCAGCGAACTACTGCGGTGTAGCCGAGAAGCTGTGAAATCGTGCGCGTATGGTGTGTTCAGTGATGAGTGGTTGTTATCGCGTCTGGAGCCGCCCCTCCCCCTGCTCACCTCAGTGGCTGCATACACACCTGGCAATCCCCCCACACCTGAGCCTAAGATCACGCCCATGTGGGTGACCGTGGCGCTCCCCTCGTCAGCTGCGTGCAGGACTTGAGGAATCTGATTCTGGTGAGTGGCGACTACGCAGTGGTGTGTCTGTGGGTGTGTCTCGACCCTGGTGTGATGGTGAACAGAAGCTCAGATAGTAAGTTGATGTGGTGTGATGGTGGTGACTGGTGATTGATTGCCGACTATTTACGGTGTGTGAACGCTGCCTGCTGAAGACCGTGGAACGTACGAAATGCCGACATAAGAGCTTCGGACACCATTCCAAGGATCCACCACCAGGTCAGTCCGCTCTGGATTATTTAAATCACGCAAGCCCCAAACCAGCAGTCAGTTTGTAACTGTGTTAGTTCAAGTGCTATTGTTTCTGCCGTTCTGGACACTTAGACAGTGAACACTTAAACATCGATGGAATTCAACAGAATTCCCTCGGTATGCGCTGACTGCTGTCGGCTGTCGCATGCCACCAATAAATAATAAATTAATTAAATTTTGGAACTGCTTTGTTGACATCAAAATGCATTGTATATATTTTCATCACATCACATCACATAGTTAGTACGATGGCTTGCGTGCGAAGCTTTGCATAACAATATTTGCGAATCTAGTTAATTTGTGAAGCCTGCCGTCCTCAGAAATAGGACATATCAACTACATTAAAACAAATTAAATCCGAATCGGATCACAGTGACAGCCTGTCCGTGACGGCTTTCGGACTGGGAGGGGCGGGGAGGGGAGTATGTCATCACCCGGTCTGTGACGGACGGCGGTCCCCGCCCCGTGCTCTCGCCTCGGCCGGGATGTATTTATAAACAAGCCGTCCCGGTGATAACCTTGGACGTGCAGCGGACGGCGCCGCAGACTGACTGGCGCGACCACTCGTCACCTGATAATCGGACGCGGCGCGGCCACTCGTCACCCGATAATCGGACGCGGTGCACCCCGATAATCGGGCCGGCTGGCAGACCAGCTGGTAGCCGTGGGCGTCACCGCCGGGTACGGATCGTCCCGCAGCGCTGAGGCAGCCCCGAGCGGACCCCGAGCGGGCCCCGACCACCGCTCCACGGCTCCCCTGTCCTCAGACCTAGCCATGAGGCGGCACCGCAGCTGGAGGGAGGGCGGCCACCCCGCGGCGAGAGTCACGTCACGTGACGGTACCGGGCCGGCGCGATCAGCTGATCCCGCAGACAGACACACAACGGCGGCGCGGGCGGCGGCCGGCGCGGCGTACGGGATTATTAGGGCCGCTCTCGGCGGGCCCCGGTCAATGACCCGGCAGTGCCCGCGGTACAGCAGTGCCACCCTGGTGACCTGCATGTCGCTGTCGAGTCGGTAGGGGATGGCCGCTGGCTGCTGGCGCGCCACTGTCGGAGTCTCAGCTTTGTTTACGTTTGGGGGACCTCGGCTTTAGCAGGGAGATTCACGGTGGCTGCTTCTGAAGGGATGGTGGAAAAAATAGTTATTTACTATCTATGAATAGACAGCTCGTGGTATAAATTCGAGGCATGGCAGATCAATCATGACATTCATATATCGAGGTCCTTGAGCCAATGCACACAAATAAATGCTAGTGTAGTCAGCCCACTTTCTGGCCGTTTTCCACTAACAACCTAAAAATACCCGGACCTCAGGCGGTGGGCTACAGTTAACATGTCTGAGCAAACGCGCTGCATCCACGCTCTCTTCAGTAAATGAGCACCGTTCAGGAGTGTCAACACCACGAGCAGCCAACTGCAAGGGAAAACAACACCTCTCTTCGCTAGAAGTGTGGTGCCTTAAATGACGAGCAAGTCAAAGTGATAAGCTTTGCATTGCTGTTAGGTTCACAAAACATTGAACACCACCATGGAAAGGGTATTAGGGTTCTGTGATACTGACCGCTTTTCGAGGCATCAGGCAGTGGAGGATTTGCTTTTGTTAAAACTAGTTAGCAAAAATGCAGAATACACCTGTTTTACATCTGTACCAGTTCAGTCATTCGGAATGACTGATCTGGACTGATCCAAGACCAGTCCACGCTCATCCGTCTCAACCAGGGGCGCCGGAACTGTCCAAAAATTGGGGGGGGGGCGGAGCATTCTGAAGTCGATTATTTCCATGCAACGCCATAGGCGTAATGTTAAAATCTGACAATGTTGGAGGCGGCTGCTCCCTCTGCCCCCCGGTTCCTGCGTCCTTGGTCTCAACAACATTAACATGTTACCTGCTCTCCAAATAACTCCAACGTCGGAGTCAATATTGCATCAGCGCACCTTTCTAGCACCCCCCGGCAACAGTATCCAATCCACGTCGGTCGGGCCGCATACGCCATTCTCTTCGGCGCGCGGAGTGCCCTAGTGACGTATATTGACATTGGCACCACCCGTGACCCTGCTGATAACCTCGTGCCGTGTCGTGGCCGAACTGAGCCACTGTCGTGCACGTGACCGGTCGTCTGGCCAGCTATCGGTCCGCAGCGGCGCCTGACGACCGCAGGAGGGACACCAGGGGTCAGCGGCGCCGCGTCAGGGGTCAGGTCGGCCACACCGGCCGGTCGTAGGTCGGGGCTCCGCAAAAACTCGGACAAGAAGCAGCGGACGGAGCCGTGAACGGCCGGGTCGAGCCGCCAGCGCTCCGTACCGGGTCGTCAGCTGACCAGCCGACCTCCTGCCGAGAGAGAGGCTCGGACAGAGCCAGAGGAGGAGGAGGAGGCGCGTCACGATGGCGCGCCAGCCTCACCGCCTGACGTCATGTGGGTCTGATGTCAGGAGAGCGGCATGTGTCGTCATGTCGCTCACCGCTACTGTGGCGGCATCGCACCCCACCCAGCTCCGGTCACCTATCTCACACCGCGCGGCATCTCACCCCATCCCCGCTCGGCATCTCACTCCCAGCCCCGCGTGTCATCTCACCCCAGCCCCGTGTCATACTCACCCTACACCTCAGCCCCGCCGGCGGACATGCTCACCCCTGCTCCCCCCCCAGCATTGTCCCCTCACCCCAACTCCAATAGCGCATCTCTCATGCATGCTCTGCACTCCATCTTAGAGCCCCAAATACTCACCCCACCTTCATTCCAGCTCCGCACACCACCTTCATTCCAGCTCCGCACACCACCTTCACCTCCAGTTACACACCCCTCGCTCAGTCCAAACCCCACGATAACCCCGGCGCCAGGAGTCTCGCCCCTCGGCCCGTCCCGGCGCCAGGAGTCTCGCCCCTCGGCCCGTTCCCGGCCGCAGGAGGGTCTCGCCCCCTCGGACCCCGTTCCCGGCGCCCACGAGGCTCCCCCTCGGCCCGTCCCCGGCGCCACGAGTCTCGCCCCGTCGGCCCGTCCCGGCGGCCAACGAGTCTCGCCCCTCGGCCCGTCCCCGGCTGCCAGGAAGTCTCGCCCCTCGGACCGTCTCCGCGCCAGGATCTCGCCCCTCCGGCCCGTCCCGGCGCCAGAGTCTGCGCCCCCTCGGGCCCGTCCGGCGCCCAGTGCAGCTCGCCCTCGGACCGTCCCGGCGCCAGAGTCTCGCCCCTCGGCACCGTCTCCCGGCGCCAGCGAGATCTTCGGGCCCCTCGGCCCTCCCGCGCCCGGAGTCTCTTCGCCCCTCGGCCCGTCCCGGCGCCCAGCGAAGTTCTCGCCCCTCGGTACCGTCCCGGCGCCAGGAGTCTCGCCCCTCGGACCGTCCCGGCGCCAGGAGTCTCGCCCCTCGGCCCGTCCCGGCGGCTTCGCACGGCCGACGGTCGGCAGCATTCCTGGGTAATAATCCAGATCACAGATAAACACAGTGAATAATGAATGATGTAATTCTGTGCTGCTGGCGACGTCTGTGACGGCGGCGGCACAGCTGAGCCGCGTCATGTAACAGCACAGTTTTCACGGCTCGAGATACGCGCGGATAAGTGCAATATATCGGCGAGCGATGAAAGGGCGGTCCCGCGCCAGGCGGAAGATAAGATAAATACGCTCTGTTTTTGCAGGCATTAGTGTAGGAGTTCGAAAATATTGACTTTCGCACTAAGAGTGGATGGAAAGGTACAAGGAAATATTTGGAGTCTTACAAAACAATAGGCAGAGCTCTAGCAAGTATAATGTTTTGTATAAATATTTATGTACGAACTTCCCGTTACGAATTCAGCATATCAGTCTTTCACTTATTTGTAAAAGTGACAGAGGAACGTCTATCTGGAGTCATCCCAACATAGGTAATGAATGACATTACTGAGGGGGCGTTTTTAAAATAGCCTACATGTTTGAGCTGCATATTGATCGCCTCAGATGCATGCATATGCATAATTGATGCATAATTTCATTTTTATTTTCATTCACATAATTCATGCATAATTTAGTGTGTTGTGCTGTAGAGTTATTATATTGCCAGCATTGAACAACAAGCAAATGGTTGCTATCGATTTAGACTCTTTCTGACCAATTAACCACATAAATATAAACAATTGGAGAGCATATTTTAACACACTTAAAATTTACATTCCAAATTGATCTTGTTGTTAAAGAGCTTACGAAAATATACCAAAGAGCTCTTACTATATTTGTCACGTCTTAGTCTGTTGTCGCATCTAAAACACGTAAAACCGGTGAAATACAGATAGTTATCTCCTGCAGAGTTTCACGTTTCTCGCAATGACGACTATGCAGATATGAATATTGCATCAGAGATAGTTTGCTTATACAACAGCGATCGGCGAACAGCTACCGAAATCAACGTAATCAGTCATCCTGTCATTTGCCGTTCTAGACAAGCTTTGTTTTTGTCATATGTTAGCAAAGTGCTCTTCTTATTAAGCGAAGCCATATTATCTCAGCAACGAAACTGCTTTGATCTTGTAGAGGTTTCCTCTAGTAGCTCTGAGGAAAAAAAAAATAATAATCCACTATATGCATCACACAATATGCAATACGAGTCATTCGATGAAGAGCCCTTTGGTGACTCACGAAGTCCGTGAAGCAGATGGATGCCTGTAAGTCTGATTGTACAAACATCACGGACAGAGTACAACACTGCTCCTTCATGTCACGTGACACATCGCGCGTACTGCGATGTAGAACATTAAATGATGCATATCACTGAGGCTCGGGAACTTACATGCCACTGCTAGTTATCACATCACCTCCCTGCAGAAAGAATCACAAAAGACGGAAAACTCATCAGTTCGCCAAGAATTATGAGCATGCATAAAAAATATACGGACAAGACAAAAACGTAAAAAACATTTAGATTCATGTCTATACCATGTGTGTATACCACGCACCAAGCATTCACCACACATCATTGCTAGGAGGCCCCCCAACCGACCTGTGTGGCGTCGGTATACGGGGTGGCGGACGACTCTGCGCTGCGGATCCCCCGCAGGATGTGTTCGTCCACGATACCATCGTCCCCGTGACGTCCCGTGTCGTGCCGCCGACGAGTCGTCAGCTCGTGGAGCTCGCCGTTCGGCAGCATCTCTGCCGGCCGGTCGCAGTGCGTGCTGCCCGCGGAGTCACCCACCGGAGATGACCCGACCCGGAGCGGCGCGGATCGTTTGGACGCGACGTGTGCCCACCCTCACGGTCTGACCAGAACTGCCGGCCCGCGTGCCCGCCGACCAGCTGATTCAGTTGTGCCCAGCTGTTCCGGGGCTGCGCAGCGCACCGACCAATCAGCGCACGGCGACAGCACAGCTGAGCGGGGGATGACGTCACATGCCCATGGTCCGCCGAGGTGCAGTGAGTCTCCTGGCCACCGACGACCGGCGAGCTCTCGGATACTGACAGAGAGATCAGAGAGGAGAGGCCGTGATGGGCTGTGGTGCTGAGCGATCCTGATCTGCTGGCGGGTTTCAACTACTTTATGGGCTTCCATTTCCATTTTGCCATAATATGAAATAATAATAGTACAACAATCAACATGCATGGCATGAAGCAGACGGAGCGAGTTGTTGCATTTGAGTCCGGCAACTGATAAGCATTGTTGTTTGTTGCAATAGTACAACAATACTTACCTGCACCTTTCTGTGATTCTCAGTTATTTTTATTTCTGGTTCTCACCTGCGGAGATGAATTCGAAGTAAAAGCAGCAGAGTTGAATTCGAAGTCAATGCACGTGCTTACCCTGCAGCCGGTATTTATTTTTTTGTTTATTTATTAATGGTGAAAGTTTCTTTAGTTGTGTTCAATATTTTCATGTAGCTTATAATTTACGACAAACTTATCGGTGTATACTTTTGCATAATCAGTGAAGTGAAACGGGAGCTATCCCTGAATCCCACGCAAGCAATCAAGCAGGCAAATACGCAAGATGGAGACGGTTTTTGGCCTATCTTTAAGACCAACTCGTTCGAACGCTTCTCGTTCTCACTCACTCCGTCTGCAAAATTGGCAAATCGAATAAGAGGCAGGTTAATGCCAACCTTGCGTAGCATCCAGCCCGGTGCACAACTACATACCCCAGGGGTGTGGTTTTATCAAAATCATTGAGGATGCTCAAATAGTTGAGGTGCCCCATACTGACTGCAAAAAGTTATTGCAGGGTAGGGGGGCATTTTTTAGTGAGTTGGTCGTACAAAATTGCCCATTTTCTGTGGGTATGCATCACCGTTGCTGCCAATTGTAATACTATTAAAAATCCTGGAGTTTACAGTTATCACTGCTCACTTTCTCCCGCATTTCTCATACCAAAACACTAAAAATCAATATTTTAGAATAATCGTCTATTAAAGCGAGTCGCGATAATGGTTGTTCCAGTTAACAGCATGTGATCATGTGATGGTTCGNGCGGTGGCGTTCCGCGCGGTCAGCACGTGCTCGCGTACCGGGCCGCCCCCCACGCGTCCTCACGCAGGAGGTCCGGAGCCTCGCCAGCCCCCAGTGCGCCGGGCCGCCCCACGCGATGCCCGGAGGCACGCTGTGCGGCCATTAGATGTATATAAATACATAATGTACCAAGTAAATGAAAGGAAAATCATGCTGATTTTGACAGTTGTACTTAAGTGATCGTATCAGCAAGTGTGGTTGTATTTTTTCCGACATTTATGTAAGACAGGTTGTGAACTGTTGTTGAGTTGCCTGTTTTCCCGTTTCAGCCACCAAGGTCACTGGCACCGTCAAGTGGTTCAACGTCAAGAGTGGCTATGGCTTCATCAACAGGTACGTCTCCTGAGGAGCTCGTCATTTGCCCTCTTATTTCCTTACATGGTGAGTGGGGGAGTTTCCGTGACTGTACAGACGCGTCGTTTCCCCCACCCACCGCTCCTGCGGCGTCTGTTCGGCGGATCGGGGTCGGTGGCCGTGTCGCTGCCGGTTCGCCCCCACCTCCCGTTGGCCGCCTGTTTTATGTGCATTTTACTACGGCTCAGTCGATGCTGGCACGTGCCAAAATAGACTCCCGGCGAGCCGGGTCCCGCGGTGGGTTCGTCTGCCCTACCGTGTGACCCCATACCTGACGCGCCGCTCCGCTCCCCGCCGCCGTCAGGAACGACACCAAGGAGGACGTGTTCGTCCACCAGAGCGCCATCACCCGCAACAATCCGCGCAAGCTGGTCCGCAGCGTCGGCGACGGCGAGATCGTCGAGTTCGACGTGGTGGTCGGCGAGAAGGGCAACGAAGCGGCCAACGTGACCGGCCCGTCTGGCGAGCCGGTCCAGGGCAGCAAGTACGCCGCCGACCGCCGCCGCCGCTACCGGCGCTACTTCTATGGTTAGACGGCGGGACAGAGGGCGGGAGGAGACGGCGGGACAGAGGGCGGGAGGAGACGGCGGGAAAGAGTGGGGGAGGAGACGGCTGGAAATAGTGGGGAAGAGAGCGGGAAATAGTGGGGGAGGAGAGAGCGGGAAATATGACGCGGGCAGGAGGAACCTAGGAGTAGGGCGGCGCAATAATGGGGGATGAGGATCGGGAAATAGTGGGGGGAGGAGAGAGGGGAATAAGTGGGCGGAGAGCGGGAAAGAGCTTGGGGGGGGGAGAAGCGGCGAAATAGTGGGGGAGGGGCTAGGCGGGAAATAGTGGGTAGGAGGAGTGAGCGGGAATAAGTTGTGGGAGGAGAGAGCGGAAAGAAGTGGGGGAGGAAGCAGGGAAAAGAGTGGGCATGCGAGGAGAGAGTTTGGAATAAGAGTGGGGAGAGAGGCGGGAATAGCTGGGGGTAGGAAGAGGGGAATAGTGGGATGGGTTTGAGGACGTGAGGGACGCTATTGGAACATAGATGTGTGGAAGAAGATGGGGGAAGTGTGGGGGGAGGAGAGCGGGAAGAGCGAGGGAAAGAGTGGGGAGGAAGAGAGGGGAATCGAGTCGACGCGCGTAGGAAAGAGAGGGAAAGAGTGGGGGAGTAGAGAGCGGGGAATAGTGGGAGGGGGAGGAGAGAGCGGGAAAGAGTGGGGGAGTAAAACGTGGTTTGGATGAAAGGGGAGGTGCCTTGATTAGCTGAGACTGAATCATCAGGATGTGACCGTGCTTTAGTCGTCCGTCTGGCAGTGCTGGTTTCGTTCGCCATTGTGGGGATGTCCTGGTCGTCGTTGTTGCTATGTGACAAATGTAGACTGGTCAATGGACAGGGCAGCACTTCACCTGTCTCTCCTGAAGAGCCTGCTCTAATGGGAGCTCTCGTATCGGCCGCCTAGCTTATATAATCGCTTATCAACGGCTCTAGCTGCCGTCTTCTGTGTTCGATGAGCTCGTGCCGAATGCATTGACGTCTAGCATTGCTTTGAATGAGCGCTGGCTTAGCTGGCCGGCTGATCCGTGTACCGGCGGCTTGGCGCCTGGCCGCTTCAACTGCTTGCTGTGTCGCTGGCTCGGCGCTGCCGGTCTCGCTGTGTCCCGTGCTGGCCGCCGCTCGGCTTGCTCCTGACCCGCTTCTGTGCCTGTTTTAGAGGACGGCGAGGAGGGCCAAGAATACCAGGGTTAGTACACGCACCGCGCGCGGGCCGCTGTGTGCGACGGTTGGTCGGGCTGTGACGTGTGGTTAGACCGTCTCGCTAGGTGCACGGCTGGTCGGTAGCCGGTAGGGGGCGTGCTGCTCTCGGCTGTCTACGGCTGAGCAGTTGTTGTGCGAGAGGCGTTCGCGTGATTTGCTCTTGGGAGGGACGCAGCTAAGGGTAATTTAGCTTGTGCTGGTCGATGCGTTTTTGGGTTTCGTTCGTTTCTCGCTGCGAGTAGGCGCGTGGGCGTGTCTGGCGGCTGCGGTGGAAGCGCGGTGCTGCACTCACAGTAGTAAGCCCGCGGATTCTGCGTTATGTGGCTTCCCTCCGCTGTCGGTCGTATGGCTTCCAATAGTACGCTGTGCAGACACATATTACTGTTAGTTCTTCCTGGCGGCTAGTATTGCTGTCTCCGCTGTCCCGCGCTTATCGCATCCTGCACCCGTGCAACGTGATGTGCTAATCCGAAAATCTGCTGAAAATACCGGAGTATTCAAACTTTCAAAAACGGGGAAGAGCTGTCGCATAGACGGCGTTTTTACGAGGAATGTGACGAACCTTGATGTAAGAAAAGAGCTAGTTATTATTTTTAATGGCGGGGCACTCCTGGTCACCGGTTCATGGGTGGTGGCTTAGAGACAAAAAATTGCACGGATATAACAGGAGTTCCAGATATTTTGCGGCAGATTCGTGCCAACCATTCGATCCGTGACCACATCCGACGTCCGCTGCAGACGAGGAGGAGGAGGAGCTGGAGGATGATGGTGACCGCGAGGGCGGCGGTGACGGCGCGCGTGGCCGCGGCCGGGGTCGCGGCCGCGGCTACCGGCGCTACCCGCGTTACTTCCGCCGCCGGCGCGACGACGAGGGTGAGGAGGAGGAGCCGCTCGAGGGCGAGGAGGAGCAGGCACCGCGGCCACGCGGACGCGGCCGGGGACGGCCTCGCGGCTACGGCTACCGCGGCGGAGAGCGTGGCGGCGGCGTCAGCCGCGGCGGAGACCGTGGCGGAGATCGCGACGGAGATCGCGGCGGAGATCGCGGTGGAGACCGCCGCGGAGATCGCGGTGGAGATCGTGATCGCGGCGGAGAGCGTGGCGGAGAGCGCGGTGTCAGCCGAGGTGGCTACCGGCGCCGCGCCGACGACGACCTGGCCGAGAACGGCGACTACGACGCCGAGTACGACGACGAGCGGCCGCGCGGCCGGGGCGGCTACCGCGGCCGGTCACGGGGCCGTGGCCGCGGCGGCGGCGGACGTGGACGTGGCCGTGGCGCCGGCCGGGGACGC
The DNA here is from genome assembly GCA_014673585.1 of Semibalanus balanoides. Taxonomy (NCBI): domain Eukaryota; kingdom Metazoa; phylum Arthropoda; class Thecostraca; order Balanomorpha; family Balanidae; genus Semibalanus; species Semibalanus balanoides. Next base: position 366,574 of record VOPJ01003237.1, read on the forward strand.
GGAGCGCCCCGCTCCGGATCCCGCGAGGACAACCGTAAGGTAAGCCGCGACCGGGTGGCAGGGGATGGGGGGGGGGTGATGACGGGATAAGAGGGACACTCTGAGCAGCGGAGGTGAGCGAATTGAGGAGGAGTTAAGTAGTGTTTGGGGGTTTTCTGTGTAGTGGTGGCAACGCGCATGAGCGTGGGAGCATACCGCGCCTCATGGCGGGCCGCGCTCGTTCGGACCCGCCCTGTGCTGTCTGTGCTCTGCCTGTGTTTCGCCGCCCTGCTGTCGTTGGTGTGTGTATTTAGTGGCCGTTACCATTTGCAGGGAGAGGGAGACGCACAGGAGAACGGAGGCACCTCCGCTGCTGAGGAGAAGGTGAGAGTCGCGAGAGAGATCTCGAGGAAACCTAGTCACATTCCCTTCCTTCCTTCCTTTCCCGGCACCCTTATCTCCAAACTCTAGAAATCTAGCCATCAGAGTCCGTGTCCTTGCATGCCCGATTTTTACATCTTTGTATACAGCCGGTAGCATTTTTTGGCGCGATTGTTTCATTGATTTTGTTTATATTCTGGGCCAGGTATGGGTCGCACTCTGGGGTCTGTCTATCTGTGTGTGTTTGTGGTTTCCTCGGCACGGTGTCGTCGCTCGCGTTGCACCTGCTCGCTGTGAGCCAGCCAGCATGCTGAGCCGCCTCGTCTGGTCTGTTTGGTGTTCCGCAGTCGGCACCGGCACCGGCCGCCGCCGCCCCTGCCCCTCAGGAGACCGCTCCTGTCCAGAAGGAGGCGCCCCCCGCTCCGCCTCCGGCCAAGGTCAGTATAGTCAGCACCGCTCACGCACGCAGCAGAGTGGAGATGTACACACAAACGTGGCACACACCATAATTTGCGGAAAGTTGGTCGATTCTGGCTGCTTTGTTTTGTTGTGTGCGTGCACGGGGTCATGTATGACAGCGTAGTTCAGAAGGACGATTTCTGGAATGCACCTTGATGTCTGAATCACTATTGTTGGCTGTTTTGCTGTAATATCTGTTCGTCCAATATTTCGTTGTGCACTTGAAGCTTTAGAGTCTAGAGAGCTCTTATTGAGCTTGGTGATACAGTTTACAAGTCTGAATATGTGATATGTCTATTGGCTTTGAATCTGCGGAGCACTGGCCATTATTCACGCGTTAGTTTAATAATCAGAATATGGTGAAACTGATAGCCGATGTCTTCTTTTTGTTCATGTTGTTGGAATATGCTTTTGTTTGTCCATTTTCAGTGTCAAATTTGGACTAACTCGTGTGCGGTTCCGTGGATGGTCCATGGTTGTTATGGTGGCGCTGGGGTTGCTCTGTCTGCCGTGTGTCGCTCGTGCGGTGACACCTTCCGCGTGCTTGTCGCCATCCGACGCCGTGTGTAATAATCTCTTCCTCCGCGTGTGTCGCCCACGCGGCCGTGTGTACATATCTCGTCCGTGTTAATGGCCATCCGCCGTTCCGTGTGGTCGATCATCTCTCCGTGTGTGATCGCCGATGCGCCGTGTGTGTACATATCTCCTCGTGTGTGGTCGACCGCAGCGTGTGTGATATCTCCTCGTGTGTGTCGCACCCGCCGCGTGTGTACTCTCTCCTCGTGGTGTCGCATCGCGCCGCCGTGTGTGATCATCTCCTCGTGTGTGTCGCAACGCCGGCCGTGTGTAATCCATCTGCTCCGTTGTCTATGGCCACCGGCCGCGTTGTGGTACATCATCTCTCCGTGTGTGTCGCACGCGCCTGTGTACATCATCTCCTCCGTGTCTTGGCCAGCGCGCAGTGTGTTACTGGGATCTTCTCGTGTCGTGTCGGCTGCCGCCCGCCGTGGTGTACATCATCTCTCCGTGTGTGTCGCACCCGCGCCGTGTGTAATCATCGTCCTCGTGTGGTGTCGCATCCGCGCCGTGTGTACATCATCTCTCCGTGTCTATGGCACCGGCGCGTGATGTAAGATGCATCTGCTCCGTGTGTGTCCCATCGCCGCCGTGTGTACATCATCTCCTCCGGTGTCTATGGCACGCCGGCGCCGTGTGTAATCATCTCCTCCGTGGTGTGTCGCCATCCGCCGCCGTGTGTTACATCAATTCCCTCCGTGTCTATGGCATCAGCGCGTGTGTACATCATCTTCGTGTTATGAGGCCATCTGCCGGCGTGTGTACATCGATCTCGTGTGTGTCGCACCGCGCCGTGATGCTAATATCTCCTCCGTGTGTGTCGCCACAGGCCGTGTGTACATATCTCTCCGCGTGTGGTCGGCATCCGCCGCCGTGTGTGAATGAATCTCTCGGCGTGTGTGCCATCCGCCGGCGTGTGTACATCATTCCTCCGCGTGTGTCGCACCGCGCCTGTGTACAAATCATCCTCCTCGTGTGTGTGCACGCGCCGTTGTACATATGCTGCCTCCGTGATGTGTGCCAACCGCGGCCGTGGTGTATCATTCTCGTGTGTGTAGCCCGCCGCGTGTGTACTCATCTCCTCCGTGTGTGTCGCACCGCGCGTGTGTAATCATCTCCTCCGTGTGTGTGCACCGCGGCCAGGTGTGTAAATCATCTCCGTTGTCTGTCGCATCCGCCGCCGTGTGGTACATATCGTCCTCGTGTGCATGTCGCCACCCGCGCGTGTGTACATTTCATCTCCGTGTCTGTCGCATCCGCGCCGTGTGTAATCATCTCCTCCGTGTCTATGCCGCATCGCCCGCGTGTGTACATCATCTGCCTCAGTGGTCTAGGCACGCCGCCGTGTGTAATGCATCTCCGTGTCTTGGCATCGCCGCGTGTGTAAAATCATTCTCGTGTGGTGTCGCCTCCGGCGTGTGGTACATATTCCTCCTGTGTGTCGGCACCGCGCCGTGTGTACATATCTCCTCCGTGTGTGGTGCACCCGCGCCAGTGGTGTAATCATCTCCTCGTGTGTGTCGCACCCGCGTGTGTAACATCTCTCCTCTGTGTGTGGTCGCACCGCGCCGTGTAGTACGTATCTCCTCGTTCTATCGCCACGGCGTGTGTACATCATCTTCTCACGCGTGTGGTCGCACCGCCGCCGTGTTGTAATATCTCCCCGTGTTATAGCACGCGCGTGTGTGAAGTATCTCGTGTTGTCGCGATCGCGCCGCCGTGTGTACTCATTCCTCCGCGTGTGTCGCACCGCCGCTTGTGGTCATCATCTCCTCGGTGTTCTATGGCCACGCCGCCGTGGTGTACATCCATCTTCCGTGGGTGTGTCCGCCACGGGCCGGTGTGGTAATCATCTCCTCCCGTGGTGTGTCGCACCCGCCGTCGTGTGTCATCATCTCCTCGTGTCTATCGCACCGCCGCGTTGTACATCATCTCTCCGCGGTGTGTTCGCCACCCGCCGCGTGTGTTAATCATCTCCGTGTGTGTCGGCAACCGCGCGCGTGTGTAACATCAGATTTCTCCGTGTGTGTGCGCACCGCCGCCGTGTGTACATCATTCCTAGTGTCTATGGCACCGGTCGCCGCTGTGTACATCATCTCCGTGTCTGTCGCATCGGCGCGTGTGGTACACCATCTCCTTCGCGTGTGTGCCACCCGCGCGTGTGTCATCATTCCTCGCGTGTCTAGGGCATCCGCGCGTGTGTACATATCTCTCCGTGTGGTGTGCCACCCGGGCAGTGTGTAGCATATCTCTCCGTGTGTGTCGGACCGCCGCGTGGTTGTAATATTCCTCGTGTGTGGTCGCCACCGCCGCGTGTGTACATCATCTCCTCCGTGTGTTGGCACCGCGCGCGTGTGTAATCATATCCTCCGTGTATATGCACCCGCGCGTGTGTACATCATCTCCTCGCGGTGTGTCGCCACCCGCGCCGTGTGTACATCATCATCTCGTGTCTATGGACGCCGCCGCGTGTGTACATCATCTCGTGTCTGTCCGCTCCGCCGCGTGTGTATATCGACCTCGTGTGGTGTCGCCGCCCGCCGCCGTGTGGTACATCATTCCTCCGTGTCCTATGGCCACGCGCGCCGTGTGTGACATATCTCCTCCGCGTGTGTCGCACCGCGGTGTGTTTAGCATCTTCGTCGTGTCTATGGCCACCGCCGCGTGTGTTTAGCATAATTCTCGTGTTGTCGCATCACGGCGTGTGGTACATATGTCGCTCGTGCGTCCCACCGCGGTGTGTACATGCATCTCCTCCGGTGTCTATGGCCGCGCGTGTGTACATATCTCCTCGTGTCGCTGTGCGCATCCGCGCCCGTGTGTACATCTCTCCTCCGCGTGTGGTCGCCACCGGCCGTGATGTACTCATTCCTCGTGTTATGGCCACCCGCGCCGTGTGTACTCATTCCTCCGTAGTCTGTCGCCATCGCCGCGTGTGTAATCAATCTCCTCGTGTCTGTGGCCACGCGGCCGGTGGTGTCTCATCTCGTGTCTGTCGCATCCGCCGCGTGTGTGTCATTCCGCGTTGTGCACCCGCGCCGTGTGTATTCATGCGTCCTCCGTGTTATGGCCAACGCGCCGTGTGTAATCATCTCTCCGTAGTGTGTCGCCACCGCGCGTGGTGTTAATAATCTCTCTGTGTCTATGGACAGTCGCCGCCGTTGTGTACACATCTCTCCCGTGTGGTGTCGCCACCCGCCGCGTGTGGTAAGTAATCTCCTCGTGTCTATGGCATCGGGTGTTGTATCATCTCGTGTGTGTCGCCACCGCGCGTGTGTACATCATGCTCCTCCGCGTGTGTCCGCTCCGCGCCGTTGTGACATCATCATCCTCCGCGTGGTGGGTCGCCATCGCCGCAGTGTGTACATCATCTCCTCCGGTGTGTCACATCGCCGCCGGTGTACATCATCTCCTCAGCGTGTGTCGCCATCGCGCGTGTGTACATCAATCTCCTCGTGTGTGGTCGCCACCGCCGCCGTTGTGTTACATCGAGTCTCTCCGTGGTGTGTCGCCACGGCCGCGTGTGTACATATCTCCTCGCGTGTGTGCGCTCCGCCGCCGTGTGTACATCATCATCTCCTCCGCGTGTGTCGCCAGGTTGACGCCCAGCCAGTGGAGAACACCACCTCGGAGAGCCAAGCCTAGGCGGCTCCGCGCAGCTCGGCCGCCGCCGCCGCCGGCCGCCCTCCCAGCCACCGTCAGATTAGCCCTGTTCCGCCCGGCGGTGCGTCGGCGGCGGTCGGCCCCAGCTCCGCGGCCCGGCCCGGCCCGGACCAGCCGCCCGGCCGGTCGGCCCCAGCTCCGCGGCCCGGCCCGGACCAGCCGCCCGGCCGGCCGGCCGCCATGTAGATACCAGCTGGAGAGAGGCACCCTTGTGAGCAGCCTCCTCCGTCAGCGACAACACCTTTCCTTTTATTGAGCGAGAGCGAGAGTAATTATAAAACCGCTTGATTACACAAATCAGAATGGCGCCATTGAAAAGGAGAGAGTGCGCCGTCGCTCTGACGCGTTTTCGAGTAGCGTGTTTTCGCCAGCATCATCACACACGCAGGCGCGGGGCGCCGCCGGCCGCATCCCCCGACCATCCGTCACCAAACGGACGGCGCGGCGCGCCCCCGGTCATTCTGATTTGGCACGTGACGACTTTCCACCGCGGCCGGCCGGCGCTGGCCGAGCGTAGACGGCTTGGCCGCGCCGTGCCGCGCGCCGCTGTGCAGGCCGATCCCACCTTGCATGCCGTTTGTTGCTAATGAGTCTGAGTACGTGCGTGCACATGTTGCGGGACTTCACGAGTCCCCAGCCCGAGACTCCGCCCGCCGCGAGCCACCGAGGCGGCGCGGGCAGCCGGGGCGCGCGCCGGTCTCCGGACGCCGCCCCGGCACCGGGGGCGGCCCAGCGGCCCGGCCAGTCGAGCGGCCCTGGCCGCGGCCGACCCCTCACACCACACCATATGTACTGGTCATAATACAATGCGAGTACAAAACTGAGTAATTTCAAGTTTTGGCCAGTGCAAGAATCTGTTTCTGCTGTCTCTCCGTTTTGTTTTTGGTGAGAATCGGCCCCCTAGAGCTGTCTCGGTGTTGACTTTTGTACTTTGTTACGAGTTTTGACGCCAAAAAGATTGTGAGTTTCAAAACATGTGCATTTCAATAAACTTCTCATTGACTGTTGCGTGTCAGTTTCGGATTGGACAACGCCTTTGAACCTGGGCTCAGCCTATCGAACGACTTGTTTACAGGTCATTGGGGTTGACAATGACCAGTATGGCTGGCAACTTGGGAACGTGCCGAATGTTTATCATTCTAGAGATCTGTGCAATCGACGACTTAGTTATATTAAACCGTGACATTCGCTGTAAAGCGCAAATCGTCGACCCGTATCCCGCAGCATCAGCCTAGATACAGCGAGCCAATCGTGCATCGATTCCTGTGACTGATCACAGACTCAAGAAGATCCTCGGCAAAATCAACGGATGGATCTGACACTAAACCGACAGCAGAGTCGTGGCCGGCCACTGCTGCCATTTTCATCTCCAGGTAACTACTAACTACCGCCTGTGGCAGGACAGAACGATCGACCAACTCGCTCCAGCGAATTGTGACGTCACGGGTCCGTGGGTGGGGGGGGGGGGCGGTCTTGACCTGACGTTGACCCGACCGCGTGACTGCCACGGTGCCGTGCGCTGCTGTGCTCGTGATGTGGGAGAGAGGGATCATTACCGAGTGCGGTTGTACGAGTTATCACGTGGAATTTCGCGGGGCAAGTAAGTCGATTTTTCGTATTATATTTGCTAGTGTTGACCTCGATGCAGTACCTGTTTGTGTTTGCATTTGTGGAGCTGTGAGTTGTCTGACGTTTCTGTGCGTTAGCTGTCCCTTCTTTACTGGCCACGCTGTGACGCTCTGAGCATTTTTTAATTAACATTATATAGTATTAAACTTTAAGAAAACAAGGGAACCGTCTTAAATTTCACTAAATATGAATCTAATTTTATCGTAGGTTTGTCACCGCTGGTTGATGAGCTGATATAATCTTTATTTGGGCATGGGCATTGGGCAGATCACGAAAACGAGTGCGAGAAGTATGTACAAAAGATGATCTGACTAGACTGGAATATGGCGCTCCGACCTCGCCGCCACCGCCGTGACTCCGAACCACGCATTACAAAGGTCAGTCGGGAACATGGCTCAGGCTCTCACCGACGCGCTCCTCTCTTCCACCCTGCACAGGCACTCGCGGTATAAACAAACGACTCTCGAAAGATAAAACCTGGCTGCCTGCGCATCGCCACTCGCGAACACTCGCGAGTCGCGACTACGGCCACCGGTGCGCGACGCAACACCCGCGCTAAAAATCCGTGACTTGGGAGGGCGCTCGCACTCGCGCAGTCTCGTTCTTTCCCGCCGCGAGTCCGACTGCGAATGTCACTCCCCGTTGCGGTGAGCGTAGGTTTGTCGTCGCGTTCATCACTTTATTGCCGTCAGAACTGACGCCCAGCAGCGCCAGCACACGGTCCTTGTTGCGCGACACGAAGTCCTCTAGCATCCGGGTGGGAAACTCAGTTTGCGTTTCCTGATCACAGGTGGCGCGCGGGGGCTGGTCGGCCGTCCGTGCCGTGAGGGTCTGCAGCAGCTGTACGGCGGTTTGAACCTGGAACATGGTGTGTTCGGGTTAGCGACCAGCCAGGGGACTATGATAAGGTGATATCGCACACTTTTTTATTTTTAGGTATACTTAAATAAGTTGTTTATTTATTTATACCTAATACAAAAATTGTCTGATGATGCATGGGCGCACAGCGCAGCCAAATCTACGGCAAGGGGAGGGGTACGGCATCGCTACCCCTGGGCCCACCTCGGCAAAGGCCCCTCCCGAAGAAAAAAAAAACGAAAAGGTATCTCCGGTTTAGGCCACTATATTTGGAGGGCCTCTAAAAAGTCGTAAACAGCGACGTCGATAATTCTCTGGTGTGGGGGTCGGCCCAATGGGGGACTTGTCCCCCGTGCCACCTGGCTGCGCCCCGCCGCACCTGACATCAGAACAGCTCTATATTCAGGGGGAGGGCTAGGAGGGTTTCAGATCCGTGCCTCTCGCTTTTCACAGTCTAATTTGTTATGACCAAACTTTGCAATGGATGCTGCGTTCTGTGCGTGCTTCGGCAGTGGACTTTGTCCTTAGTTTCGCTCCCCGTTGTACTCGGGCCGAGTGTTTGTGTGAAGGGCTGCGCACAATAGAACTGAGGACACATAACGCGATGGAAGTCAGCACGCTAATAATACAAGAGATACTTGAAAAATTGCATTGCATAACTGCATGCCGTCCCTGTTACGCATGCGAATCTTTGGGGACTGCGTAAAGTACCTAATTGCAGCACATTCACCGATGAGGTAGGTACGTCGTCTGATGTATAAATTACATATTTTATTAAAGGAAATAGTTCACCTTGGATTGTTTTTTTTTCAAACACAATTCAGGCACGTAGCCAGGATTTCGTCCAGGGGGGTGCGGCGCCTCAAAAGGGCCCTTCCAGAGCCTTGAAAGCCCCCCCAAAAAGAGCTGGAATATGAAAAACTCTATGGATTTCGGCCACTTTATTTGTGATTTGTATTTTTTTGGGATTTGAATAAAAAATAATAATTGTTTTGATGAACTTGGATTGGACCAGCGGACCACAGGACCCTCAGAAGAGGCCTTATGAACCAAAAGTACGTAGCCAGAATTTCGTTTTTGGGGCGCCTCATAAAGGGCTTCTTGTAACCAAGCTACGTAAGCCAGCGATTTCGCCCAGGGGGGGGGGTGCCTAGGAGAGGCCCATTCCCGCAGCGTGTTTGAAAGTAACCAGGATTTTCTCCGCGGTCGGCGCCTCAAAAGCGTCCCTGCCCAAGCACATAAGCCAGGATTTAGCCCGAGGAGGTGGGTCGCCTCGAGAGGGGCTATTCCCTTCCCGAGCGTTTGAAAGGCCAGTAGAACGGATAAAAAGGTTCTGCTCCCTCCGTACTCGTGAGGAGCCCATTTGGCTATTGTTAATTGTTCATGGGGCCTCTTTGACCCGCCCAGGGTCCTTTCTGTCCGTCATGATGGACCCTCTGACCTGCACAGGGGTCCTTTCAACTTCTTCAAGGGCCATCTGGTCTTCCAAGCTTGCTCAGTGGCCCTTTCGACCGTAGTAAGAACTTGCGCTGGCTGCTTTTTTCCCCTTACCGACATGCTCATGATAGCCCCTGCCCCGCTCAGAGGCCCCCTCCGACCTGCCCAGAGGCCCCTACGACCTGCCCAGGAACCCTCTATGCTGGCTAGGGGCCCATTCAAAGTGTTCAGGGGGCCCTCTGACCCACTCTGTGACTATGGGACCCTTTCGACCTCCCGAGGGGCCCCTGACCTTCCCAGGGGCCATCTGTGCTGGCGGCTAGGGGTCCATTCGACATGTTGGGCCTTCTGGACCCGCTCAGGGCCCTTTTGACCCTCCCCATTGACCCTCCGACGTGCACAAGGGGCTCATACGACCTGCCCAGGGGTCCCTACCGACCTTCCCAGGGGGCCCTCCTGTGCTGGCTAGGGGCGCCCATTCGACGTGTAACAGGGGCCCTTCTGATCCGCTCAGGGCCTTTTCGACTCTCCCACTGGCCCCTCCGACCTTGCCTATGCGGGGCCTTATACTACTGCGCAGTAGGGCCCATTACTACATTTGCCCAGGGGTTCCTGCGACCTTTCCACAGGGGCCCTCTGTGCGGCTAGGGCCAACCTTCGACGTAGTTCAGGGGCCTCTGATTGCTCAGTGGGCCCTTTTTACACTTCCCCAGGGGCCCCTCCGACCTGCCCAGGGGTTCCCTTCGACTCTTTCCCATGGCCCTCTGTCTGGACTAGTGGGACCCATTCCACGTGTTCATGGGGCCCTTTGAACCGCTCATGGGCCCTTTGACTTGTCCAGGTGCCCCTCAGACCTTCTCAGGGGGCCCTCTGTTGCTGGCTAGGGGCCCATTCGACGTGTTCCAGAGGCCCTTTACCCACTTCAGGGGCCCTTTTGGCGTCCAGGGGCCCCTCTGGACATGCATAGAGCTCTTGGTGAACATCCAATGGGCCCTTTGGTTCTTTCAGAGAGCGCCCTGGTGGCCCGGAAGAAACTTTGAAGTGCTCTTAACTCTTTCAAAGACCACGCTTCCGCGTGGACTTAGACCCCATGATACCGCGCTTTCGCGCGGGGCCCTTTCGGCGGCTGCGCGCGCCGAAAAGGGCCCGCCAGGCCTCCAGGGGGGGGGGGGGCGGCCGCCTCCGCCGCCCCCCCTTGGCTACGTGCCTGACACAATTTGATTATATTTTCAAATACAACTTCTTTTCATTATGTCAAAAATAGCCATACATCACGCCGATTCAGGCCAGAATGACGTAAATATTAATTTCATTCGAAAACTAATATAGAACTACTCTACCACCGAGACCCAGACGACATCAGCCATCATATCGAATGTAATAAGTAAGAGCGTGATATACTAGTAGAGAGCCATACATAGGACAGGTAGATGAGGCCCACAGATAAGGCCTATAGCCCAGGACAGATGTCGAGAGCACTATACCCTCGACAAAAAGTCAAATATATTCGGCTGGAGAACCCTTTTCAGTCCCAGAAAACTTGCAGTTTAGGATTTTTCAACACTGGGCTACAAAACTGATATCTCAGTTCCAAAACCCATGTTGAAAGGTGAACTATTTCCTTTGAATATTGAAAAAGTAATGCTGGGCTGATATGTAATTTGTATATTGTATGCCACATTTACGCTACTCAAACATTTTTTGTTTTTGTTTTAGTTGAGTAAGTTGAGACCAGACTGCTTGAGCTGCCACTGACGCTTTCTCATCTGAATACGACTATACACTATACGCCTCTGCCGCGATCTATCGCTATGTCAACTATGACCTTTGTTCTCGGCTGCCCTGGACGCCGCTTGCAGTTGACATATTCCTTTGAATTTACTGCCTACTGTTCCTAGGCTGATTTCAGAATCAGAAAAGCTCGCTACTCGAATACTGAATCACAACAATGACTCAACTTCTCCGGTTCGTTAATGCCACGCAGGCTCCATTTAGCTCTCGCAAATAACCTGCAGCGATCGTCAATTTCTGCTCCGACCGCTGGGCTGGACAGGCGGCGGTCTCGAGCGGCCCTCCCGCCGTGTGAAATTGCGTCCTCCGGTGCCGAATAAGCTCGTCCCTCCTTCACAGCCGTGCTGACAGATCACCGCCACCACTCGGCATACAAAGCGAGCTGCGTGCGCCGCCACAGCTGCTAGGATGGTCTAATATTAAGACCCAGGCGACCTGGCAACCAAGCAGCTCCCATGAGCCGCAGCTGGCGCCAAGGGTGCGGTGAGGAGATGGTGGTGGGCGGGTCGGGTCATTCTCGGCGCCTTTGACACAACCCGGAGTGATCTGAGGCACACTGAGCGCTGTGGCTCGGAGGAGCGACTCCGAAGGAAGTGCACACTGTCCGCCAGCATTCAGACTACTCTCAGGCTGACAAGTGACAAGCGTTCGAGCACTTTTCAACCTCTACAAGTTTTTTTTTTTTTTCGATCGGGGTTGAGCCTTTCGCTATTTCCCGAGATAGATGCCGGTTGAGAGGCGAGGAGGGGTCTCTGGGGTTTGGACCCCCACCCCCATGGGACCCCTCCACTCGGAGGCAGGGGATTTGATCGCGGAGCCTATTCCCCGGAACCGGCACCCCGGGAATCGAAACCCGGGGCCGCTGACAGTCCGAGGACATACCACGGAGCAAGGTGTGTTCATTGCATTAGTGTGGGCATGGGCGTAGAAACGTTTTCAAAGTTGGTGTGGATTGGCATTGATGTCATTTCATTTTTTTCTTTTGATTTTCAGAATTTCGTCCACTTGTCTTCTTCTAATTGGTGCAAGAATGAATTGTTACATTGAAACGTACAGTCTAAATTTACACACGACCCGTATCGGGTCGCCTGTAATGGTAAGCGGCTCATTTTCGATAGTAATGGGCAATATATGAGAACAAGTACAAGAGGAACTCTGCTATATACTTGCGCTCTGTTTTATCCATAATTATTAAACTAATAAAATACATTGCATAGATAAATAACTATTTAAAATTACATTTGTTTAATTCATTTGAATTAATGTGTTAAAAAGAGTCATCATAATAAGAGTTGAATGGATTTCTTCTCCAAGCGATGCGGACAGGCCGGCGCCCGGTCGGCGGGCGACTTGACGTGAAGTATTTTTGGCTCCCCGCAGCCACCGTTTGCCGCAACCGCCACGGAGCGACGATTTGACAGCATGTAAATATTGGCGTCAGCCACGAAGCATATTTTAACAAATGCAAGGACTAACCCTGTCGCGTACAATTTGACGTTATATCACCCTCCTGGTTATATTTGTGTTCCCCAATATTGTTCCTACAGTTGCGTCAAATTTAAAAAATACAGGAATTACAGACAGAAGAAACCGGCTATGGCGGTTAGCGTTGTCAGGCGGCACGGCGCCGACAAGGTTGATGAACCATATATTAAAGCTGCTGGGGAACAACGGAGGGATAGGTCGTATATTTGTTATTAAAACTTACTTTTCTCACGCATAATATATTTGTCTTTCTTGCGTGGGTGTTGCTTTTTTACTATTTTTACACTGGTTTAAAGTGTATAGCGTTAATTTCAAAAATTTATGCCAGACGTCTATAGGCCTTAACACAATACTTGGTTTCTAACAAGTACCGCTTCAGAAACAAAAGTGGCTCTGCGTCATCCAACTTGAAGTTGCCTGTTCCTAACATAACTTTGGTCGCCTAACAACGTGGCGACTGTGCTTTTTTGATTTTTGGATTAGTACGATGATTTTAATGGGTGAAGCGCCACCGGTCTACGGGCTTATCATTGAGGCCACGGAGCGCAACTTAAGGTTCCAAAATTCCTTCCGCTACCGTGGCAGGCTATGAAATTATGAGCGGTATTGACCGATACGCCTGAAAAAGCCCCTTGGAAGGTCAAAATTGCATATATTTTACAATAAGTTGGTGTGGATTTTCCACACCAACTTTGAAGTTGGTGTGGAGCTTTTCACACCAACCACATACAAAGTTACACCCATGAGTGTGGGGGTGGTTCAAAATCGTAAAATGATTACATGTTTTCAGAATTTGAAGATTTCCACTGGGCCGTCGCTTGGGAAGTATTTGTGTGTCCGTGTGGCGTGTATCTGTGTGTCCGTGTGTCCGTGTGTCCGTGTGTCCGTGTGTCTGTGTGTCTGTGTGTCTGTGTGTCTGTCGTGTGCCTGTGTGTCCGTGTGTCTGTGTGTCCATGCGTCTGTGTGTCTGTGTGTCTGTGTGTGTCTTGTGTGTCCGTGTGACTGTTGTTCTCCCTGTGTCGTGTGTTCCGTTTGACTGTGTGCCCGTGTGTCTGATGTGTCTGTGTGTCCATGTGTCTGTGTGTCCGTTGTCTGGTGTCTGTTGTGTCCGTGTGTCTGTGTGTGTCTGTGTGTCTGTCGTGTTGCCTGTGTGCCCGCTGTGTGTCCGTGTGTCCTGTGTCTTTGTGTCTGTCGTGTGCCTGTGTGTCCGTGTGTCTGTAGTGTCGTGTGGACTGTGTGCCCGTGTTGTCTGTGTGTCTCTCCCTGTGTGTCCGTGTTGTCCGTAGTGTCGTGTGTCCGTGTGTTTTGTCTGTGTGTCGTGTGTCCCATGTGTCTGTGTGTCCGTTGTGTCTGTGTTGTTCTGGTGTTCCGTGTGTCTGTTGTCTGCTGTGTCTGTTCCCGTGTGCCTGTGTGCCCGTGTTGTCCGGATGTCCATGTGCTGGTGTGGCGTCGTGTGCCGGGTGTCCGTGTGTCTGTCCTCTTGTTCTCGTTTAACTGTGGCCCGGTGTCTGTGTGTTCTGTGATGCCGTGTGTCCTGTCAGTCGGTGTGTCCGTGTGTCTGTGTTCTATGTCCGTGATTGGTCCGTTGTTCTTTGTGCCGTGTTTCTGTGTGGGTCCGTGTGACTGTGTTGGCCCGTGTGTCCTGATGGGTCTGTGGTCGTCCGCTGTTGTCCGTTTGTCCGTAGTCCGTGTGTTGTGTGTCCGTTGCCGTGTGTCCGTTGTGCTGTGCTGTCCGTGTGTCCGTGTGTCTGTGTGTCTGTGTGTCCGGCGGAACATTTTGGCAGTCATCGTGGAGCCCAAACGGCCGAGACGATTTCGACGCGGGTGCAGCACTGTTCGATGCGGCAAGACGGCGGACAGATGATGGTCTAACTGCGGGTCGATCGGTGCCACATGTCGCAAAGTGGGCCTCCGCACAAACACAATTTGCTGCCTCTATAGGTCAGACGATTAGTGACACAGACTTGATACTCGCAGGTCACGTGCGTGGCACAGCGCCCAGGCGGCTATTGGGGGTCGCCGACCCCGATGGGGGCAAATTAAACCCACCAGGCGTTGAAAATCCTTGGACATATGGGCGTCTACTGCCTGTGAATATTAAGCTAGCCAAGCGACATTTGATATGCTGATAGATATGCTCACGGAGCACTTTCCGGCAATGTATCACTCGTGACACATGGCACGTCCACGTGCCAAATGCAAAACGGCAAATTTAACTTCACGGGTCAAACAGATGGTGATGGATGGTGCCACAGACTATATTTGGAGTTCTCGTACAAACCACCACGCCCGAGAGCCATTGGGACGGTGATCCCCCGGGGTAACACGATCCCCAGGGGTCAAAACATTTTTTTCTTCAAATTAGGATTTTGACTTAATTGCCTCTGATCCGCTGTCGGATTGCAGTTAAGAAAATCGTCTGAAATAGGCGCAGGGATTAACGAAACTGACAATTTCCCTCCCTCATGAACGACGTCCCTCTCGTCCCGCCATGATCCCGAAGGGTACCGCCCACATTGCTGGGATCGCCACCAGCTGAGAACATGACGTCGTCTCACCTGGCTGTGTATTTGGTCGACCTTGGCGCGGCTGTCGTCCAGCTGCCGGTCCCGGGTCCGGTCCACCGCCATGTTGTCCAGGGAGCCGAGCCGCCGCAGCACCATCGGCGACAGCGAGCTGGAGTGGTGGCCGCCTAGAGGACTCCGCTCCGTGCCACGCCGCGGCCGCAGCAGGGGCTCAGAGTCCTCACT
Source organism: Semibalanus balanoides (assembly GCA_014673585.1). Classification (NCBI taxonomy): domain Eukaryota; kingdom Metazoa; phylum Arthropoda; class Thecostraca; order Balanomorpha; family Balanidae; genus Semibalanus; species Semibalanus balanoides. Next base: position 381,582 of record VOPJ01003237.1, read on the forward strand.
GAGGATATAAGAGAGGACACTGAGGACAGCAGGGAGGACACTGAGGACAGCAGGGAGCACACTGAAGTCAGAGACGTCCCTGGGCTCTTTTATTCCCTGACACTCGTGGAATAGGTGTTATGTCGTGAGTGTTTCGATCCCGTGATTCGGTATCGTGAGTGCTCAGCCGCGACCCTACTGATGTCACCGTCCGAGATGCCCGTGCCATATTCTATCAAAGAAACAGTGTTGTCGTCGGCCCGTCTTACACTACCTACTGTGCACTATCCAGGGTTGTATCGTATCCGACTCAATTTTTTAGATCGATTCGTCTCTGACTACTTTTCTTATTCCCCCGCGGCCCCGCGCCGGGCTGGGGGAGGCGTCCCCCCTAAGGTTTTTCGAGGATAGCGTAAAAATGGTGGCCCGCAGCGCCGCCGTTTCGGCACAGCTGTTGGAGAATCAATTACCCACATATTGTTAAATTATTGACCTCAGGTCATCTCAGGTCAGGTCACCAGGTCAGGTAATGTGACCCCACCTTCAAGAAGTTTGCTGTCCTACTAAAGCCACAGTTTTAGGGCCGATTGGTTTCATACTTACAGGATTTTATAAGAGCTTGACTACCTACAATTATTTAATCTCGAATTGTTTTTATATTGGTGACCTAACTAAGTTCAGGTAAATTTCTTTCTCCACTATAAGTGAATCGGGAAATATTCAAATGCTTTTCATTTTGAGGAGTGAGGATACGCATTTTATCAGCCCGATTCCTTCTGTATCATGTTATCATATGTCATTCTTGAAGACCCAGGTGCAGTCTTTGTTCTGGTACCCCTACAGGGTCAGCCGATTTCATCCGAGGTCACCAACACCTTTTTGTCAATAACTATCGATATAATAAAGATACAGAAGTGAAACTGGCACCAATGTGTTTGTCTCGTCAAGAAATGTCTCCCAAAGTGTAATGTCAGCTAGTTGGATCACCACTTGACCTTGACCGGAGGTCAAATTTTTAGGTTAACCTAACCAGGTCATATACATGATTCAAGGCGCCTTCACGAGACAAACACGATGGTTTCGAAATTACTGCCGTATCTTAATTAAGTAAACAGTTATCTGTGAAAATAGTTTTGACAAAAATAACTTTTTTGACTGTCGATGAGCCTTAACTATTGACCTGAGCTCAAATTTTGAGGACATGTCGGCAAATGCAAATTAAAATAGCTTTCGATTGATTTCTTCCGTTTGTTCCTAGCTATCATAGTTCCCAGTATTTTGGGGGGCATCTGGAGCGAAGTCCTAAACCTGGAAAATCTGACCTTTGATGACCTCTGGTGAACCTAATATTGACATGATACATTTTTCACAGAAGTAGTTTCCAAATTATTTTTGACGAGCTCCCGAACGCTGTTTTTGTTTATGTCTAAGTCCCACAGGACATAGTTCGAGAGGGGCTTCGAAACGCTTCTCCCCGGGGTCGACAAAAATGAAAAGTGGTCGCCAACGAAATTCCATATCAAAGTGGTCGCCGCAGGGATGAAGGCCTACTTGACCAGAAAATTATCGAACCAACCGATAATTCGACCGAAACCGAAACCGATAACCTACCGATAATACATCAAAAAGCGTTTACTGAAGGTTTAACTGGTAGGTAACTTAGATACCGGTGTGGTTCGAGGCTAGGGTTGGAGATTTAGGTGCTGAAGCTCTTATTTTGCCCCTGGTCATGCAAGTGGTCGTCCAGGTTCAAGCAAAGTGGTCGCCAACGAGGTTGGTAGGACAGAGCTTTTTTCGACCCCTGCCTCCGCCCCCGCCACGGCGAAGGTGGCGCCGAGCGCCGGCACGGAGCCGGTTTATCTTATTTATCTAATTTTCCCATTTACCAACTTTCTTTCAATTCATCGCAAAGATTAAAAACAATTACATCAAAACACATGCAAGTTGCAACTATACGCGTGCTGCGGCTTAAACGCCTGATGCATGCTGTGCCGCAGGGCTTAGCAGTTCCTACTCTCGCCAATAGATGGCTCTCAAGAAAGATGCCTGTTACATGCTGTGCCGCATAGCTTAGTAGTTATTTTTCTAGCCAAGAGATGGCTCTCAAAGCTGACGCCTGTCGAATGCTGTGCCGCAGAGCTTTTCAGCCTCCACGGAAGCCCGGAAAGGTGACCGTAACCCGCACAGTGCGCCTACATGTTGCCTTGTAAGCAGGAATGTCATTTACTGAAAATATTTTTTTTTTTTGGGGGGGGGGGGTGGACAATGATAACTATAATAGATTTAATTATTTTTTACCATACAAACGCATAGGCCGCTATGTTAAAATTTAATAACTGCATTTTTGGAGGGCTGTCCCCCCCCCAAAAGACAACAAATTGACACCGGTGCTTGCAAGTGAGTATTTATCAAGTTAACATTTGTGATCGAGACTGAACGTGGGAAAATATCAGCCCTGTTTCAAATCGGCTGCTGTACTGGTGTCGGCCGAAGTTAGAGAGCCTGATTCGCTGGAAGATCGGTGACGTATCACTTCGTCACGCCAGCTGACGTCATGCTCCTGCTGACAAGTGCCAGCTCTGCTGCTGCGAGGAAGTAGGTGCAGGACGCGCGATTTGTCAGCAGGTACAGAAATTGGCGCATGCGACAGTGGTGCAGTTGAAGACGGGCAAAGGAAAGAGCGATTGTTCCGGGTTGAAAGCAGCGTGGCCATGGATGGCCCGCCGGATGGCAGACATGTGTCTGGATCCGGGATCCAGCTGAGATCTGGATCTCTGTGTCCTGTTTCCCGGATCCACATGGAACACCAGATCCAGGTACACAATAAACCGAGGGATCCACAACGATCCCAGATCCTGATATATTTATGCTAAGGGAGCTAAGGCTAAGGGATATATTTATGCAATGGGACCCCAGATCCAGCTCCGGGAATCAGGCGCACTGGTAGGTACATACATACTTTTGCTAATTTGATCTTATTCGAAAATTGATTACAATATCTATGTTTGCTAATAGGAAAAGTGGACGGTTTTTGCTTTAAAAAAATACCTGATTTGGCGTCCGATCAATTTGTCTCCCCCCCAAAAAAAAAATACAAAAAAAATCGACGGCTGGATCCGTCAGAGCTTTTCACACCCTCATCCTATAAATCTACAAGTTGAAATCCCATAGCAGAACATAGACTTTCGACCGAGCTATTTGCAGACAGGGCTCGGGAATAGGTACAGCTCTGGCTAGAGAGTAGAGAGCCAGGAAGGATGCCAGTGACGATAACTGGCTTCCTAGACTCCTTCAGTGTCTGCAGCAGCTTAGACTAACCATCCACAAGCTTCACACTGCGCCTGGGTCCTATATTATTCATCCCAATCTGTACTATAGGTAATCGTTTCCGGATCGCACCTACTTAGCTCCTCCTGAATGGCGGTGCCTATGTCGGTGTAGTGTTTGTAAACTGCAGCAAGTTAGAATGCGTGCAGTAAGTTAGAACGCGCGGCATGTATGGCGCGACGTACTGTTATGTGTGACGCACTACGTAACCGAGCTGTTGCCGGAGGTACTTCTCTGTTGTTATTTAATCTGCTACGAATACACCTAGACGCCGGAGAACTCCGTTCTGTACTGCTGCTGCCGGTGGAGGCTGGGGCGAGAGGTGGCCGAAGACCGAGGTGACGACACTGCAGTCGGATACTCTCGTTCCTGGTGTTACGACACACCTGTCTCTCCTCACGCAAAACACACTCTTAAGAAGCCTTACCCCTGATTCCTCCTTAGCCTAACATCCTTCTCCGTTTCTACTGCTGTCTCGAAGACACTTAACCTACCTGATGTTGTAATCTGATGATGTTCTCGTTCTCTGGGAATGTGATGCCCTGCCCTACCCTGAACCCTTATCCGGCCTTCCTCTTCTTTCCACTTCCTCCTCCAGATCCCACTGCTACCTTCCGCTACGCCACCCAGAAGCCGTCACTATTTTCATTGGCTGTGGTCCTGTCACCGTTATGTGTAGGCGGCTATTCCCGTACAGAGCCGCTGCGTCCTGGAACGGACTGCCGCGACATGTAACCAGCTCTGTCTCGCGATCGCAGCTATTGCAGCGCCTTCATAGCTGAACATGTTTGAGGTCACGAGGTGACATGTATTTCATTTACAGGTGTCATTGTGTTAATAGTGTCATATGTTCATGTTCGTGATTCATGTTTTGACTGGGCCGTAATAGCCACATGTGGAAACGCCCTAATACATAATACATACATACATGTGATGACTTTTGACGTTCACCTGAGTTTGTGTGTGATTTGGCAGTCCTTTCTCGCAGCATTGTGCCATCGTATTTTTCCCTCCCACCTGCTTCTGTAGTTGACTTCTGCTGCTGCTTCCCCTTCTGCTCCTTTGCCATTATCGAATACAAAACATTCCCCAATCTGATCCGAGGCGACTAGTCACATGCGTTTTCCACCAACTGCTTCTCTGTCAGCCCACACTCACATAATGTGTGCTTCTTCTTTCATTTGTACAATTAAGTTCCTTTCTCACTGTATCATGTAGATTCAGCAATTATTTGCTTCTGTGTATACTATTAATTTAAGTTAGAGCAAACGCAGTTGTTCTAACTTTGATTGACTTCTGATTAGTCACTGGTCACTAACTCGATACTGAAGTTTGATTAGTTATCAGACCGAGTCATTTAGACTTATTTAAATTTGTTGACTCTCATTCGATTCAAAATAACTCCAACGAACTCTTGTGAAACTCTTCAGCATTTTCCTTTCGTTATCCTTGAACATTGTTTTGTTTCTCAATTCTGACTCACTCAAGTTAAGTCAATTTTGACTAAAACTTCCTCTCCGGCTCAGAGTCGAGCACAAATAATACTCTAGTTCCTTTATTTTGACCCTTTGATCGTCTTTCCATTTACCACTGGAAGTACAATTCGATGCGCGTCGGACGGACAGGACAAACATCTTTGTCCGACGGAAGCCGAGCCGGCGGCATCGATCTCCAGGTAAAAGCAATCATCTAACACACTTTGGAGGCCCGGGCCGTATGTTCCCAACTCCTCTCTCAATGGAGAAACTATTCCCATCACCTGCCGGGTCGTGTCAGCCAAGTTTTAATACTGACGGAGAGTCAGATGGGTGGTGACCCCGTTCGTTCGCTCTGGAGTGGAGGTCAGTGATAGGCGGCCTTTAAGGGAGCACGGGTGTGCGTAACACTGGATCGAAAGCCGAAACTAATCGGTAAGCGAGGGCTGGGCGCGGAGTGTCGCCCGTTTAGGGTTGATGGTGGAGCGGTAAAGCTATAAAGCTTTCCAGAATGTTGGGCCGCCAACATCGGTTAAAAAACATGCGTCTTCATCTTATTTGAATAAGAAATTCAGGTTTTGGTTAAGAAAAGGGTTGGCATGGTAATTACGGGAAGTTTTTACATTTCTACGCCTAAATGGAAGCAGGCTGCTATTTCCCCAAGTAACTATTGGAATACGGACGGGGGAATTGCGGCAAGATGAGTAAATAAAGTTCAGGAGTAGTAGCTCAGCTGCCTTGAAGGTGGGCGTTAAGTAGTATCGGGTCTGGTTTTGCAGCTAGGCGAAAACAGATATGTAAGCTCACTGTGAACTGTGGTTCATGTACGTTAGATTGTTTACCGAAACGTCTTATAAAGCACAATTTCAGCGTTTTACTATGAAGTGCACGTTCAAAGCAAATGTATTGGGATCACGCATCAATAACATGGGGATTTCAGATGGACTGTAAAAGTACCACTTTCTTATCTTCCATGTACTGAATTGATCAAATTATGGGAAGGCTTCTTATATTCTCCCAGCATAGCAAGGGTTATAAAAGGCAAGACCGTCCGCATGATGACTTCATTTATTCACATAAATGGCTGTATTCGTTCCTGATGAAACCATTTTTCGTCTGCTGCAGCCGGCTTAATTAGAGCCAAGATTTAGTTAGCCATCTCTTTCAGTGCTGCACAAACGTAAAGAAACTGGGCTTATTCCAAAAGCATAGCAAGCTGCAGAACCATCAGATGTCCAGATAAGGATACTGTCCAGATAAGTAAAGCTAAAGATAATAAGAAAAGATCCTGAGCTATTTCGCAACACCAAGGAGTGCAGACTAGAGTTATACATGGGGCGGCTATCCCCATGGCTGGCCGAGCCCCACGGCTAATGGGGTGGGGCGGACTAGAAAATCTCTAGATCATGGCTGTGGCTATGGCTGTGGCTGCATACGCCTATGAAATGCCTAAACAATGCTTCCTAGGGATTTTTATCATCAATCTCAGCAAAGCAATCATTGTTAAAAGAAGCTCTTGGTGCATGTTTTCATAACAGTAGACCTAAAAAATAAACACATATGAATTTACAAAAAATCCTCAGGCTGGCCAACGGCCAGCCATTGACATTTGGGAGTGGCCGTGGCTGGCTGTGGCTGTGATGCCATGGCTGTGGGGCGGCTTGGCCAAGGCAAAGTGCAGCCATCTCGAACTCTAGTGCAGACATAGTCATATTATTCCCTGGCGACAAAATGACGCGCAGTGACGTGCAGCTAATTAAACAGTTAAAGTAATTTGCCCTACCGGTCAACTATATGAAGAAAACGTCACGGCATCTTCAAATGTCCCAGTCGGCATACACGTACAATTCTGGCATAACTCAGCCCACCGGAACCGAACGTGGTCTTCTTATTATAATTGCCAATCCTAGGGAAACCAGCCTTCGCAGCCATGCACAGCGGCGCAAATGTCTGAGCCGAGCGTCTCCCAGCAAAGCCTGCCAATAAGGCTGGGTAATAATGGAGCAGGACGTTCCTGCGTCTTTCCTTTACTCGACAGATAGTTTGTCAGCTCTAATAAGACCAATAAATCCGGCTCAACTTGGCAGATCACGTCTTGAAACAGGCTGGCGCTGGGCGCGGAACACGGTCAGGTCCGTCAGTGCTAATGGCTCGTGGAACTTCCCGGTGAAGATTGCTTCGCTTGTCTGGATGACGTGGTGCATAGTTGCTTTGAAAGCTCCAATAGAGGTCACATGGGAACGCAAAAGAGCTCATGGCACCGTCAGGATTGTTGAATGCGATATGACCTGTTTTAACTTCATGGGAATAGTAACTTCGCAATTTTCTTGACATTTAGATGTACTAAATATTATCTTAAAACATTATGCCTATACCAGTAAAACTCCTTAATCGACGGTAACCGAGCGGTTTCTGTTGCTGATTCAAGTGGGTGCATGTTCAAAAGTTTTCAATGACATATTTTAACATATAATTATGATGCTGAATGTTTCAAAATAACTTCGTTCAGAGCGACAGTTCTTCATATTGGTGATAAGGATGCACTCCTTTCGGTTCGATTACAAACAAGCATAATCTGACATGGCTTAACTACGGGAACATTATAAACACTGCACAGTTTGCAGCTCCCGTCAATAAATTCTGCCCACTACGGTAGCAATCTGCTAGCAACGACTCGTTAACGTTTGTTTGACGAGGCAGTGTTTGCATTCACTGAGGAAACCGTCATTTGCCAACTACAGTGCTCTCCCCTAATCTGGACACTGGTGACCTTCCCGCCCCGTCAGGAGACGTTTCCACTGCGCCCCCTGACGGAGCATAATAGCTCAGCGGGGAAACATAACGCCCCGAGTGCTGTCTACCCTGCCGGCGACCACTCTCCGTGAAATGGGACCATACTTCATCGTGAAGGAAGAGGCGACAGCGGGCGTCAGTTTCATGAAAAACTAACAAGATTCCCCGAGAGCTTCGCTCCCAGCGATCCTTTCACGCGACGTCAGCAAATGTTTGGACCGTCAATTCACGCTGTTGGAATTCGCAGGCTCCAATGCTGTCGGCTCCAGTCGCACTTGGACTGGTTTCCCAGGATGCATTAATATGACGTTTCTCTAACGATGACTTGAGAGCGGATGGTGGTGGGGTATTAGTCGGGAAATGGTGAAATACCGCGCCGCTGCTCAGAACAGGCCGGCAATAAAGCAGTTCACATTCCTTTTCCTGCGTAGATGGACTGGCATAGCACCACAGCACTGTTGCGTTGCCGACCAGAGACGAGACGCGTTGTATCATACGAGAATACTCCGGTACAATGGTCAATATCCGTACGGATTGCGACGCATTTGGATAGGACTGATATTGCGATGCGTGATACACATGATTATGTTGGGGAAATGGAAACGGAATTACATATTGCGTTTTTGTAATGGATAGGATTCAGGAAGTTGGTAGTCCATTAACCGTAATGGAAAAATATTACTGATGCAACATCATTATTAAAAACAGTCAACTCCTCAAATTAATTTATTGATGACCAAGACGCGTTTCGTAGAACGCGTTTCGTACAAGACGCGTTTCGTTTTTTTTTTTTTTTTTTTTTTTTTTTTTGAATCACCAACTGATGAAGATAATCTACGAACCCTGTTCTTGGTCATCAATAAATTAATTTGAGGAGTTGACTGTTTATATATATGTCAATATGAACGTTAACAACATCATTATTATTTTTACAAATTCCAATTGATCTCAGTAGCGAATACTGCTGGTGTCCCTACCTGAATATTCGGCTGACACTGCTAGTGTGCCTACCTGAATATTCGGCTGACACTGCTAGTGTGCCTACCTGAATATTCGGCTGGACACTTGCTAGTGTGCCTAACCTGAATATTCGGACTGACACTGCTAGTGTGCCTTACCTCATGAATATTTCGGCCTGACACTGCTATTGTGGGCGTACCTGAATATTCGGCTGACACTGCCTAGTGTCCCTACCTGAATATTCGGGCGACACTGCCTAGTGTGCCTACCTGGAATATTCGGGCTGGACACTGCTAGTGTGCCTACCTGAATATTCGGCTGACACTGCTAGTGTGCCTACCTGAATATTCGGCTGACACTGCTAGCGTGCCTACCTGAATATTCGGCTGACACTGCTAGTGTGCCTACCTGAATATTCGGCTGTTCTGCTGGTGTACTTACCTGAATATTCGGCTGACACTGCTAGTGTGCCTACCTGAATATTTGGCTGACACTGCTGGTGTCCCTACCTGAATATTCGGCTGACACTGCTAGTGTGCCTACCTGAATATTCGGCTGTTCTGCTAGTGTCCCTACCTGAATATTCGGCTGACACTGCTAGTGTGCCTACCTGAATATTCGGCTGTTCTGCTGGTGTACTGACCTGAATATTCGGCTGTTCTGCTGGTGTACTGACCTGAATATTCGGCTGTTCTGCTGGTGTACTGACCTGAATATTCGGCCGTTGCCGTTGCGGCGCAGGTTTAGCGACTGTGGCGAGAGAGGAGGCGGCTCGTCCATCTCATCTGCCTCTTCCTCGGCCTCGTTATCTTCACTGATGGAGGGCAGCGTGTGACCGGGACCCACACTGTTCTCCGTGTCCTGAACACAACCACAAACGGGTCACAGATGTTTACAGGTGGAGGAACACAACCAAATACAGGTCAGTCTGTCAACATGACACACTCTTAAGCAGGTTATGCAGTGTCAACTGTAAACGCATTTTGCATTTGCATTGCATAAAGCATTTTGAGAAGTGAAAAATTGAAATCAAAGGTGCACCCGGGGTCACACAAGGTCAACGCAAAAAAAGTCACCAGGTCACGGGGTCAAGGTCATTGAAGTTCACGTAAAACATCCCAGAAGGAGTATCTTCGTTTCATTGTGAATTCAGCCATATCAATATTTTTATGTTTAAGTAAGTCAAATGCACTCTTCAGGCCTCTAAAGATATATCTGCAGTGTGACCTAGCGAAATTGACAGAGGCTTTAAGTCGAGGAACTGAGATCAGACCAAGCTAATATTGCCACGGCTAAACTCAGGACCCAAGATAACCATGTACACCAATTTTGAACACAAAGTGAGAGATGATGGTGTAATTTGGAATACAAAACGGTCGAAATGTCGTGTATTTTCAGTTAATAATCTATTCATATGTATATTCAATTAATTAACTTAAATTGTGTTTAGCCACTGATGTAAAAGCAGTTGGGAGTTGGTAATTACAAATTACAATGCGTTTCCGAAGTGAGTTTCCTCTGAACTATTTGATATTTCAATGAAGGTTCGGAAAACGTTGTTTTATTCAATGTGTCGGGGCATCTAGGGTTTTCCATGTCGATTTTTCATGGTTGCATATCATTTACCATAATGAGCAATATTCCTAGTGATCATTCAGAAAGGGAAACTTTCATTAAAGAAGCCCGTTTGTAAATCGGACTTGCGGTTACATAGTTATAGATATAGGCTTCTCAAAAGCGTCGCCACGGGTCGAGTCGGGTCGCTCATATTCAGATGTTTCCCATATAACACGAATGGACGAGCGAGCGCTTTGCGCTCGCTCGTAAACATGCACATAACAAGATAAAATTGCATGGCTGTAGTGCTTTGACCTCACATTTCTTTACTTTCTGAAGCCTTTATTAACTGACTGAGCCATAAAGAAGGAAACTTATTCGCCATTCATTTGAAATGCTATTGGAAAACCGTGTCTACCTACGCAGTGGCACGGCGATTCGAGTCCACGACCCAACATCTGACAGGAACGGCCTGGGGCCAGTGGCAACTCCTGCCCTTGGACAGAAAGGTCAGTGAACTCGAAGTACCGTGCTGAGTATTTACGGCGCGTAAGACTTTCGCCATTGAATCCCAGTAGTATAGTTGATTCAGTTGACTTGAATTGATTTGCGAACGAGAGGTGCTGGCAGATTTGGAGTGAAACGTGTCCAGAGTTTAAACACTCTGCACATCGCATACACTTGCATTCATATTCCCGCGTTATTATCATTTATATTTTAGAAACATGCTTACGAATTGCAAGTACTGCTCTATACAGCGATTAAAGGCAGTCTGTTACATTTTCCAATCCAGGAAAAATATATAGAACGTTTATTAAGATGCAGAGCAACGTATCTTTGCTGCGTCAAAGAGCAAATATTTTTTTTTCTTCTTCAAATATGTTAACCTTCGTATATTTTTGTAACATACCGTTGGAACTATGCTTAACTATATGTTTTAGTTTCTTGTTTTTCATATTTGCATTCCCTGATGACGGAGACGAGAGGTATCTGAAACCGGTAGGACTAAAACAAAAATGCTGCTCTGAGTCTTAATAAACGTTCTCTATCTAATTACCAGAGCCACGAACAGTACTATCAATAATAAAAGTATGATAACGCGGAATCACTCATTTAAACACAGTTCCAGCTGATTACGAGCAAACGCGAAATGCGCAGCGAGTCCTCATCGAGTACCGGATTTGTCTCACATATATGCGGCCTGGCCGGGCCGGGCCCGGCCCGGCCAGACCATAACTCTAGTCAGAAGCTTACATCTTTTGAATCCCGCATCCGATTGACAAGCAGTCTTCGCCATCTGATAGCCCCATGCAATGTCATTATGATTATTCACATTTTTATCATGTGAGCGTCAATTTCACTTGAGGGTCAAAGTCAATCAGCATGGCGCGTGACTCGTGCCGCGTCAGGGGTGTCAGCAAATATTTTCCTGCTATAACTGAGAAACGGCTGCACCAATTAAGCTGGAATTTGGTGTGTGGTTTGAGACCACACCACTGGCAATCAGTGGCGTACCCAGGGTTCGCTTCAGGGGGGGGGGCAATTTCCGGTCTGGGGGCACCAGGTAACCCTAGTAAAAAACTCATCGGATTTGTCCCACTATATTTTTAGAGGGGCATATTTTCAACTTTTTTTTCTCGAAAAAAAAAAACTCACAAAAACATTATTTTTCAGGGGAAACCAGGTACATCCCCCCAAAAACTCGCCATATTTGGCCAGGCCGGCGAAATACGGCGAAATTGTGTGAGAGCACCGTGGGCACAGGCCCTATTTCGTGGCACTGAGGCTAGCAGTGGCAGGGTGACGTTTCCCCCAATGGACGACTTTTTCACTAAAAAATGATGGCGCGTCCTTTTTGCGACTTTTATGGGCGGCCCTGCAAATATAGTGGCCTAATAAGTGAGTTTTTATTTTCGGCGCCATTTTTCGGGGGGGCTGCCTTTGCTGAGGAGGCCCTTGGGATACCGTGCCCTTGCCGAAGGTCTGGCTTGGTCTTGGCCGCACTACCAATATGTGAGGTCCGTTGATGCTTCCAAAGGCCTTCGTGCTCTGCATCCATGAAACCAGAGCGCCTGAGGGGGCACTCTGAACAATAGAATCGAAAAAAACTGAAGTGCTCGAATTCATTAAAGACAGCTTTTGCGTGGTCTTTACGATTGGAAATGGACTTGCGGCCCTAAATTCCAAAGGGGGCACATGGTCAAGGGGACTACGACATAGGGCATTTGCCCTTTAGCCCTCTTAAGGTCGCATACTCTGACCGCTAAGGGGGGCCCTCTTGCCACTGAGAAGACACTCTGCGACTGAGGGTGGCACTTGGCCGCCTAAGGGGTATCTGACTCAAAAACCTCTGAAGAGCCTTTGATGTGCCTCTAAAAGACAACGCTTCGCGTGTCTTTAGAGAGAAAATAGGGCCCTTCGGGCCCTATTTCAACGGTGGCCATTTGGCCAGGGGGCCGCACGGACTTCAGGGGAAGAATTGCCGCTTTTGCCCCTTGGGTACGCTATGGGGGGGGGGGCAAAGGGGTAACCGCCTAGTGGTGCACAGCCAGCTCTGCTAACTAATTTCATGGGAACACGCGTGATTCGACAATTATTGCTCCAATACTGAGACTGGAAGCGCCAGTGACTGGATCTAATTTAAATCCATCCAATCTGGTAGTGGACATGATAAATGGCTAGGTAGTTGACATGGTCGGCTTGAACTGACCCAGCAAATGACAGTAGCACACAGATAAATAACAACATGCATTGGCGTCGCCACAACTAGGGGCACTAGGGACAGTGTCCCCAGTAATTTCCATCCATCCCAAATATAGTTTCCTAATATGTTAAGGTACATACACGTGAAGTTGGTTTTGTCCCTAGTAACTGCTAATGGTCTTTGGTCAGTGGCGACACCATTGACACAATATACGTAAATATCTTTGATTATATTTATATCCTAGTTGTCGCTCGAAGTACCGTCAACAATGCTGAGTCAGAAGTCAGATGTCCCATGTACAGCGTGTCATCCCATTACATGTCCTTACATGTCCCTTACATACATGTCCTTACATGTCCCAAGTATCATCATATACCCTTAGTCTGGTAGGCTGTGACTGAGATAGTAACCTGATGAGCTCACAACCCATTGCCCACCTGTTTCGGTCCCGTGAAGCTATCTGAGTAGCTCGACCATTACACAAAGACGGCCAACTGTCGGCCAACGGAAGGTCACCCGCTTTCTGGCGGCGCCGGTCATTACGACACCGCCAGGCACCGTACCCGTCCTGCTGCCCTGATTGGCTAGGGCCTCAGCCAAGATCATCCGTTCAACTGAAATCGTGCTACTGGACAGTGACTTCCGGGTGCAGACTGTGTTCTCTGTTCAAAATTGTTATCTGAAGCTCTCCGTTAGAGTTGCAGAATTCTGGTCCCAGCATCCACTTGCCAGGCCAGCGCCATATGGTTACCATTGCGCCATATGTTCTAAATAAATAAATAAATAAATTGCAGCGCCGTGATCAAAGCTGTGAGTTGTCAGCTCATTCCATTCCGTGACCGTGACTAGGCTGTCATCAAATATTTAGGATTTCTGCTCCTCTTCTCTCCATGTCAGAAGCTCTCTATGCAAATCATCTGACTCAATTTTAGAAGCACATTAACATTATCACCCCAAACATCACGACGACGCTTTCACTCACCGATGAGACATCGGCTTCGTAGCCCTCACGGAGGTTGTACGTGAGGTCATGCTGGATGTCGTTGCTGAAGTCCTGCTGGAAGTCCTGGTACAGCTTCAGCACATCCACGAGCCCGCCGATGTGCAGACACTTGAGGTCGCAGTAGGTGAGTGCGCGGACGTCGCTACTGGACTTGACGACCACGTCGTTGCCGTTCTCCAGATGACGCTGAATGTCGCAGCCGACCAGATCACCCTTCCCTGCAGGTCAGGTCAGGTCAGGTCAGGTCAGGTCAGGTCAGGGCAGGGCAGGGCAGGGCAGGGCAGGGCATGGACAGGACAGGAGGACAGAACGGACGGACAGGACAGGAAAGGAAGGACAGGACAGGACAGGACAGGACAGGACAGGACAGGACAGGACAGGACAGGACAGGACAGGACAGGACAGGACAGGACAGATTTATTTTCTGTCCTGGTACACAATTGAAAAAGCAAAAAGAGCGAGGGCTGCGGGGAAAACACATCCGGTATTCATCGATGGAAAATTGTTGGATAAGTGGTCCTAAACAATTAAACCACATTAAAGGATACAGTTCACCTCTAACATGGGGTTTTGAGTTGAGATAGCCAAGTTGTTCCGCATACTCGAAAATGACTTGAGGCGCTTTCACATTTTCATAGAAACCCCTATTTAATGAATATTGAGTCCTTAAATTCGGGGACAGGAATACTCGGTAACTCCAATCGCTGCTGATTGACTGATTTTGGCCGAGTTGACGTATGATAAAAACGCACAGATGACGTAAGACTTGGGGAAAGTGTAAGTGCTGGACAACAACATACTGTTTCAGTACCTCATTCTTTTGATTGCAAGAATGAACTTTGTCAGGTAATGGTATTTATCGTGATTTTGATGTTTAAGCCGTCTATACAAAATTTTTATAAGCAACATTCTGTAGCGGATGTGTAGCGTTCAGCGCTGGCTTGAACGTTCCAGACTCGCGTACGAATTGTTGATCTGTCCCCACTCCCCGACCCCACCTCGTACCAGTACGCGCGTGCCGTTGTTTGATTGGCCGCCCGCTGAGTGATAGGAGCCGGCCGGCGAGACCGGTGCGCCAGTGACGTGTAGACCTTGCATGACATTGTGACACATAATCCAGACGGATGCCCCAGAGCACGGACAGTGAGCGACGGAAGCGAACACTACACATTCCTAGTGAAATCTAATAGTGACGAATACCTGCTTACTATGGATTTCAGACCGCGTGTGACCCCTTTTTTGGCGATAATTTGTTAAGAAATGACCGAATCCGAAACAAATTTTCGCACAGTCTATTTCATCCCAGTAGTCAGTTTCTGTCCGTATAGTCCGTTAACAAAAAATTAATCTTAATGTATTTGTCATTGACTCGTAACGTTAAGATCTGCTCGGAAAACCAATTTCCAGTGACCCCACAGTAGAGGCTACCGTGAAGTACGTTGTGAGTTATGTCCTCAACAGCACGTGACTACCGACGATGATGACGATAAGACAGCACCTGCTTTTGAGGTCACAACCTACGTCACGTTAGCCTCTACGGTGGGAATGGGCTACCGAGCAGATAGTAACATTACGAGTCAACGACAAGTACCATAAGTTTTGAATTTTTTGTTAACAGACTTTACGGACAGAAATCGGCGCCTAAGTTGAAATAGACTGCGAAAGTTTGATTCGGATTATGCCATTTCTTAACAAGTTATCGCAAAAAAACGGTGTCTCACGGTGTCTGAAATCCTTAGTAGAGCAATAACTGTGATGGTTCTCAAGGCGTTGTATTTTCCGGCATCTTCAACAAGCACTTGGGCAACTACCGCCTTGTATACGTCACGATCAATTCCCTCACTAAATCGATGACGTTATGAAGATATTGCGTGCTTCTAAGCCAGCTGATTTGGCAATATTCTGAGGAAAAAATGTGAGTTTGAACCAAATAACTGACATCATATTTTTCCCGCGTAAATATATATATATATATATATATATATATATATATATTGTTATGACTTACTAGTTACTAGTAACATGATAATTCATTTTTAGCTTCTCTCAATCATTTCTGAGATTTTTGACTTTTTTCAAGGTGAACTGTTTCCTTTAATACCTTTCCTATATTGTCTCCCGTACCATGAACTCAAAAGGCTGCTTGGTAAATTTCCACCTCTGGTAGCGTTCGATCGGAGCCAGTCCGGCGCCAGGCTGGCCCTGGAGCAGTCGGCTCTCAAATGGCATCGTTCAGGCCGAACGGCAGGTCATCGATCGCAGGTGGTGTCGATGGCAGCTGAGGTCACCTGCGGACCCGGCCAGTGAGCTGGGCAGGCAGCAACGGTCAGCGGGCACGCGAACCGCCTCGACCCGTTCAACCACAACCTCGTCTGGGATGCTCCATCGTCGGCCGGGCTGCTCCATCGCCGGCCGAGCCGACCAAATTGACGCGAAATTGAGAAGATTGCGGGGAGGATCCAAAGGGTATAAAAGAAAATTGAGCCAGCCACGAGGGAAACGGCTATAGATGTTATTCCAGTGGTTATGGCTTCAATCAATACTTTGAAATAGGCATTCATCCAAGTTATCTCATCTCTCTCAGACCAGCAAAACATGTTTGAAAGAGCAGAAAGAAACGCATAATGATGAGCTAGGGTTACAGTCCTTACCATAAATTAAATGTATACGAGTTAAATATGTATTCGACAAACTAAATGAAACCTGAGCATTGGCGGATCCAGAGCGGATGGCATGGGGCCGTGATCCCCACCCCTTTGAGCCTCAGGTGGCCAAGGCCAATAGCCCGAAGGGACCATAGCCGATCGAAGTGACTCTAAACGAGTTTCAATCCGTTTTCAATCAAATTGCAGTAAGTTTGACCATTCTGACTTCCAAACGGCCCCGTCTGACTTCTAGAGGGCTCATTTTGACATCAAGATTCCAGAGTGCCCATTCTGGCTTGAAGAGGGACAATTCTGGTTTGCAGTGGCCCATTTTGGCATGCAAAAGGTATATTTTGCACTCAAAGGGTACATTCTGGCCTACATTTGTCTTGAAGGTCGAAAGAGCCGTCCAAGGCTTGGAAGGGCCACTAAGAGTTAAGACCCTTACCAAGGCCTTGGGGGCCACTTCGCCACGTGGCACCCTCCTGGATAGAATAATGGATCAGTCACTGAGCATGATTAGAGTGTATTCCCCTATACCTATAGTCCCAAGGTAATTTCTTTACCATTTTTAACTTTAATGCGACCCTTTAACATAGGACCTGTATATCTGTAGAAAGTTTGTTTTTGTCATTGTCAATAGCCACCATTCCAGTTCGAAATTACCACCGTTTACAACCCAGCGCCATATGCTTGATATGATTATTACCAATGCTAATATTTCGCATCCAACTCGAATATCGCAGCTTTATTTGCCTGAAGTCTGTACCAGCATTGGTGGTGGACGATTAGGCAACGATTGTCAAGAAATATAACTGCATTCAAATTATTACCTAGAAAATATTCGAAGACGAAACAAAACATAACATGCTACTTCGCCAATGCTTACTTCGCCTAGCGTGATCTTCAACATTTGCTGTTGGTTTGCCATCAGTAGTTATGCTAAAATAAGAAAGTTCTTAGTTCTTACTGAATGTTCTCTATCCTAATGCAGCTTCTGCGATTCCCCTTCCCGTGTCCTCCAGCAATGCTGCCCCGTTGTCTACAGCATCGGATGGTTTTGCTTCCGTTGCGCCCGGCTTCAAGCGATCTTACCCTGAGTACCTATATAGCCCCGGGTAGTTTTCTTACAAAGCACTACATAGCCTAGAACGATATCGCCCAGCTATGTGATTGTGAAGCCTCGGGAAACTTCACCCCGGTATACATCGCCTCGGGCAATGCGGCTCCATTCTCCATAGCCGCAGGCAATTCTGCTCAGTTCTACATAGCCGGGGGCGACTCTAATCCTATGTAGCCTCAGGCGATAACGCCTCGAGCGATTCTGCTCCGCAGCATGCCGTCCAGCACTGTGGCGGTACACTGGGGAAGGAGGGTGGATTGGTCAGAGTGGGGAACCGTGTCTGCGCGCCGCGCGCCGCCCCTGGGGACTGGGCTGAGTCGTCGGGAGCTCCTCAGCTCAACACGTATCCTCTCTGACGACAGTGCGGTGGAGTTTGTCGTCAGACGGATGGAGGTGACTTGGCTTCGTGAGTGATTCGCAGGGAGGCTGTGTTGCGCTGGTCTGTTGCCGCCTGCCGCCCTCAGTGGTCAAAGGCAAGGGGTAAACCATCTAGAGACATGTCGTTTGAATGGTTAGAACATTGACTTTGTATGGTGAAGTTAACAAAGTGTGAGAAGCTGGAATACATTCTTGACCTAGTGGTATCAGTATCAAACACCGAAATGCAATAACTCTATTCCCTGCGGGTGGCAAAATAACGTTAAACTGCAGGGGGTGAATCTGCCCCCAGAGATCTCGAAAACTGATCTCGAGAACTGCTCGGCCGATTTCGATGGGACAAACACCATTAATTTTGTCGTGCAATTTTTTTAAAAGGATATTGTGGCCATGTGATTCAAACAGATTGTCATGCCCAAAAAGTTTTGGAGCTTATTGTGTACTGGTCTTCAATATATCAAAAGGACAAGTACCCAATGCAAAATCATGGGCGCATTCAGGAGATGTAAAATGGGGATTTTCTTACAACAAATATGCGCTGTTTGTGATTGTTTGGGACGATATGTACGTCAATTGTAAGCTTGTTTGCTGCAATGTGTTTAATGTAATATATTGCGCCTAGGCAGATCCAGGCAAACACCGTCGAGGCACCATGTGCGTAACGCCTTTTATCCTCTTACTAATTGGAAGTTGGACCTTACTTGACGGAGGGTATCGCCTCCCATTGTATGTACCTGAGTGCGCTTCTACCCCAAATATTACAATCCGAGTAGTTACGATGTATATTGCAGTGGCATCGTTTCCGATGTACGAGGTCCATTCCAGAAGTTTTGAGACTGCCCTCGTAGAAGCCCTATTAACGATTATAACAGATAACTGTCGTTCTCACATATCCTTACCACACATGTCATAAACGCACGTGCATAATTTTGTTTTTCTACGTTGCAGGAGACGGCTAGGATATCACCCTGAACACAACAGGTCACACGCGGCTTGTCACAGTGACCAGAGTAAAAAATGCAGTCAGGTCGTGAAGACAGCTTGGAGGCTCGCTATGCGATAAAATTTTGTGTTAAACTTGGTAAAAATGCCATGGAAACATTTGGCATGATAAAAACTGCATATGGAGAGACTTTTATGAGCCGTGCAACTGTGTTCCGGTGGCTATATTATTAATTACAAGTCCTCCGTCCGTCCATCCATCCATCCGTGGCGTACCGGACGTCATACCACAAATGCGTAATAGCTCAATACGCGGTTAAGTTTAGGTGCTGCGAATTGGCACGCAGGTCTGCTGGTCAGGGCCATACATCGTATCAAAATTTGGTGTCGATCGAATAACCTGGTAGGACGCAGTACGCGCCAAAGCGCGGCTACGTCACTGCCGTCCGCTAAACATGGGAAACGAAAAATTCGGAAATCGCTCAAAACGGGCATACGCAGCGCCGTTCCCGGGCCGATAGCTCGGCAACCGAGGGTCGCAGCAGCATGCCAT